>CM060833.1:146005000-146505000 GCA_030762175.1 Metallyticus violacea
GACTTTTTGATACATACACTTCCGGACTTTGTGTGGGCGCTTCGCCAATCGTGATGTATCATTTCTCTTAAACTAAGATGTGATGTACTTTTTCCAGATCATCCATGATGGCGGAGAGAGAATCTGAGTTGTGCTTAAAATGGACATTGTCCTCTATTATTAAAATTACATAACTTGATTGTTAATACCTCCGCAGACCGCAACACGTCTCCAATAAGTCTAACGTTTTCAACTTTCAAAATATAATAAACAGATAAAATGGTATTCTCAATATGTGCATTCGTTTTCAAAGATCGCTACACTCAATGAAAGAATATTTACGCGGCAGCAGTTGCATCAGCAAATGTTCACACCATACCAAAGAAAGCTAATGGAGATCAGCACAGTAAACGCGCCTTACGTAATCATCCTTGTAAATAATGCCAAGAGAGTGAATGTCTTTTAATAGAAAATCAATTCATTGCCTCCATACAGCAAGCTCCGACGGAAATATAGTTATTTAATATTGAACAGTCTATCTGTGAAAATAAGCCCTAAATGTCGAATGTCTTAAGCATAACACGAAGGCCTAAATTGCACTAACGAGGATTTAGCTGCGAGAAATCATTGTGGTGGCGCTAGATACAGTTTTTTCCAAGTTTCCAAAAGTCTTCGGCGACAGCGATTAGTATTTCAAGACAGGAGTACCTGGAACCAATCAAATTACGAATGTAAGTGCCTGCTGCAGGTTGAGAGCTTAATCGTTGCTGTGCTGAAAAGATTCCCTCCCGCGCACATTTGTTTTTTCCTTTTCTTTTGCACTAATTGGCATTTCAGAGAGAGTTTTCACTGCCTAAAATTTGTGGATACATATCAAAGTCAACCTTTTGGGAAAACGCTTCCACCCGTTACCCTGAGCTACAAAATGCAGTGTAAAATCGCAGTTAAACCACGTGTTTACCAACGTTCTGACAGGCAATTGAAAGTGCTTAGGCAAGTAAAGACACAGACCGCCAGACTGACTGCTACATCAAACCGGAGTTTTACCCTCCGGGAGACGTCCGCTTCGGCGATGCTGAAGAATCATACTACAATATAAATAAATAACAAAAACAACGAAAAAAAAATACTAGCTCATTTCTGTTGATACAAGCTTTGCACGCGTTCATAATATCCAGTTCAAAGGGAGTGTACTTGGGAATACAAAGCGCGGGAACGGCATGGAGTGAGAGGGTGAGAGGGTATAGAGAGAGAGGGGGGAATGAATAAATTTCCTAAGGCTAATACTTTCCCAATCGATGCGAGGGGGTTGTAGGGGCGGAAAATGGGTAGGGTTTTTGTGCCCCATTCCGCTTTGTGATTGATGTATCCCTCCCTCCATATATCTCCCCACACCCGACTTTTTTTTTTTCTTTTTATATTTTTTTTCGTTTGGAACAAAAATAAAAAAAAAAATACCACAATTCGTTTCACCACGGTTGATTCTGTGTTTTTGACAATCGTTAATTTAGTTGGTATTGCGGCATACGTTTTTTTTTTTTTTTTTCGTTTACAACACAATGATGAGTGCATTTCTTTTTGTATATGTGTATATAGGTGCGTGTATAGAGGAGCTTTTGATGGTTTCCGATATTTTATTATTGTCAACATCAAAATTGTGATTATCTCAGAGTCACTTCTGACGTGACCAATTATTCCCAGTTAAGGTGACAAATCAGCAGCGTGAAGTCCAGCTTCCATCCGCCATAGGGTCCGAAGGAAGCATTAAACGATGTTATCCTCATTTTTTCTGACTGTACTATCAACAAATAGAGTGGAAATACAGAAAGGAATAAAAGGGCTGCGTACTACTATTACACTTATAGCCAGAAAGAGAGAGATAGAGCTTTGTGTAATGTTACATTGAAGGAAACTACATATACCTAATGATGCAATACAGCACGAGTTGGTTAATGAATTCTGTTTGCAGAGGGTATGGGGAAGTTGTTGCTGGCATGTTAAAGCTGTATACATCCGTAATGCATACGCGACCTTGCAACAATGTATTACTTTATTCGTTGAATTTATCCGATATTTTACTGATCATGAAACCGTGATGTGGATTAGATAGCATATACGGTGGAATAATGGGGAAGGGGGAAAAATGCCAGAGCAAACGAAATTAATTCGACAATACGCTGGAACATGCCGCTAATGCGCGCATTAAATTCGCCCCGAGAGGATTTTTTGAAATGAGTACATCGAAGTAATAGTAATGGATTAAGATATAATCTTACTAACGAGAGTGTATTGAATATATATTAAGAGTGGTAAATACAAGAATTTTTAATGTTAAAAAGGAGAAAAAAATAGGGAATTAACCTTTTCAATTAACAGTCATATTTGTCCTGATGAATGATTTGAAAACTAAGAAGTAAATGGAAATTATTGAAGAAAAATTACACATAAAATGCTTTAGTTGTATTTCTGGACGTTTAAGTTATGATTAAAACTGAAATTGAAAAATAATAACTAAGATTGAAAGCGAAAAAGAAAGGGGAAAATGTACAAAATAACAAAACTCTTTTTTTTTAATGGTGTTTAACTACTACTGAGGCACCACAGATGGTGAACACTGATGATACATGAAATGAAATGATATACTGGGAAAGGATTTATTATTTTTAAGGAAGGAATCGTTTCAGGCCTAAGTTTTAGGGTACCTCCCCGGCATTTGCCATTTATGAGGACTGAGGAAAACCTGGAAAAAACCTCAGTCAGAGAGGGTGGTCCTGGTGAGATTCGAACAACAGACTTCCCGCTCACGAGTCCGCGCCTTAACGACTTCGACCATCCGTGGCGATGCACTGATGATACACGAGATGAAATGATATATTGGTAAAGGAAACTTTCCAGGCCTAAGTTTAGAGTACCTCCCTAATTGCCATTTATGAGGATTGAGGAAAACCTGGAAAAACCTCATTCAGGGAGGACGGTCCTGGTGGGATTCGAATCCCAATCTCCCGCTTACGAGTGCGCGCCTTAACGACCACTACCATTCGTAGCGGTTCTAGAATGTTTTGGAACGGGGAAAGATAAAGCATCCTATGGAAAAACAGCATAAGAAGAACCGACATAGCAAATCAAATTCAATGCCACAAAAAACCATAAATATATTAATAGACTGCATTTATTGGCACCGAATACAGAACATTCAGCTGTGGGCATCGTGGTTGCTTAATTGCGATATATAATAAAAAATTAAAAGAAAAGAAACATAGAAAGAGGAAAACTAATTCAGGGATCAATATGAACAATAAAATGAATTACTAATGTACACTTTCCGTCCCAAATGCAAATGACAAACATTCAATATAATCTTAAAGACTTTGACTTAATTCAGGAGATTCCAGGAAAATCTCATTAACCGAGGTCTATGTCAATATTTTCTTAGACCTCCTTCTATTTTTTATTGCTCTGAGTTCCTCATTGACAGAATGGAGCTGCATCAACCGTTGTCAGTTGAACTTCTTTAGGTGCTTTCTCACTGATATCTACGGTAATCAAGAATTACCGACTGATCTTGTATTGGGGTATAAAAGTTGCATTCCTGCTTTTGATGTTGTGTTATTACCGCAAGAATTCATGTCTACAATTATAATAGCTGTAGAGAAATGACGACGATTATCTAATGTAAGGTAAGTCTCCATGATTTTCCTTTTTAATGTAAATTAGTGATTACATAAACTGTACCACTACTGAAAGTACACACTAAATATATATATAATAGTGTTTATAGTATTATATAATAAATATATAATAAAGTAACACTATTTTTAATAGTGTTACTTTATTTTTCTTTTATATTGTTTGCACCTCTGGTGTTCCTTTTAATTTTTCTTTTTAAGTTTAATTTGCTTTTGCCTGTTTTAGTTTTTACTTCTTTACTATTTATCCATTATTCTTTTAATTTTATTTCTTACTTTCTCTATGTTTTCTAATGCATTTTATTGTTTAATATTGGTGATATATTCGCGCTTTGGACTCATGGCTCAGAATCTTTCGATCAGTTCCTTACTAATCTTAACTCCAAATTTTCAGTAAAGTTCACTTCTTCTGTCTCTCCCAATGCTGCTACGTTCCTAGATATTGATATTTCTTTATGCAATGGCTCTTTACTTACGTCTATGCACATTAAGCCTACCAATTTACAACAGTATCTTCATTTTGATAGCTGTCATCCCTTGCATATCAAAAGATTCCCTTTTCTCTTTCAATTCGTGGTCATCGTCTTTGTAACAACTTTTCATCTCTTGACAAGTATATTAAAAACCTAACTCAAAAGTTCCAAGACCAAAATTATCTTTCCTCTCTTTTAAAATCCCGTATAATCCCAGCGCACAGAACTTTCCAATGCAAACCTAAAACTTCTAATAAGGACTTCATTAACCTTGTTACTACTTACGTGCGTGGAATTGAAAGCATCAGACCTATTTTGAAAGAATGTCATGATACTTTGTTAATGTATCCATCTTTAAATGATTTTTCTAAATTTGTACCCCGCCTTACTTTTAGAACACCCCCTAACCTTAAAAGTATATTTCGCCGTAACCTATCCCCTCCGAATTTACCTCGTCCCTTTGCTGGCTCATATCCTTGCCAACGTCCTAAATGTAAAACCCGTGCGCTAATTATGCCTTGCCATCATTCCACAGCCCTAATTTATCCACGGAATTTAACATTTCTTCATTTACTACCTGTTCTTCCAAGAACGTTGTATATATGTCATCTTGTAAGCTTTGCAAAGCATTTTATATTGGTTTAACTTCTACTGTTGTTTCGCTACGCATGAACAATCATAGACGTTCTGTTAAAACCAAGTCCCCCTTGCCGGTTGCCCAACATGTCTTATCTCACTGTAAGGATTTTGATGATGCTTTTAGTCTAACTCTTATTGATGCGTTACCTACACAATACTTTGAAAGTTTACTCAGAGATAGAGAAATGGCAGCTATATTTTTACATAAAGCGCGTATACCACCTGGTTTAAATCCTACATATTAATTCCCCCCTCTCCCCACACTATCATTTCTAGTTTCATCTGTTTCCATGCATAACGTTACCTTCGATACTCAATATTTACTTTTATCACTTTCACTTGTCTTCTTGCCATAGAAGGACTCCACGAATCCGAAATATAGCGATCTCAAATGTGCCTTTTTCTTAGTGTTTTATCCTTTTCTACTATTGTAATTACTGCTAATTTGTTACATTGTTAATAGTTTTACTTTATTTTTATTTTTATTTTATATATATTCTCCTTACTATGAACAGATTGACTAATTTTTACAATTGTGTGTAGTTTGATTTTTTACTTATTTATTTATGGACGCTCTTTAACATCTCAGGTCATTAGCACATGAAACAAGCAATAATTTTGCTGAGAGGTCTCTTCTTTCAGACTTGAGGTTCTTATTCGTACCGTAAATGTACGAAACGGGACCCACGGCTTGTGTGTAGCTGCTAACTTGCTTTAAGTCTATAATGTAATCTTGTTTCAAAAAGTTGTGCTAGTTTTATTGAAAATATTCCAATGAAGCACATAATATACAACATTTAAATACACATACTTTATCCCTCCATTACAAAACGAGATTTAAAAATACACAAAAAATAATATTAATATTACTTATTAAATATTATCTTTCTAGAGTTGCTTGATTACATTCTGATCCAAATGCACACAGCTCCAGGTTAGTAGTGTATTGCGTATCACCATTTTTCTGTCGGTCCTGGTGGTATAGTGATAACCATACTTGTATCCTAAATCCAAAATCGCTGAATCAATTCCGGCCAGGAACAGTGAATTTTTTTGGGCGTAATAATCTTCAGTATGGCTTCCTTCGGAAGGGAAGTGAAGTCATGGATGCCATGTCGTACATTTACGGCACGATCCTCAAGCCTGACAGAAGAGGCCTCTGAGCAAAATTTGTCGGCCGTTTCACGCCCTGGATAGAATGGGACGCTGATGACCTTAGAGGTTAAAGAGCGTCCTTAAATAAAACAAATATATATTGCTGCATTGTTTATGCCTTAATTCTGCATAATTCCCTTACATTAAGTTTTACAATTTATAAACTGTTCTTAAAGAGCTTGTTATTTTAGAATTAAGTTAAGTATTACCTATATATAATGCATTTTAGATAAGTGCTTCACACCTGTTCTCAAGGATATTTTTATAAAAATCATAAAAGTATTTTCCAATTTGACTTTGAACTCAAGGAGCTCTAAATATCGGATGGAGAATTCCCACGCGCTTCTCGGAAACGTCATTTAGTAATAATGTGCGATAAAACAAAACACAAGATGTGTCAATGCATTTTTTTGGAATTAGTTGTTTTAGTATCCAAGTTAACATTTATTGACTAGGATTGTTTTGGGCCGAGGAGAATACTTTGTTACTACAGTCTTGCTCACGGCTGGCCGTTTTTGCTTAAGCCTCCAAGGAGGCACATCATAAGAAAGGATGAAGTGGAAGTGAAGGAGATACCGGGCGGTCAGGACAATCGTGTGGTGAGTACGCGAAACGGACTGGACCCTAATACGTTTCCAGATAGAACACTACGATGTCGGTGTAGGCCTTCCTCCAAGGAGTCCGAACCCCTCAGAATATCCACTTCCATATCAAATACTGGGGCAGAAAACTTTACTAAGCGCAAGCCACTATCACACCACGCCTGCCCACCTCGATCTGGCCCTTTCGTTCCTGTAACAGAACCAGCGAACTAAAATAATATGAGATGGGAGAGAGGGAAATTCGTGGAACGTAAAGATGCATCCCATGAATTCGCTTAAGCGGCCAGAAACCTCACGAAAAAAGTCAAGGTCAGGATGACCGGACCCAAGGTATTTGAACCCGGACCTCCCGAAGTTTTTCCGCCTGAGCCAGCCTGCTCGGTAAATTAATATTTATAAACCTCTCTTAAATGTTCTCAAAGGGCTAGTGTTAGAAAGCAGCATTTTATGTATGTGTTTGTGTAACTGTTATTTTAAATACGAATCAGTTGTTCGTGTGAATGAGAAATTGATCTATAGCTTTCCTTACTGGTTGTCTTCTGTCAAAATTGCCTCTCAGATATTGTACATTCATTTATTCAATGCAAAACTAGAAACACAAGCATAACATTTTAATACAGGAAATCCAGGCGCAATCTTGAACGATCGCCAATAAAACAATTCCCAAAATTAGCACAAGCAAGAGTTTCGGAAAGTAAAGGAAAACATGAGTGATGAAATCAAAAACATTACAGTGGGCAAATATTCGTGTGAACAGAAATGTTTTTCACATACAATACCGGTTTAACTGATAATGCTTACTTGCTCAACAACTGCAGGGTTTAAGAAACGGAGTTAAGCATACGAACACCGTCAGCTGCGAATTTAGAATGACTGTACAGCAAAATGTAATGGAAGTGGAAACCTAGCTGATTTCATTTAAATGTGGAAGTACTAAATATTTGTAATGAACAGAAAACTTCATATTCTCATGAATTTTGATATAGATTCAACAAAAGTACCGTGGGTATTCTGAAGTAAGTGAAAAAATACATATAACTGGAAAACTAATTTATTTATATAATATTATTAATTGCTTTTATTGCCAATAAATTTTATGGTTAATGGAATATAATGTAAATAATATAATAATTAAACTGTACCTAAGCTACGTTAAAATTAGCATTGCTAAAAAGAGTTTAAATCTTTTAAAATTCGCATTCAATGTGGAGTAAAACCATTTAGTTTCCCTGTTTAGATATCATTTTATGATTAACCTTTATATTTCACATTTTTCATTGATGTAATTTAAACAAAATTGGTAGTAAATGCTTACGAATGTTCATATTTTCGGAGTACACAAAATAATACTCGTAAGTTTCTGTTAAACATTTTAGAAGAATACAGAAACATACGTTATGTTATATACATGGTATTTGGCTGCGGAGGTTCCAAAGACTGCCTCCAAGTGAAAACAGAAGTACTCGCCAATCAAGAAGAAGAAGAAGAAGCTGATGGGTGCGCCACTACTGTTAGCGCTGCTTTGACTAATCTATTTAGTGTTATATTATGTGCAGTATCTGCGACATGACAGCCTGCATCATGGACTTAAAAAAACATTAAATTAACTATCTACTAATACAATTGTTTTACTTACCAAAAACATTGCCTCAAAAGTTTTCTTACCTAGAACAGAAAAAACAAATCACTGTTAAAATACGACAAGTAAGAAACATACCATAAATTGTTTTAGTTATATATAATGCTTACGAGGATAAGTCCATAAGTTATCGCGTTCACAAAACCCTTATCTCGTGTCATACCTTATCTGTTAACTAAATAATTTCAGCTGTAACTTCCGCTCCGCTGTGTTCAATTGTTCAGATATAGTTACATAAACAAGGCTAAGTGTAGAAGACTGTGACATGTTCAAAATGAAGTATCGAGCTTTTATTAAGTTCTTCACAAAGAGGGACTTACTCCAAATGAAATTAAACAGCTATTGGACGGTATATATGGGAAAGCATCTTCCTCATATTCTACCGTAAAAGAATGGACCAACTTTTTTCGAATGGGTCGAGAAAGCATTGAAGACGAAGAGCCTGCAGGTCAGCCCTTGGAGGTGCTCAATACTGAAAACATCGCTCTTGTGGAAGGAGAAATTGTGGAAGACCGATGACTCAAAGTTACAGAAACAGCAGCAAGGTTAGGCCTTTCTAAAACAACAGTCCTTCGAATTATTCATGAACATTTAAATACGACTAAGGTTAGTGCAAGATGGGTGCCTAGACTTCTTTCCTCAGTCCAAAAGCAGCAACGTGTCATCGGTTGGCAGGCATTTTTGGAGCTCTGCCTTGGCAACGAGAGAGAAGTTATGCAAACTATTGTTACAGCAGATGAAACTGTGATCCTCTACTATGATCGCTTGTCCAAAAGAGAATGAATGGAGTGGCGTAAACCTGGCGAAGTACCGCCTCTAAAGGCCAAGGTCACTCAGTAAACCAAGAAGATCATGGCCGCTTTCTTTTGGCACTGTGACGGAATACTCTTCATTGAATTCAAGGAGGGAAACACACAGTAAATGGGGAGTACTATGTTGCCCTACTGCATAGGCTACGTGCTTCCATCAAAGAGAAAAGGCGAGGAAAGCTGAGTGGTGATGAGCGCCTTCTTCACGACAACGTACTTGTGCATACAACTCTTGTTGCAAAGGAAGCCATAAAGAAATGTGGTTTCAAGGAAATCGACCATCCACACTACAGCCCAGATATAGCTCCCAGTAACTATTTTCTCTTCTCAAAACTCAAGAAGGATCTTTGAGGAAGGGAATTTAAGTATGTTGAAGAAGTGATGGATACTGTTTGTGCCCATTTTGCAGACAAAACTTATGACTATTGGGGGGGGGGGGTTGAAATGTTAATTCAAAGATGTGAGATGTGTATTGAAATATAGGGTAACTATATTGAAAAATGAAATATAGTTTTAGTCTCTATTATATCTAGAAAATGGTTAGGCCGGAAACTTATGGACGTACACTGGTATATTGTGATTTTAACACCTATTCTGTTGCTGTACGCTTTTTAAAAGTGAATAAAATATTTTAGTTTATGAAAAAAAGCGTTTATATTAAGTAAACACTTATAAGTGCATCCATTAAACTTGCATATGATACATAGAAAGCGCGATGTTGTTGTATTTAACATTTCTTTGAGTGATTACTGCTGAACAGAGTTTATTGACACTGTCTACAAATACGATAAGGGCGAATTTCCGCTCTGTAAAGTACGATTTCATTTTAGCGTATTGTGGAGATGCATACACTTGGAAAAGAAAATCTTGAACTGAAAAAAAGGGTTATATTACTTATACAGAATATTATTGTCAAAATATAATTTTTTTAATTGCAGAACCAGTCTTTTTCTAATCTTAGTAGTGATCACCTTAGACCGTTGATATTGCCAAAAGGCATAGTTAGTTTGGATTTATTATTTATTATATTTGTATTATTGTTATTAACTTTGGAAATAGATTATTGTTTTTTGTTTGTGTTTAGTTTTCAATGGATTTAGGAAAGGAAACAATATTGGTTTCTAATTTCCTTTTATGAATAAAAGATACATAGCGCAGTAAATGAGCAAAAGAAATTAGCTTACAGGAAAGCTAGACGTGGTTTACAAAATTCTCTTCATCATAAATAATAATAATAATAATAATAATAATAATAACAATAATAATAATAATAATAATAATAATAATAATAAGTGTTTAACTATAAATGAGAAAAGGAAGCTGAAAACCCCAACATTGAGGAAAGAACTGCAGTGTATCACTAGACAAAGAAGGAACTCTTAACTTTCCTGACAACCTTTTACCATTTAAAGGACCTAACATCTTGGTCAGAAAGAGAAAAACATTAGGGTAGCTATTGAGCTAATTACAGCGCAAGAAACAACTTTCAGGATATGGTATTATTTAGTACTTGAGTACCCTACAAAAGGCCAAGGAACTGTCATAACCAAAAGCACGGAGGACAACGAAATCGTCACCCTCTGATTTTTATAAAAGTATCATTAATAATCACGCACGAAAAAGTAAAGGGTCTAATGGAACTCTCTTGTTGTCGATCCTGGTGGTGTAGTGGTAACCATACTTGCCTTATAAACCCAAAGTCGCGGGTTCAAACCGGCCAGGATCGATGGATTTTTTTCGGGCTTAAAAACCCTAAGTATGGTTTCCTTCGGAAGGTGAGTACATTTCCCTTTTTCGTGTCGTACATTTACGACACGAAAAGAACCTCAAGCTTGAAAAAAAGAGGCCATTGAGTAAAATTTGTCGACCGTTTCACGTCCAAAATTGAATGGGACACTGATGACTTGTGATGTTAAGGAGCGTACGCAAATAAACAAAAATGAAGTCAAGAACTCTCTTGTGTAGCATTTGTGGACATTCTGAAGGTATTTCTAGATTGTCGCTCTCGCTGAGGTAACTAATCTCTCTGGAGACAAGCCTACAGCCAGCAAAGTTCTTGAACTTGGGAAGGCATTGCGCTTTGCGTACAGGGTTAGGATTTTAGGCTGAGATGCCTTGATATTTACGACGCTGCCACTAAATGCAATCAATAATTAAGTAGATCAACAAATCTATCGTTCATGTTTTGTTAGGATTGCGTGAGCTAATCAAAGTGTTTCTTTTTCTTTTTAACTGCTTACTCTCCTCCGCTATTAGGAATTACACCCCTGGGACTTGCAAGCCATGCCTGGGTCATCACCTCTGGGGGAACAAATTACTTCTGGACACACGTAGATACACTTACAATGAGAGACTTCTTGAATAGGTAATCAGTCCAATGTCAGGGCCGCATCGAAGTCATCACAACCACAAAAGGTCACAGACACGGTATAGAGATGGAATTAAGATGAATGATCGAATGGAAAGTGAATCCGTGGCAAAGAAAGACTAACTTGTCATTTGTCCTTTTTCCAAATATGATCTGAGGAAAACCACGGAAAACTTCATCTTAACCGGCAGCAGAATTTGAACCTGAAAACTCAGAATAAGAGCGTTATCCCCTTAGCCACCCGCTCGGTGGCCACATTGCTTAAACTACGATAATACTGCGCGGTCAATAATGTGGCAAAATAAAGTGCAAATCATCATCATTTGTCACAAAGTATGCTATTGACCTGTTGTCAAACATAAAATGTCAGCAAACAGAATGGGTCCTACTCTCATTTATTTGTTTTACTCTTCACGTAGAATCTGATGGTTAAAAGCTGATGCATCCTGTTATTTATTTATCTACTTTCTGGGCTATTCGGACCTCTCTTTACCCTGCTGGCTTAAATGTTCAGCGGTCGCAATCAATCTTGCACCTTCTCCTGAATCTCAGTCTGAACATGAAGGCAAGGATTTGAAATGTCAGACAGTACAAGTTAATCTCTTCTGGTATGCAGTAGGCAAAGAATTTGCGCCCCTCTCACATAGAAACGAATCACTTTTCGCTAGGATACGCGACAGGCGTGCAGTAGCAGATCATTGACATAATGTGTAAAATTTGTTTGCAATGAGCTGATTGACGAATAGCGTAACGTGTGCTCTGCCAAAATTTGTCCAGCAAATAGGAATGGCTTCGATGATGTCAGCATCAGCCTATGAGCATGGTGAAAAGAAAACCGGCGGGAATATTTAGCGTCGCTCTAAGGGGAAAGCGTCGGTTTTTCTACAGTATATAGGAAATAGATTTTGCCTCAAAAAGGAGCAGTCTCAAAATTCCCCGGGCCAAGATCGTGCTGCCGCTTCGCCCGGGAAGTAAGAGGAAGAACTACCTAAGTCCGAGGTACAAGATCCGGCGTCACCGAGGCTCCAAAATCAATCAACGCGCGAGCTACATATAGCATCATTGTGCTGCATTAAATGCCATTGAAGTTGCACCTTCTTTATATTAGGCACCGTTTGGGTGTGAACGTAACCAAAGTTACGTGTTAGCCAAGTATACTTTGCCGGTGATACGGCGTGAGATGCGAGTTCATCTGATTTATTGGTGTTTGGGAGAATAAACAACCTCAGCAACTAAATCTTGAGACGTTATATATCGTCGCATTCAATATCAAAACCCTATTCCCTCAGCCCTGGAAGCAGAAACCAGAAATCAGCGGAAAGCCCTAAAGAGAGGGAGTTTCATGGAAGCAGAGTTGGTGGTCTGCAGCTGCCGCGGCGAAATCTGCGATCGGCGGGTTAAATTAATTCACACAGCTACCATACAGCCCAATTACCTCCCCCACATATCTACTTCAAACTGACGCTCACGACTTGTGGCCAACTATAACAACTACTTTAATTCCCATCCGCTACCAATAATCCTACTTCAAACTGTCGCCGAAACGTGAGGATTGATATAACAAACGTCATCACACATTCCTACATCGCCGCTCACAAATTCGTTTCAACCTCCCTTAATGACCTCGGTAACCCACGTCGGTCGTTTGCAAATGTCGGCGTTGATGTGTGTGTTAACTATTTCAAGTTAGACTACATAATGTTCCTACTGCAACTCTTCGATTATTTCTTTATCAACACATATGATTTTATGGATTGCTTTCAATACCTATTACAGAAGTGACAACCTCTCGTAATTGAGCAATTGACCCATTGGAACATTCCCGATATGTTAGTAATTGCAGATAACAGGAAATTAATGATCTTTGTACAACGTTTCTTTCTCTAAGCCGTGAATTATGTTAATCAGAGAAAATCGAGACGGAATAAGTTGTGATTCACCTCAAGGGAAATTGATCATTAAGGATATGCCGATCATGTAATAAGTATGCTAGTGCGCCTTTGCTGCTGCCACATGTGCTGGCATTTTAAGATAGTAAAATTTACACAGTCGCCTAATCACTTAGAATGAGATATACGTCGCTAGCAAAAGTTTGGAAATAAATCATAAATAAATTCTCCATATATTTGTATTCATTTACTTATTTCTCATACTACACCAGCTGACCGGACGACAGGCAGAGATCGTTAAGGGACAGACTCGTAAACTGGAGGTTTGGGATTTAATTCCCGCGAGAACCGTTTTGCCTCACAAGTGTTTCCAAGGGTTACTCATTCCTCGTCAATGGTATCCTAAACGTAAGTGTGGAACACTTCCTTCCAAATAAAAATTATTTTTTTTTTCAAATTTATCATTTCATCTCATTTATCACCAGTTTCCACCGCCTCAACAAACGGTATTTTAAAATTATATATAAATTAGTTCCAGCACTTGTACATTTTATTTTTCCGCTGGTGCTGGAAATACAGCAACCCAATTCAAACGATCAATCTCAAACTTTTTCAATCTAATAAAGAGTTTCCATAATTAATATTAATTCTAGTGTGAATACCATAAAGTATTCAATACACTGTGTGACCATTTAGTTCTAAGAATGTAATTGAATAGTATATTTGTAATAAATAAGCAAATATATTGGTTAATTAATGTATGTTAATCTTTTTAAAGTATCGTGATTAAAGTCTGTGAAACTTGGTATTTAAGTTATCAAAATCATATTAAATTGTCTTACAATTTTAGAACGATTAAACGGCCTGTGGTGCCTGAAAACACCATTCAAAAAATAAAAGAACAATTAAAATGTCTAGAAGAGCTAAAATGATAAATTTATTGTTAAATACGCAACAATGATCTTTATCGTGCTATACCATACGAGTTGTTTTTTTTAAGTTACCGCTATATTAAATAGCCAGGACATACTCCCGATAGTACTACGTGAATTTATCTAGCAAACGCCTCAACGTTATTTAGTAAAGCATTTTTCTGTTTTTCTATTCTTTTCATCCTGTCAGGGAGCTAGTATAGAAAAATATCAACTAACATTTCGAGATTCGAGCCGGAATTCTATTTAATAGAAATATGCCCTCCCTTACTTTTTCACAATTGAGATCGAAAGTAAGCAAATAAAAACAATAGGGAGAAAAGTCGGAAGATGCTTGTAATGTAACTTGGACATAAAGCGCGCTTGCCGATATGCACATATGTGCCATGTGAAAATACCCTGCCACTTGTCGCATCGGAGCTGCATTAATTTACCTCGTCCCTTCAATGTACTCGCATCCGGTGAACGAATGAATGAATGCTTAATTTGTGCGAATGATGGAATTTTCCGGAAGTTTTCACACTCCGTCCTCACCAGAATACGCTGGAATGTATGCGCGTTTATTTTTAGGGTTTCAATTAAAATCAAAATTGTTTCGTTCTGCAGAATCTCTAAATAGCGTGAATTGTCTCGCTAAACCGAATTTGTCTGTCCGTTCTGTAGCGTTGCTCATTTCCATAATTAAATTTTATGCTTTTGAAACTTCCTTTTAGTGCAGAAACCGGCCATTCCGCTTTTGAAAACGGATGTAACAGTTAGTTAAGAAATCGCTATGAATGTTGGCATGGTGAACAGACATGCACGATATTAAACCTATAGGAATGAAGATGAGTGCAAATGTTAGCATAAACTTAACATTGTACTGTAAAAGAGTATGTCTATTATGTAATCAGTAACAATAACAAAATTATAAAATAGTATTTGAAGGCACTAATGTACTGGAATAATTATGATAATATTGAAACCGAAATCGCTTATTGCACAAATTAAAATAAACTCTTAAAATGTCAATGAGTTATTACTGTTTATTAGAAAGACATTGCAAGATAAAACATGATTTGGCATAAAATGTGTATTTATATAAAATATTTTAAGATGGGAAATTTGAATTCTCATTTTGTAGTTACTTTCAAGTTACAATCATCGATGTCTGCATAAGTGCGCATATTTAATATACTGGCTTTTCTGAATTGATTCGTTCGTTCATCTCTCCTGTAGTCCAAGAGAGGTTTAATGGAAAGTAATTTTCACAAGGGATGTATTTGAGTCGAAACGCTTAAAATCTAATAAATATTTGTATCTTAGTTATCAGAGAACCGTGGGGTTTGTCTTTCTTGTGTAAGATTTATTATTGCCGTGTAGTTTTAGAGAAAAGTAATTATGTATGGTACAAATTATCTGCCTAAGAGCTCGCTTACCACACATAACGCAAATATCAATTCTTAAAATATTTTAAACATTCTGGAGACAAAGTTACAACCCACATAGAGGAAGAATAAGAAATATATAACTGGTTGTGATGTCAAAGCATTCGCTAACTTATTGCCAACATAGTGAAACAAAAATACAAAGGCGAATTCAAAATACAAAGTATGAAAACTGCAGGTAGAAGTAGTAACGAATAAGAAAACAAAGTTTCCTGCAAAAGTCGCTAAAAGTAACGTTCCAACTAAACAAGAAAGTAGTTAACCTGGGTATGAACCATTTTCATCAAAAAGGGTCGATAGAAGAGGTGACCTGTAAACATTTAGGGCGACTACCACAGGTTTTGGTTTCTCACAACAAAGCTGTTTATTTTTTCTTTACTTTTATTACCAGCTCACATAATCATTCTGGATGATATAAAGAAAATTAATAATGACGCAAATTAATCAATAATTTTCTCACATCAATCTCACTGGGCAAGTTTTTACAAACAGAAATAAATTGCAAGCTTTTCACAAGTCACTAAATACCCTTAACTTTTGTTTCAGATATTGTTTGCAATGTTTTAGTATGCCAGTTTACTGCTTTGCGTTAATTTTAGCGTAAGAAGGTGTTTGGTCCCCTACGATCAGTATATTTCTATGACTCTGTTGAACTAGCTTATTTCAAAAGTAATTTTAGTTCTCTCTCTCGTTATATATACACAGATTTATGCTACTCTACCATAAAACAAACATGACAGATAATTGGTTTAATAACATTTCGAAACCATTTGCTGAAATTCCCAAAGTAGCCTAAAAATTCTTAATCTCAAGTCGTATGATGGACTATTTGCAGAAGTACGATAATAAACAGAAGTAATATAATAAACAGGACATGCTCGGACACATTTACCTACCATGCTGTGAAGTTGAAATGTTTACAGCTAGGACGTTTGTTTGACTCATACAACTAGGTGAACTATCTTCAGAAAGGCGGATTTTTGAAGTCGAGGTTTTATCCCCACCTTCACCTGGAAAACTCGGAGTTTAATTTTTATAGGCCATCCCCAGACACAATGTCAACTTTAAGAACCATAAATTTCCTCCAGAATTTCATAAACGCTAACCTCCATGCAACACCTTGGGTTTCGCTTGGCCTGTGGTAACGGGAAACAACTTTTTACCACACTACCGCTGGCAACTCCTTCCGGGAACTCACGGCGCTCCAACGCTTCACCCTTTAAAAGTTATGTACTCTATATTACATCATAGAATTTGGCACTCAATCTTCTCGGAAGTGTTCCCCATTTTCTGTGACACATAACTCACATTTCCTTACGTCATCATATGAAAGTATCGCTCACACTTATCTGTCCTCTTAAGTTAATTTATGTCTCTTTGAGAGTTTTTTTTTTAAGTTCCTACGTGTGTGAACAATCATATGTTCCTATTTAAATATATCCTCACACACTCTAAGAAGTCGGTCCTGGTGGTGTAGTGGTTACCATGCCTCCTACACCCAAGATCGCGGGTTCGAACCCGGCCAGGACCGATGGATTTTTTTCGGGGCGTAAAAATCCTAATTCTTCGGAAGGGAAGTAAAGCCGTGGGTCCCTGTCGTACATTTACGGCACGAAAAAGAACTTCAAGCCTGAAAGAGAGGCCTCTGAGCAAAATTTGTCGGCCGTTTCACGCCCTGAGTTGAATGGGACGCTGATGACCTGAGCTGTTAAAGAGCGTCCATAAATAAATCAATCAAAAAAAAAAAAACACTCTAAGAACTTGAAGTCGAAGTGATATAAATTAACTTAGAGAATAGATAAGCGTGAGCGATACTTTCGTAAGATGACGTATGAAAATGTGGATTATGTGTCACAGAAAATGGGCAACACTTCCGAGACAATTGAGTGATTGTATAGATAACCTGAACTGTCACAAAAGTTAATGAGTTAAATTAATGTATGTCTTCAAGATGTATAAACAATGATGCCCCAAATATTTGAAATATACAACACTGCTCTGAAGTTCTAGGCAATTGGCAACACGTGACATAGTGAAGGTGAATGAATGCTGTAGTGTGGGGATCATTGCGCGACCGACGAACCGATGCTTATAAAAGTGTCCCGGTAGTAAGCAAACTGTCACCACGGTACGACTTAATGATAACTTGAAATACAAAGCAGAAAATGTTGCATATCTGAAGTAAACTCCCTTCCTCTCTCTCTCTCTGCGCATTTGCTAACAGCATACAGTGCATGTCATTCAACCTTTTTCTATTAGCGCTATGTGATATGTGTACAGCACTCCCTTCTCTGTCGTTGTACTCATAGAAGCTCCTACTTTAACTCACCTTCTGAAGAAGTCGTTGCATTTTTATTTTTTTCAATGAATGGCTCACAACGTACCACCGTTTTATGTAAAGCAGCTCAAGATGCTAAGAACACATTGCTTCATAGCAGAACCAACCATCGAAATAACGATTAGTATTTCATTAATTTGAACAAACATAAACGAACTGTGCCAATCCCGATAGAATTTTCATCAGAGATACCTTATAGCTTTAAATTTCTCCCCATTCAGGATCTTGTTGATATGGTTTATACATGGACGCTGAGCTCCCATTTCATTCAAGGCGTGAAACGGCCGATAAATTTTACTCAGAGTCCTCTTCTTTCAGACGTGAGGTCCTTTTTCGTACCGTAAATCTCCGACATGGGATCCATGTATTTACTTCCCTTCCAAAGGAAGCCATACTTAGGATTTTTAAGCCCGAAAAAAATCCTTTAATCCTGGGATTGAATGCGCGATCTTGGGTTTAGGAGGCATGTATGGCTACCCCTACACCACCAGGATCGACCCATTCGGGATCGAGTTGATACGCAACTTATACCTAGCAAATGATGACAGAATTGGCCTAACCTAGCAGTCAGTTTTTAATCTCTGCAGGTGGGAAACCGGCTGAAGCGCACTCAACACCCATTAGTATCGAGAATACATGCAACCCAACCAAACGACGGCTCGGATGTACACTTCTAGTAGTCTCTGGTGCTTGAGTTCCCTACACCTTGCACTAGAGCATATAAGCGGGTAGCAAGCCCTTCTCTTCTGATCTGGACTACCCACAAAGAACAGAATTCATAAGACATCAAAAATCTCAAGTGCTTTGTAGACTAATAGAAGGTAAGAAAATGGTGAAGGGCAAAATGTTTTTAAGACTATGACCAACAATTTGCCCTTCAAAATTTTAAAATCGAAATGAAAACATTTACCGAAAGCATAAAGAAATTGTTTGTAAATTAACGGCTGAAAATGTGATCTAAAACTCGCACGTACATTTTAACTTGATGCATGCTTACAATGAAAACTGTTTCACTATGTGCGAGGAATAGATTGAACATTACAAATAACTAGACAGCGGTTTGTTAGTGAAAGTTTCCCTGTGGAAGCTCATCATGTGATAAAAGCCTTTCGGGACCGAACTTTTCAGTTTTAAGTGTAATCACTTACTGGCCTTGAAAATGATTTTGATGATACTCAAGTTCCACTGCATGCACAAATTTCACAATTCCTGACCCGTTTCGTTTGTGTCCGCTTGGGAGTGCCGATATTTTTTTTTTTTTTTTGAGTAGTGTTTAACGCCCGTTTTTACTACTGAGGCACCACAAGCGGTGGACACTGATGATACACGAGAGGAAATGATATACTGGGAAATGACATTTTTAAGGAAGGAAACGTTCCAGGCCTACATTTAGGGTACCTCCCAGGCATTTGCCAGTTATGAGGACTGAGGAAAACCTGAAAAAAAAATCCAGTCAGGGAGGACGGTCCTGGTGAGATGGGGGCGCAGAGTAGCACACAGACCCACTTTCCTGAAGTTACACCTAACGCGGTTGTCGGACTTTTGGTGGACGATTGTCCCACAGACGATGAAAACGTGCACGGATCGAACTAGTAGTCCACGCTGCTTGCCTCTAGGGCTAAATTGCCATGGCAGCTCAAACTGCAATGTTTAACTGAAAAAAACATATAAACTGATCACATTACGGAATTTCAAAGCTCATCAGCCTATGAAATAAATATGGTATATTGTTTTGTTTTTTATTTGCAATCTAAAATCTAGTTCCACAGGATATGAAAATTGTAAAATGTTCATTACCCAATTCCCTTTGCAGGCATATAGCCTTTTTAGTTCGCGAATGTTGGTTGAATCGATACAAAAATTGTCCCTTCGAGTAAAAAGAATATATCCCTCCAGGAAATGACACCAGATACTTTTTGTCTCATAGAATAACAGTAATGAAATGGATTTTAACTTTGAACAACTGGAATAAGCTTGACAAATGAATGCTTTTTAGCCAAGCTTCGAGGGCATGCACGTAAAACCAAATGTATACCGGCATAATGAATAACGAATGCTGCAAATTATTTATGCTACTTATTATGACTTTGTTATTGTTTGTTTTAATAACATGATAAATATTTAACGATAACGAAAATGGTAACCTGATTGTGGAGTCAAAGATCAAAACGAAATCTTATAACAAAGAATGAGATTATCTGCTTTTCTCCTTGTTTTCTTGTTTGCAGCCAATTTACAAGTTCATTGAAACCATAAATGTAGTAATCTATGTTAACTCTGATTTACTCATTCAATATATGTGTATTCTCCTGTAACAAGGAATAATACACTGCCAGTGTTTTCACTGTCATTCTGAGGGTTATCTAATCTACGCTTTTCTGTTAAGGTGTTTTAAGTTGTACAACTCAAACTTTCATGTTCAGTTAATGTTTTATAAATTTTCCCAAACAAATAACTTGAAAATTCAATTGAATCATTTAAATATAATATACTCCCTTTATTAAATCTCACCATCTTTATATCTACAAATTCTCTCTTCAGGATGTTCCTAGATGATTGGCAGATGCGGATTTCATAATTCTGGTTGTTTATGGTTTAGATGGTGGTAGAAAATTAAACGTTTATATTTACAAAATGAAGTAATACTTTCTAATTTTTTTCTGAATAAATATTTATTTTTCCTCGCTCATATAAAAGAATTAGTGAAACATGTATTGTCTTGCTATTCACAATTATAACTATAAGGCGAAAAGTGGCGAAGAAAGTATAAAGAAGCAATAAAAACAAATTTGGGTCCAAAAACTTGCATTTTAGAAGCGAGTCATCTTTACAATTGCAGAAAACAGTCCGATACCCACAAACGCATATTTAATTTAACGATAAATATTGTATTTGGTACATGATATAATTTTTCTAAGCTATGTATAATGTCAATATTTAAAAAGCAGACATATTAAGAGTACTGAACATACAGGAGTTATCCAGAACAGGACTCTGAGAATTAAACATTTAAATAAACCCCATATGCTGCGAGAGGACACGAATTAAAATATTGCTAGTGCTTAAGTAACGTGGCTTACGGACCGCCATGGGTGGCCGAGGTCGTTAAGGCGCGGACTCATGAGAATGAAGTCTGGAATTCGATTACACCAGCACCGTCCTTGCTGACAGGTTTATTTCCAGGTTTTCTCATTCCTCATAGATGGCAAATGCCGGGAAGGAACCGTAAAACTTAAGCCGAGAACGCTTCATTCCTTAAATACATATCCTTTCCCATTTTATCATTTCATCTCATGCATCATCAGTGTCCACCACCTTTGATGTCTCAGTAGTTAAAAAGGCATTAAACATTATTAAAATGCTTATGTTATCAGTTTGTACAGTTTTTCTTTCTCTTCTATACCAAATTAAATGTCCTATCTGACTAAGAGCGTGTAAGTATAGGGGAATATTTTTTTAATATCTTAATAACTTATAATATGATTATAAGCTAATATAATTTAATTAAAAATTGTAGTTTTTATTTTACAACCACTAGTTACTGACATAATTGTATAAAACTTCGAAATTATTTAACTTTTTTTTTCGTTATTGTTTTTTTACATTTCTTTTTGTCATTGCGTTCTATTTATTGAGTATGCTGAAGTGAAGGTCAAGGAAGCGTTTATAGAATACTTTCCATGGGATATTTCAACTTATCATAAAAACTTCGAATAAGGTTTGCATTTTTGTAAATGAATGTATACTACCGCGACACTGGCAGAATCTGGTTCAAGGACATGACAGAAAGGGGAGAAAGTAAAGCTGAAGTACATGCCCTGCGGCTGCTGCAAGCTTAGCATGAGAAGATAAGCGCTATGTATATAGCAAAAGTAATTTTTGCGCTATAAACTAAAAACTTGTCTAAAAATTGAACTAAATCAGGGAAGAAAGGAAGGGAGGAAATAAATCATAAAGAATGATTATTTGTGTTTATCTTTCACCAAGTACTAATGTAATAATTAAAACGGAAGGTGTATTAGGGAACTCTGCTTCTTTATCGGATATTTATTCTAAAATTTTCTTAACCCAAAGGGTAATATTTAGTTACTTCTAGTTCTGAATTCATATTGCGAACATTATTATTTCATAATCGTTGGGCCATCTTTCTGAATAATTCAACAGTTGATTTAAGGGACTGACGAGCAAGGGAAATTAGTTAATCACAAATTACAATCGGTAGATAAAGTACTCATGCTATTGTATCAGCATATAGAGATGTTAGAATCATATTTTAGTTAGTTGAGGGTTATGCTTCTCTTTAATACTAGTACAGCATTGTTTGTTGTTTGTTGATAATTTGTTTTATTTACGGACGCTCTTTGACATCTCAGGTCATCAGCGTCCCATTCTATTCAGGGCGTGAAAGGGCCGACAAGTTTTGCTCAGAGGCCTCTTCTTTCAGGCTTGAGGTTCTTTATCGTACCGTAAATGTACGACCCGGGACCCACTTCCCTTCCGAAGGAAGCCATACTTAAGATTTTTACGCCCGAAAAAATCCATCGATCCTGGCCGGGTTTGAACCGCTGTCTTGAGTTTAGAAGGCAACTATAGTTACAATTACACCACCAGTAGAGCATTGTGTGTTTGCAATCATCTATCTTTCGTTGTGAGAATGTCATTAGGAAACAAAGGAAAGTTAATAAAAAGGACAGTCATCTTGACATGTCAATTATATAACATTGCTCATTCATATTAATTGTGCAATAGCTCTAAGAAAAGCTAGTTCGAATTATCAATTCTTGCTACAAGCTCAAAAAGCAAAAAAACATAATTTCAGGTATACCCGCTTTTTCTATTATTCAAAATGTATTCGGAGTAAAGTGTAAGACCAGCTCGTTCACAGCCAGACTGCAGGAGATTTGAGCATCGTTAATTATCCCAATGAACTACAAGGATTTGTCTACATCATTCTTTGCTTCGGAGAGAAAGTAAAGCGGTTGATTTTGTGCAGATGAAAGTTCTTTGCTTGCCTCTTAGCAATGCACTTGTTCTACATGTTCAATGTTGAAGTTTAGATAGGCGAATAGCTTGTTGAAAGATAATGTCAATGTCAATCCACTAAGAACTGAATCTAGTTTAGCTTGTTTCCCAGTGTCTTCTGTGCCCAGGACACTGTTCTTAAGGATAATAATTTGTCATTACGAAGGATGCATACGACATTTAATAGGGTTATTAATTTTGTAATGTTTTCCGCCCATTATTATATTGAACTTTGAAATAACTCCTTTGTATGCAACTATTTTCGGGTGTGCTGTCTTTCCTGTTTCTATTTTTCTATAGACTTTTGTAGTGCAAAACGGCAAACCAACTGAATATTTGTTCTCTCGATTAATGAATAAAACCTAAACACTCATCAATCAGATTGCTGGGAATTTCACCCAGACTTCCCGAATTTCATTCTGAAAGGGCGCTACCGCATAATGCTAAATAAAGTTGAACTTAAATATTTATGCTAGGAATATTTGACTTACAGTGTACACAGATAATTTGTATTTGTCCTTGGATAAACTACAAAGATTATGTCAACAATTTAAAGGTCTGTTACAAGAGGTAAATTGTACAGTTTGGAGGATATCTTAATACGTAAACTATTCCATTCTATTCTAGTCTTAGCTTAACCCAAACAAACTCTAATAAGGGCAAAGAAAAAATAAACACTCTTGAACACAGTTGCAATTTCAATGTAGAGCAGAGAAGATTAAGAAAAAAATCATTTTTGTAATTGAAACTGAGCAAAATAAAGCAGCACGTCAGTTATTGAATTTACTTTCTTAACAAAAGCAAAAGTGAAGATATATTTTTTATTGATTAAAACACCTCTTTAAGTTTTAACTTAGTCTGTAGATGTTTCTAGCTCTACTCCGTGGCAATGAGTGTTGGGTTATAACAGTTGTAGTCTGTAGATGTTTCCTGCACTAATCTGTGACTCCGAGTGCCGGGTTATAACAGTTATAGTCTGTAGATGTTTCCTGTACTAATCTGTGACTCCGAGTGCTGGGTTATAACAATTATAGTCTGTAGATGTTTCCTATACTAATCTGTGACTCTAAGTGCTGGGTTATAACAGTTATAGTCTGTGGATGTTTCCTGTACTAATCTGTGACTCCGAGTGCCGGGTTATAACAGTTATAGTCTGTGGATGTTTCCTGCACTAATCAGTGACTACGAGTGCTGGGTTATAACAGTTATAGTCTGTAGATGTTTCCTGCATTAATCAGTGACTCTGAGTGCTAGGTTATAACAGTTATAGTCTGTGGATGTTTCCTGTACTAATCTGTGACTCTGAGTGCTGGGTTATAACAGTTATAGTCTGTAGATGTTTCCTGTACTAATCTGTGACTCCGAGTGTTGGGTTATAACAGTTATAGTCTGTAGATGTTTCCTGCACTAATCTGTGACCCCGAGTGCTGGGTTATAACAGTTATAGTCTGTAGATGTTTCCTGTACTAATCTGTGACTCTAAGTGCTGGGTTATAACAGTTATTTTCTGTAGATGTTTCCTGCACTAATCTGTGACTCTGAGTGCTGGGTTATAACAGTTATAGTCTGTAGATGTTTCCTGCACTAATCTGTGACCCCGAGTGCTGGGTTATAACAGTTATAGTCTGTAGATGTTTCCTGCACTAATCGGTGACTCCAAGTGCTGGGTTATAACAGTTATAGTCTGTAGATGTTTCCTGCACTAATCCGTGACCCCGAGTGCTGGGTTATAACAGTTATAGTCTGTAGATGTTTCCTGCACTAATCGGTGACTCCGAGTGCTGGGTTATAACAGTTATAGTCTGTAGATGTTTCCTGCACTAATCTGTGACTCCAAGTGCTGGGTTATAACAGTTATAGTGTAGATGTTTCCTGCACTAATCTGTGACTCCAAGTGCTGGGTTATAACAGTTATAGTCTGTAGATGTTTCCTGCACTAATCTGTGACTCCAAGTGCTGGGTTATAACAGTTATAGTGTAGATGTTTCCTGCACTAATCTGTGACTCCAAGTGCTGGGTTATAACAGTTATAGTCTGTAGATGTTTCCTGCACTAATCTGTGACCCCGAGTGCTGGGTTATAACAGTTATAGTCTGTAGATGTTTCCTGCGCTAATCTGTGACTCCAAGTGCTGGGTTATAACAGTTATAGTGTAGATGTTTCCTGCACTAATCTGTGACTCCAAGTGCTGGGTTATAACAGTTATAGTGTAGATGTTTCCTGCACTAATCTGTGACTCCAAGTGCTGGGTTATAACAGTTATAGTCTGTAGATGTTTCCTGCACTAATCTGTGACTCCAAGTGCTGGGTTATAACAGTTATAGTGTAGATGTTTCCTGCACTAATCTGTGACTCCAAGTGCTGGGTTATAACAGTTATAGTCTGTAGATATTTCCTGCACTAATCTGTGACTCCAAGTGCTGGGTTATAACAGTTATAGTCTGTAGATATTTCCTGCACTAATCTGTGACCCCGAGTGCTGGGTTATAACAGTTATAGTCTGTAGATGTTTCCTGTACTAATCTGTGACTCCGAGTGCTGGGTTATAACAATTATAGTCTGTAGATGTTTCCTATACTAATCTGTGACTCTAAGTGCTGGGTTATAACAGTTATAGTCTGTGGATGTTTCCTGTACTAATCTGTGACTCCGAGTGCTGGGTTATAACAGTTATAGTCTGTGGATGTTTCCTGCACTAATCAGTGACTCCGAGTGCTGGGTTATAACAGTTATAGTCTGTAGATGTTTCCTGCATTAATCAGTGACTCTGAGTGCTAGGTTATAACAGTTATAGTCTGTGGATGTTTCCTGTACTAATCTGTGACTCTGAGTGCTGGGTTATAACAGTTATAGTCTGTAGATGTTTCCTGTACTAATCTGTGACTCCGAGTGTTGGGTTTTAACAGTTATAGTCTGTAGATGTTTCCTGCACTAATCTGTGACCCCGAGTGCTGGGTTATAACAGTTATAGTCTGTAGATGTTTCCTGCACTAATCTGTGACTCCGAGTGCTGGGGTTATAACAGTTATAGTCTGTAGATGTTTCCTGCACTAATCTGTGACCCCGAGTGCTGGGTTATAACAGTTATAGTCTGTAGATGTTTCCTGCACTAATCGGTGACTCCAAGTGCTGGGTTATAACAGTTACAGTCTGTAGATGTTTCCTGCACTAATCCGTGACCCCGAGTGCTGGGTTATAACAGTTATAGTCTGTAGATGTTTCCTGCACTAATCGGTGACTCCGAGTGCTGGGTTATAACAGTTATAGTCTGTAGATGTTTCCTGCACTAATCTGTGACTCCAAGTGCTGGGTTATAACAGTTATAGTGTAGATGTTTCCTGCACTAATCTGTGACTCCAAGTGCTGGGTTATAACAGTTATAGTCTGTAGATGTTTCCTGCACTAATCTGTGACTCCAAGTGCTGGGTTATAACAGTTATAGTGTAGATGTTTCCTGCACTAATCTGTGACTCCAAGTGCTGGGTTATAACAGTTATAGTCTGTAGATGTTTCCTGCACTAATCTGTGACCCCGAGTGCTGGGTTATAACAGTTATAGTCTGTAGATGTTTCCTGCGCTAATCTGTGACTCCAAGTGCTGGGTTATAACAGTTATAGTGTAGATGTTTCCTGCACTAATCTGTGACTCCAAGTGCTGGGTTATAACAGTTATAGTGTAGATGTTTCCTGCACTAATCTGTGACTCCAAGTGCTGGGTTATAACAGTTATAGTCTGTAGATGTTTCCTGCACTAATCTGTGACTCCAAGTGCTGGGTTATAACAGTTATAGTGTAGATGTTTCCTGCACTAATCTGTGACTCCAAGTGCTGGGTTATAACAGTTATAGTCTGTAGATATTTCCTGCACTAATCTGTGACTCCAAGTGCTGGGTTATAACAGTTATAGTCTGTAGATATTTCCTGCACTAATCTGTGACCCCGAGTGCTGGGTTATAACAGTTATAGTCTGTAGATATTTCCTGCACTAATCTGTGACTCCAAGTGCTGGGTTATAACAGTTATAGTCTGTAGATGTTTCCTGCACTAATCTGTGACTCCAAGTGCTGGGTTATAACAGTTATAGTCTGTAGATATTTCCTGCACTAATCTGTGACTCCAAGTGCTGGGTTATAACAGTTATAGTCTGTAGATGTTTCCCGCGCTAATCCGTGGCTCCGAGTGCTGGGTTATAACAGTTATAGTCTGTGGATGTTTCCTGCACTAATCTGTGACTCTGGGTGCTGGGTTATAACAGTTATAGTCTGTGGATGTTTCCTGCACTAATCTGTGACTCTGGGTGCTGGGTTATAACAGTTATAGTCTGTAGATGTTTCCTGTACTAATCCGTGACTCCGAGTGCTGGGTTATAACAGTTATAGTCTGTAGATGTTTCCTGCACTAATCTGTGACTCCAAGTGCTGGGTTATAACAGTTATAGTCTGTAGATGTTTCCCGCGCTAATCCGTGGCTCCGAGTGCTGGGTTTTAATAGTGCTAGTCTGTAGACATTTCCTGAAGACCCATGTCCAATAATTAATGCAATTATTTTCCTTGGTTTCCTCCTTTCCAAATATAGAAGTGATCTAGTGAGAGCTATGGCGAGACTTTGACGGAAACTTTGCCATGAGGCTGAACTCAGAAAATTGTTTTCATCGTTTTGCCCTAGTTCTGATAATTTTGCAAACAATTTGCCATTTCCACGGGGAGATTTAAGTCTTATGAGCTCTCTTCTTGGCCATCACTTAACTGGAACATATGAGTTTATTGGTAGGTATTATAAATATGCACGACTTGTTAATATTGTATTTTGTTCCAGTGACTACGCACCATATCATCAAATCAGACGTTGGTGGTATGTTTCAGAGTGTGCACGAAACATTCTTTATGATACCATTTTTCAAACCACGTACAAAGTGAGTTATATTCACCAAAGGTTTTCTGTGCTTTATCACTAAAACTAATGTGATAAAAATGTACACTATTGAATTAACACTGATACTATAACGTAGATTGACTTTAGAAAGGAAGAACTAGACTTGAAAAATTCGGGTCATTGCCTTGGATTTTAGCTAGCCTTCCGTATTGATGCTCTAACCAAATGATCTACCATATCTCCAGTACCGGACACGGAGGAGAATAGCTATATTAAAAATACGTTCAAATGTCTGTTCTTGTAACTATATTCCCACCTGAAAAGCCATATCAGCGCTTATTTAGCTTCTGGGTACGCTTGGAAACCTACATGGGATTGACCCGGTTAGTTATTATCCCAGTATGTATTTTGTATACTTATTCTTCTATAAATCTTTTACTCGTTTTGATCCTTTTTTCCAAGTATTGCCATCTTTAGATTCCATTCTTCTGGAACTGTTCCTGTTGAGCGCTTTCATATGTACCTACAGTCTTTCGAGGTAGTTCCGGTGGTCTAGTGGTAGCCATACTTGTCTCGTTGATCCAAGACCGCGGGCTTTTTTAGGATATAAATGTCCTTGTCTTCCTTCTGAAGGTAAGTAAAGCCTTGGATATTGCATCGTATAAATACGGAATGTAAAATAACCTTAAGCCTGAAAAAAGGGGCCTAACAGCAAATTTTGTTGAACATTTTAAGTCCTAAATTTAATGAGACGCTAACTACCAAAGTTGTTAGAGAGCGTCCTTAAATAAATCTAATAATAAAGTTCTTTAAGCTGTCCATGTGTTAGCTATGCATTTTGTGAACAGTTAACCTTTTTCTTTCTTTTTTTTTTTATTTAGAACCTTTTATTCTAGAGAAACGATCTAATGTCAACAATAAATGTTACATATTTACCAACTCTAAAGTCTTTGCCCTTTGAGAATTATGTTATATTGAATTACCTGCTTAATTTTTATGACAGTTGCTTACTGGCTAAAATATATTTTATAAATTTATTTAGCACCTGTTATTAAAACATTTAAATGTCTAATGTTGAAAGTTTGTTTCTTCTTTTCCATTTAAGATTTAAGAACATCCGCTGCAACAAAGATCTCTTTTCACCTTTTAGCAGACCCTGTTAGCCACTCCGATAGAGATAAATCTAATTTAATTTTTAATAAGTTTCTTCCACTCTGCCTTTATCTTTACCTGCATATTTACCATTTTTTTTCAAGGTGCGTTTTTTTTATACATGTTAGTAGTTTTTACATTTATTTTCCACCTTTCGCACATAAATTAGTGTTAGGAAACAGAATATGTAATTTGAAACCACAAATAAATAGACACAATTAGATTGCAATAACAAGCACTAAATTAAGTTTACCCTTCACCTCCATAGTCTTGCTGACTGCATTTTAAGAGGATCAGGGATCGATTCCCGGCATCTAATCGGGAATTTTTCCAGAATCTGGAATGGAATCCACTCAACATCGAAAGGACAATTGGGAAACTGCCTGATATAGAGCGGCGATGTCCATTCGCTTTGTGATGGCGGCTAGCTGCTGACCTTTCTCAATATTGCCCTCTGTCAATGAAGTTGGGATACCCAGGCTTCGAGGATTAACACGCCAAGATGAAAAGATATGCTTCTTCAACAGTATAATTTACTTTAAAAAAACCAATGCATTTAATTTATATAACATTGTATTAATTATATGAAAATATCAAATGCATTAATTTTGTATAAGAATATATTGATATCGCTGAATTATTAATGCTGCATGAAAATACAGATGGAGTTCATTTTATAGTACATGTAATAAATATTTTGAGTATTTAAATTGTGTCTGTTCATTTGAGTTGAGCCTTGTATAATTTATAAACGCAAAAATGTGTTTTATTATTATTGTTATTGTTATTATTATTATTATTATTATTATTATTATTATTATTATTATTATTATTATTATTATGGAGCATTTATCTACGTTGTACAACAACCGCAATATATTAATCCACGAATTAATTCAAGTTCACGAGGGCTTACAGAATTTCTAAATGGATCCGCTAACATTTGTTCGTTTCTCCGAATAAAGTGCCGCACAGTGCAACATTATACATTCTATATATTTTTGCAATATACTGCAGTTTGTATCACAGAAATATCTAATGACAAAAAAGAAGAAAATGAAAACTTCTCAATTTCCTTCTTAACATTCACGTACACATGGAGAAACTACATTTGAACAACAAAAGTTGTATGAAGCTATAAGAATTTCACTTTTAGTGTGTTGCTTATTTACGCTGTACATATCACAACTTAAAATTAAAGGTCTAAAAGTGGATGTCTATTTTACCTAGCTATGTGAAACAAGGGATCCGAAATAAACATCATTTACATCTCTCTAAACGCATTTGATAAGGCTGCAAATAAGTTTCATAAGTAAAGTATTATCATAACGGTATTGCGGCAGATTGTATGTATTTCACACAGAAATTGAACAAATCACATCTTGTGTTTGCCGGTTTCATTTGAGCAAGAAACTTCATGCAAGTGCAGCCAAGCGAAAGAACCCAGAGCCGTTTGGCTAGCGAAGTACTGCCCCCAAGCAATAATTGACTCGGTTCGACGACTCGTTACAGCAGTAGCAGAGGTAGCCAATCTGATATTGCCAACCCGAGATGTAATCCGTGCCTTCCCCTACCCATACAAGCTCTGCTATGCTGGAAACGATTTTTCCCCTCTTCACCGGTTGATAACTGTGTGGTACCCAGCCTCCTTCTTTTCTTCTCTATGAGGGCTTGCCACTGCTCTTATTACCATTACATGTACCAAGCGAGATTCCACCCCTCCCTCCTCTGTATCTGCTTGTCTCCTTCCGTCCCTGGGCCCTGAGGGGCTTTTCGCTAGGATCTAGATTCTGCCCTTCTCCTTCGCTTGCTGCTTGAATATCGAGTTATGTCGTCTTCTTGGCGAAGGACGAGCTGTAGTGAGTTCTTGGTGGAAACTGCACCGTTCTGCTTCTCATGGCACAGTGTTCAGTGTTGCAACTTACAAACCAAATTCCTACACTTAATAAAGAATTTCCTGGGCGGGACCCACAAATGCATTCTTGCAAATCTTCTGTAATTACAAAAGAAAGACACACATATAATTAATATTATATTAATACGTACAAAATGTAGTGTGTTAAATCATTGTGTACAACTATACAGCTTCTGTTACTTTTACCTATAGGTACTTATTAACAGCATACCTTGCTTTTATTTATTGCCAATATGAAGAAAACAAAAATCCTGTAATACTTTTTAAATTAAGTCACTAAATAGGACATATTAGCTCATTGTTCATTGTTTTCTCCACTTACTATGTTTCCAAGTACTCCAGAAGACTCAGAAACCTGTCGTATAACAATTCTCTCAGACTTCTCTTTAAAACTGTCCTATCAGAGTTACTTTCATGATCATTCTCTGCTTCTGTGGGTTTACGTTGGTTTTGATCGTCACACACCTGATGTTTACCATGTATCTCCAAGAAATATTTTCTTTTACTAAAGTTCTTTCGTTGCTGCACTTAACATTTACAAATATAACACAATAAGTCTGTTTTACAATACTCTCTTCGTAAATATATGTACAAGTAAATATGACCGCGCACCCCTTCAACGAATGCATATAGACGATGGGTGCTGCGGGTTCATAAATGCAGTTTCTGTAAGGAATTTCTCGGTTAAGGTAGTATGTCTTTGTGGCTTCTTAGTGGTCCACAGAATAGGCCAAAATTGAAGCAAAATATCGGTAGTGCGTTTGAGGAAGAAGTTTTTCCATCTGATGGTAACATTTTATTTTGAAAATTTTGTGAGGTTAAGAATCTTTGTATGCCTGCTGTCATCTTCGGCAACGTTGAACTTTAGAGTGAAACCAGTGCAAAAGATATTACCTATAGTAACCACTCCAGTCATCAGGGAATCCGAAATGCACTTACGAGGGTAGGTTCATAAGTTTCCGGCCTTGCCGATAAGGATTATCGCCTTCACAAAATCCTTATCTGGTGTCTTATCTATTAACTAAATAATTGTAGCTGTAACTTCCGCTCCGCTGTGTTCAAGTGTTCAGATATGGCTGCATATATGTTCTCGCTACAGCTCTGGTTCTCTGCTGTTCTTTTACTTGTTACAAACAATATTTCACCCCCGGCAAAGACTCATTCCCGAACGTTCCTGCAAATGACACGATTTGCATTATAATTAGAATAGAGACATACTAATAAATTAAACTTGTTTTTCTTCTTTTCTATCAGTTTAAGGGAACTTGAATAAAGAATATATTTCAGACACACTTTGCTAATATACTTTTTTGGAACGTTACCGCTCAATTCGATTTTTATATAAATTTCCCCTGTGTTAGAAGTTTATAACAGGTTCAACGTTGAGAGTGCCTTCATCTGTATGCACTTTAAAACTGAAACACAGTAATCAGGCAAAATGAGCTAATGTCATAAGACAGTCACGTAGTCATAGCTTGTTATCCAGGGCTTTCATATTTTAGACATTTTTGCCAAACTAAATTATTTTATTTTATGTTATTTGATGCGAGGAAAAAATAAAAAATATGTCAACTGAAATTAAACCCTGGTTGACGAAAAATGGTACACAGATTTCCAAAGAACTTTCATTTAAGTATAAGATCATGATATTTTACAGTAAACCTTTTCCTTCAATGAAATGAAACTAAAAATAATAAGGAATTCGGGGGTAAATTATTGAAGATCACTAAAAGGTACGTTTTTATGTAAAAAAAACAGTAATATATTTCATTTCAGTCCATTAAATATTGTATCACTTCTCAAATATATTTTCATTTCATTAAACAACAATAATACATTATTTCAAACAATGCCCTTTACATACAACTGCCTAAGGGGATGTTGTCGTTTGCGACTACTAATCCGGAGGTCCTGGTTTAAGCTATCTGAGTAAGGTTTTATTCAGATTTTTCCTTATCCTGAGGGAGTGAATGCTAGCCAGATAGCTTTAAGGGGCCAAGGACTCGGCATCATATATTCATACAGACTACGTTTAGGCACTCATTTGTTTAAGGGCCCCATGGTACACCATAATTTTATCACTTCTTCATCAAAAGCAGCGGCGTACTAGGAATAGGTCTCAGACAGATGAATTGAATTTTTGCATTTATGCTTATGTATTCCTTCTTCAGTTACGGGCCTGCAGTGCATGTCTGCGTACTGATATAAGTAATCCTCAAGACATATAATGCATGTACAGGTAGTAGCTTCTAGTTAGTTTGAGTCAGGCTTTGTTAGCGAGTGGTTGTGCATTCGCACGCTACTCAATGTTTCCATCTTCTTGATATTCTTGCATAGCTTGGATGTCTGGGTACTGGTTTACCGTTTCGGAGCAACGTTTTAAAAGTATTGGTCTATCCATCTCTTTCTAGGTCGTCCTACCGATCTGGATCACTTGGTTTGTATTGAAGGAGAATCTTACGTTATCTATCGCATTCAATCATGTTTATATACTTTTCCATTTCTTTCTGTATGTTTGTAAATTTTAGCAATAATTTGTAGTTCTAATTGTTGACGGATATAATCGTCTCAGATGTGATTCCTTCTAGACCCTCTACTAGTTGTCTTAGAGACCTCATTTGATCTGCTTCAATTTGTCGTTTTATCTTCAAGCCCTAAAATTCACTTCCGTAAAGCAATATGGCTTACTGTATTATAAAATGTTAATAACATTATTTTTTTTCACTTGCTTACTAAAATTTCTTTTTTAAAACGGCATTAATATAATTACTGGGATTGTTTTAAAGTAGTTTCATTTGATATTTATGAGAACAAGCTCAGTCTTGCAACGTGCTTAATTTTTCGAAATAGTTCCCTCTAATTTCAAGGCATTTTCTACAACGTGCCTCTAAGTTCGTTATTCTCTGGTGGGAAGGTGTTTTTTCGAGTCCTAAAAATACACGTTTACCTCCTACCCGACCTCTTTATTTTACTTAAATTTGTATCCAATCAGCAATGTTTTGAGTAATACAAGGGAGCGAGTAATGGTGAATAGGGTAGATGCGGAAAGATTTACAAATCGAAGTTCGGTCAAATTGTCCTAACCGACGCACCGGGGTATTATAATGGTGAAATACCTGACTCTTTATAACTATTATAACTATTCCCGGGTGTTTTTCCGCGATCACTGTCTTCAGTGGCTCCAAAAGTAATGATTGTATTCTACAGTAATGGTTTTCTTCTTATCTAAGTAGTCAATCAAGAGAATTTATGTTGTATTACAAAAGGCTGAAGCCCTCACCTTTCCATGGATGGAACGAATTTCGTCTTTTCAGCGCCTGTTCGCACCGTATGGTTCACTGCTTCTTTTCCGGTATATGGAAATGGAGTCAAGTTTCATACATAGTCACAAACGCTGTAAATTCTTCTTAAACGATTCCAAACACTCGGCATGCCCTTTCGCTTTTGCTCTCGGAGTAAGCAGTGCGCTGCTCCCATCTTGTGCAAAGTTTTTCATGTGTGATTCAAAATAAATTAACTCTCTCGGTTGTAATGCAAACTCGCAAACTTTCACTCGTCTGTCAGTCAAAACAGTATCATGGACTTTATCGTGATTTCTGACCTCACAGCTAATTCTTGAGCTTAAGGACGCTTTAACACATTTACCCAAAGTTGGTCGGTTTCATAGAAAGAGCCATGCATCATCCAATGTAGGCAAAGTCCTTTAATAATTTTATTTGCTGTTTTCCCTTCTAGAAAAAAGAATTGAATCACATCACTATTTTCAATCTTTTCATATTTCACTTTTACTCGAAACGTTTGTGTTTAAACAACTGCCATACAATAAATTAATATAAAACTGACTTTTGACCATTGAATATTGATACACAGAGTACAAACATGATGGTAGATGCTGCTGTTGCCCTCTAGTGGTATGCGAGCCAAGTTACTTGTCACACAACTTCGTATATCTTTGATATTAGTCATTACCAACCTAAATATTTGAAAGAGCTTGTTAAATTCTCTCATTAATTTTTGCTTTTCTCGTGCATTTTCCTTCAAAATCAAATAAATTTAGCTTTGTTTTAGATAAGTGTTCTCACTGTATGCAAATTACACACTAGTTATTCTTCGTTAGTTACTCAGTCTTGAAGAATGGATTTATTTTTGCGTGGGATATATATACAGAATGTAACAAAAATTTCTGATGTACTTGTGTTTTTATGTTCTTATTTAATTCGTACATTCTGAAAATATGCTTTGATTTTGGAAACCAGGAATCATTATTGTAATCATATTGTTGTACAAGCTGCTGGGATTATGCAGTTCAACATATCATTGTTGAGACAGAGACTCGCTTAAAGCATGCTCAGTCATTTCTTGTAGTGAGATAAAACAGTTCAAATTACAAAATCAGTGAAGTTGTGTTGCTTTTGATCTTTTACTTGTAAATAACGTTAAATTTGCACCCAGTAATTTAACTTGTATGTAGAATATGAAAAATTAAAAGTTAGGGTTTCTCAGTAAGATTATTTATAACATTAAGGTGTAACAAATGTTTCTGACACGTAATAGAAATGTTTGTTACATGCTTATGAATAGCAAACTGTCTCGTGTTTTCTGATTCAAATGAAAACTAAACAATTTTTTCCGAAACAAATTTACTATTAAAGCGTTCATTATACATTTTTATTCGTTCTGAATCCCATGGTGCTAACAAATCGTGAACATAAACGGTCCAACTTTCAAGCTTTAGCCAAGAGTGAAAAATCGATACGTGGGATTGCTAAGCTCTAAAAATGTCGCTAGTAGCAGTTTTAAAATGGAAGAATCAATGGATGGTTCAGTTAACGATGCTAGATGTTCAGGCCGACCAAGCAAATTGTAATCTTAAATAAACAGAAAAATAAGGGAATGGATGAAGGATAAGATTGGTATAGGAACTTTGACTATAGCCAAAAGCCTACTTTTTTCAAACGTTAACGTTCCATTAAAAAATGAACATTTTATACATGACTATCAGTAGGCATGGAGGGGGGGGGGCTAATGTACAGAGAACGAAGCTTGTAAAAAGTAAAAGAATGATGAGATTAAATTTTGTGAGAGAATGTTAGGAAAAGGATACACGGAAGATATGACACAAGGCAGACCGCTATGGGCTCATATTCTATTCACAGACTCACCTGTACAACGTCACCCCGCTCAGAATCATCAGAATGCCAGAATTCGAACTGCGGATCCATCATCCATGTCTTATGCTCAAGTCCCCAAGTTTGACACAAAGATTGTGCTATCTGGAGGTACCTCCAGTTAGAAAAGTCAGATCTGGTGACAATTGATGGGAACAAAGCCATGAATAGTGAATATTATTGCACACTAAGCTTCAAGCACATTCGAAAAAATTTATTAGACAAAACCAAATTCCCAAAACCAAATCTTTGCTGTCTGATGAAAGTTGAGGCAAATCACACACAGGTAACTACACTCTCGAGGAAATAAAGAAAAGCAGCATCAGAGTACGGGAAGACTGACAGGAAATTCACAGACCTACCCCAATATAACATTGGTGGAGCAGATTACAAGATCGAACTCCAAGACCAGCATTTTGTAATGGGCTGATAGCTCGAGTGAGAGAAGAGTGGAATTCCGTGATTCAGGATGAAACCTTCAAACTCACAGATTTTTATTGATGATAAACGTTGAAATTAAACAAAAAAAATAATGATACTTTATGTAAGATAATAACAAATTTGCTAAATATTAAAAAGTCTACTGTATCAGAAACTTTTGTTAAATCCTGTGTATATATATATATATATATATATATATATATATATATATAGGTACCAAAAATGTATATACGCTTCAACCAAAGAAAAAACTGCGTTAATATAACAAAACTGAATTCACACAAACAGAAAATGATGAGCACTAATCATCTTAGACTTTTACAGTTACAACAGTTGCTCAAAATGCCCATCATCGGCGTCGATACACTTCTGAGTACGTTGAACTACTGATTGAGCAACGTTCGCGAAAGTGTCCTCAGCGATTGCAGCACATGCCGTATCAGTTTCTTTCCGAAGTGCTGCCAATGTAGCTGGTTTTTTACGGTATACAACATCCTTAAGAGTTCCCCATGGGTATAAGTCCAACGGCGGTTCTGTTCTGTACACACGTCTCCACTACCTTTGAACTTCAACAACATTCTCGGTTTTCAAATACCACTTCAAACTTGCTTTCCACTGTTCAAACGATAATCTTGGTTCCATTTTGTTGTAGCAATGCAGCATAACGTAATGTGAGTCACCTATATTTGCAGTACATCATACGATAATCTTGGCTTCATTTGTTCATTGTTGATTTACCTGTCACTAGAAAAGCTATCACAATGTATGTGAGTCACATCTGTTTACAGAACATCATACTATGCATTACTGTTGTTTTTTGGTCCAACTTTGAAATATATTAAATAGATTTCTACTGTGAAAGTGTGTACCCATTTTTGATTCCCTCTGTATATACGAGTATGTATTCTTGCAAAGAAGTGGTGAGGGGATTCCCAAGAAAATATTCTGGCAATTTTGTTCCAAGTGGAGAAATATTTGCTAAATTGTTAAAAATGTTGTACAAGACAGGGTCTCTCAATGACAACAGACCTATTCCAGATCGCCGTGTTCTTTAGGAAGAAAAATTGAATGAAACAAAAAATTTCTACGCAGATGCCCACAATGTATTGGCGCTGGACAGTTTCATTTACAACACAGTTAGTGCTTATTATTATAAGTTTTAAATACATTGTCATTAATTCTTTCAATAAAAATATAAACACTAAAATAAAAATGCTAACTTTATATCCGGTGATTCTCTCGGTCTTTCTTTCTTTCTTTCTTTCTTTCTTTCTTTCTTTCTTTCTTTCTTTCATTCTATCTTTCTTTCTTTCTTTCTTTCTTTCGGTTGCTGCGGTTGCACTTTCCATTAAGGAGCCGCACTCAAAAGGCCCGAAACTCCAATAATCTCACTGTATAATCATTATTTAAACCAAAAGACCAAGAAGATTATGAGGAGGATGAGGAGGAGGAGGAGAAGGAGAGGAGAAGAAGGGTGAAACAAAAAAAAGTGTAGAAAGAAGACGTGAAAGATAAAGAGAGCATTACATCATCATTTTGTAAGTTTGACAGCAGGTGTTTAATTCTCGCTTGATTTTTCTTAAATGAACTTTAATATGGAATTAAGACCTACTTTGATCAAGGAGAAGTTAGCAATTCAGGTTTTATTGATGACTCTTGAGCATTTCTAGTTATTTTTTCTGAAGTTGTTCAGCAATCATATTGCGAAACTTTAAGATTTAAGCTTTGAGTTACATTTTGAAGGAAAATTAATTTTTGTCTGAATTAAAGCTCATTTCTACATTCCAAGCATTCGACGAAGAGGGACAAAAGAGTGTACGAAGATAAGGGAATGGAAGGCTCGAGATTAGAAAGCTTATTTAAAGAAACACATTTACCCTTTCTTCCTCCCTTTCACATCATCGTCATAACAAACTGGTGCGCCCCATCAAAAGTTTTAAATCAAGTTTTCAGACTTTACCGAGTTTGAAATATGTATTTCTTCTTCTCCTACGCGGAGCAGAAGATAATCATGACCTTAATTGGATTTTCTTCGCCCGGATTCATAAGGTACCGAAACTACGTGCGTGGCTGGAAAGGGTTTTAATTTTGTGTCAAGGTGCCCGTCCGCCAGGTTAAATGAGCCCTGGGTCTTTCTCTTGCCTAATTAATGCGTGTGTGTGGGTGTGTGGGCGGGTCCAATAATGGATGTGACGGGTTTCTGGAGTGGCAGTTGGTTGTATTACTTTTGTTTCCGTTTCTCTTTCAATATGCACAAACGGGGTAAGCCTTCAAAGTCTAGAGAATCGTTTAAAGGCGATTTCTGAACACAATTATCATTTAGTTTGCATCAAAAATGAGAATGTGAATTCAGACTATCAAAGGCAGTGCACAAAAGATAGCGCAATAAACTGATTTACAATTGGAATGTATATTAATATCAGAATTATAGTAGAAGTATCTGGTAAACTTTTCAAATATATGCATTTGACCAATAAGCGCTTATCATATAGGCAATTTTTCTAAGAAATAATGTTTGTTTTGAAAATGTAGATATTCCTATATAATGTACTTTTATTAAATTACGACTTTCTTATGAATTAGAGTGAATAGATTTTATAAGCTTATTAGGCGACTTTTTAAATCTCTTTATCTGTTAGTTTTATACAGGTTAGAATATCAATACTTTTAAAATAAATTAATTACATTACAGATTTTTTGTAAATAAACATGTTTAAAATATGTTAAATATAATATAATTAAGATATATTTTTCTAAATATATCTTCTGCAATTCTGCAATTTTGTCATATCAAACATGATACATGTGGCCGGAAAAGGAGAAATTAATAAAATTATGCTCAGCTCATAATATTCTAGCACAAGTGGAGAAAATTTGTTTGCGAGCAAATAACACATTTCATGTCTATTTAGCTCTGTAACTCTCGATCCTTCTAACTGTAGGTTCGACCCTTAATCGCCTCGTATTCATTGCGTCCAGAATTTCTCCAGTCCACATTCTTTTTGGAGAGTCTCCTATACTTCTTTCTTCTTCCGCTCCTTTTTAAGTTTCCATTTTTGCCAGTTTTTTCCCCTGCTCATTAGACGTTCAGTGTTCTTAACTCTAATCTAACACACTTCTGCATTTATTCTAATTCACAATTCTGCAATGAAGAAATTACTCTTCAAATTTCTTCATTATTCTTCTAATTTCTTCATTGCTAGCCCTTTGTCTAGAATAATCCATTTTCACAGTAAAAATTGTTTATCGTACCTTATACAAGAGCCTTTGAAAAAAATTACAAGCGTTCAAAATATTGGAATGTTTGTGTGACTATTTCAGTATTTTATTGGTTTTTGCTTGTATTGTTTTAGTTGTTCTGTTATTTATGAAATATTTTATATTTAATGTTATCATATATGTAATAAACATTTGGCTATATAGGTAAATAATAAAAACTAGAGAAATATAGATAAATAAAACAATGAGAAAGTCACTCAAACAGCGAAATATTTCCAACCGTTTGAGACCCTCGTCAACGCCAGAGGACAAGTGAATTAAAATACCTATACCTATATTAATTTCCATATATGTTAATTCTACCGTGAACGCCACAGATGACAGAAATTGTTAAGATATGAACTCCTAAGTGAGAGGCGTACGGTTCGATTCCCGCCAAAACCCTCCTTCCTGACCGAGTTTTTTTTTTTTTTTTCAAGTTTTCCTCAATCCTCATAAACGGCGGTATCCAAACTTAGGCCGAAACGTATTCTTTCTTTAAAAATTCGAAATATATCATTTCATCTCAAGTATCATCAGTAACTACCATCTATGATGCTTCGGCAGTAAAAGTGGGCACTAAACACTGTTAACAAAAGATCCACATATTGAATTTAGGCATAAATAATTTTCCCAATTTTTAAATTCTGTTTCTTTATAGAGTTATAGTAGTATATATTATCCCAGTTAAACTAGTTATACATATATTGCATATCACAGTCGCATGGGTCGCTAGACCTTTCATGCTCTTGTAAAATACTTAATTTCTCAAATTAATCACAACAATGAATGAATGATTGGTGTCTAACGCCCGTTTTTGCTACACATGCACCACAGGCGGTGGACACTGGTGATACATGAAATGAAATGATATTGGGAAAGGATTTATTTTTAAGGAAGGAATCATTCCAGGCCTAAGTTTAGGGTAGCTCCTCGGCATTTGCCATTTATGAGAACTGAGGAAAACATGGAAAAAAACTCAGTGAGGGAGGACAGTCCTGGCGGGTATCGAACCCCAGACCTCCCGCTCACGATTCCGTGCCTTAACGACCTCGACCACCCGTGGCGGTGATCACAACAAAAGAAACCATCAACAACGTTAATAAGAACGCCCAATTCTTCAACTAAAAATACAAAATAATCCATGTACAGGAGTTCTCAGAATATTGCTTATACTAAACTAGATCCTATTTTTAAAAAAATAGAATCCCAAAGACACACACATACACTTGAAACAGACATATATACAATAATTCTGATATTCATATAAATTTTCTTAATATTTATGAACAATATTTATGGAAATGTCTTGTTCCTGAAACTACTTATTTCATTTAAGAAAATGCCCAGGTTTGGAAAACAAAGGATGGACATACGAGGGGAATCAAGTGTGAAGATTCGTGAAGAAAACGCCTCCAAGGATTGACAACAATAGAGGCGCTGTCCCGAAGAACTATCCGAACACATCGGCCAACTATACCAGGTCACAAAGAATAGGGGACACAGGTAAGAGATCACTTAGGAAATAGGACAAGGAAGCCCAGAACACAAGTAAGAGATAACTTAGCAAATAGGACAAGGAAGCCCAGTTGTCAGTAGGTTTCTAAAATGTGGAAGGATTGAAAGGAAAAGTGGGGAATGGCCACTTTCTCAATATTAGGATTAGCAGAGACTTGGCTGAAAAATAACCAATATATGACCATTGGTGGTTACTATGGTGTGTTTGTTGGTTCTGGAGTGAGAGACCGAAGGGGAAGCTATCCAAGAGGGGTTGCTACTTGCTATAAGAATAGCCACATGAAGTTTATAAAGGAAATGCAGTGCGATCTTAAAGGAGCAATATTAGTAATATAAATAACAGTTTACTACCAGCCAGGGACATTCTTGTATGTTGAGCCAGAATTTTTCACAGACTTGGGGGAAGTAAGTATAGAAATTAGAGATCAATGCGAACCTAGTAATAATGGGCGATTAAATGCTAGAATAAGACAAGAAAACATTACTTTGAAAAGGAGGAGATACGGATTTTAGGAGACCAGGCAGGAGCACCAAGGACTCAGCCCTGAATGCAAGGGGAAAAAAAGTTCTACTACTTTGTGATGTCTTTGAATTAGAAATAATTAATGGGAAGACGGGTACCTCACTTTTGTACATACTAAAGGGAGTAGTGTAATCGACTGTACTGTGTTTGCAACATATAACACCGCTAAAAACTTTAAGGTAGAAAGCAGGGTAGACTGTTTCTTTAAATTTCCTTCTTCGATATAGTCGGTAGAACAAAAATAGAAGAAAAATATTAGGGAAAAACTGTGGTAACTATTTCGTTCATATATAGCATTCAATTTCAACGAATCAAAGCAAAAATGTTTCTCTACTTCAGATGGAAAATATTTAACAGGCAATAATTATGATTATACACTATTATTTTAAGTTGTAAATATATAAAATAATAAATAAGCAATTAATAAATTTAGAAATAATTTTGTCCTATGAAACATTAAGTTTTAATTTACTTTAGAAAACTCCTACGAAACTGCTATTGAATTATTGCATTTTTTCAAAACAAAAATCTAGATCCAAAAATATGAAATTGTCAATAACATTAGCTGTATATCCAAAGACATAAAATACGGAGTGGTAATACGAAATGCTATGACATGATATTTTTACATTTTTTTTTTAAAGTGGTTGTGATTAAATTTATTCCTTGACCTGTTTTCAAAATTCTCTTTGTCTTTTCTTTTTTTTTTTTTTTTTCCTTGCTTCCTAGCTTCTTTCGTTCTTTGTTTGTTTATTTCTTATTTCTTTCTTTCTTTTGTGCCTACTTAAAGCTAAGAGAAAAGTCAGGGTGCAAGAAAAAAGGGACATAAACTTCTCCATCTCATATTATTACTGCAAGTCGAATCACAAAACGTGAGATGCCATGGTCAACAAATTACTTCCTTAGAGTCCGTTTCCAATATTCCTTTAGGTTTTTTTTTTTTTTCCCTCCAGTTCCGTTGCATAATTCTGCAACTATTCCACAAACTTTCACTGGAATCGCGAAAGAAAACTTGCATAATTTCGTATTTGCATTCTTTCATTATTTTGAGCTCCAAAATCTTCTTACTGCTTTCATGGTAATGCCTAAAGGTTTGCATGTGTGTATTTGGATGCACCAGATTTAATTGTGTTTCTCTTGTCAATGAACTGTAACATTTTATTAGTGCTCTTCATAACGAACAGACAGGACATCGGAAATGGGCTCCAACAGAGTCATGTGTTGATCATGACATCTCAATTTTGTGATTCAGTATGTAATTTGATCACCTTTGATTGCATTCCTCGTTTCAACGTATCGGACCTTTCATTGAAAATAATGACATAGATGTACTTTAAGTAGGTAAACTATATCAATATACTTTCGATACTTTTCAAGGATATCTGATATCTTTAACATATGTAGCTGAAAATACAAAATCAATACTTTCAATTTATTTTGCACTCAACCTTTTTCTATATGTGCATATCTCACTGGAGTTTAAGAACAGATTTGGTTTCAAAGGAGAATACATACAGTAAACATGGAAATTTAGCCAGATATGGACGTTTGTGTTTAAGTGTTGGTTTCGTTTCATTATTGTGTTTTTTTTTTTATTTATAGCAATATACGCTTTCTAACTATTATGTATGGCATTCTTTGTAACAGAAGAAACGTATTGAAAACATATTTAGTAAATAAAATAAAATATATAGTTTTTCTTAGAAAAATAAAAAGGACTATTAATGCCCACTATTTCTTCAGCTACAAATGAGGTAAGAAACACTATTTGTTCTACTAAAGCTTCTTTTATCATTTCCTTTGTTACTTATTCATGGAGTAGCTTTTATTTTCTATAATACTTTTAAAATTTTGTATTTCTGTAATTTGCTGACTAAAACCATAATGTCTGCAGGATATGTAATCCCTGAGCTCGAGAAGACATTGCCTGCAAAACACATGGGTATCTTTTTAATAACATGCTAATTAAAAAGCTTTATAATAATTAACAGAAAGGATTTACTTTCAATCAATATACTTTTTCACTTAAGTACCGCATAATTTATAACAATCGATAAATCTATAAGAACTTTTCGGAAGCTTCAGCTTTCAGCGTTAAACAAAATATGCATGCGTTATATTTTTGCTAAAATTCAAAATAAAGTAACAAGTAAATTCTACCTTATAGAGAGATTGTTGAAAAGTAATAATATAATTTGATTCTGGAATATCCTATAATATTTTTGAAACATGAATGATTTAGGAACGTGGTTTGAGTTGACGAGTGCTCTGGCAGGTTAAATAGAATGTATATTAACAAGAAGAAGAAGAAAGAAAGGAAAATCAGGACTGAGAATATATCAATGGATTTATTTTGGTGCTCTGTAGCTGAAAATTAATGTTATATTGACTGAACGTTCTGTCATATCTTTATCCATTAGTAATGCGGCATTGTGTCAGCCTTTCCACAGGCCCAACCTTTTAAAATCCCTGACTGTGGCATAAAATATTGCCATGCATTTGAATAATTTCAGCGACATTTTCCCTCTTTCTGTTAACTGCGCAGGAGATCACTAAAATAACTACTGTAGCAGATCTGTTTTTACACATCCAAGCAACTTATAAGTGAGGGGTGTAATTTCTAGACCGGCTAGCTCAGATCTTCATCCCATTAAACGGGGGACGGACAATGTTTGAACACTGGGTTCGAGTACAGAACAGATGACAGACGCGCACACATTTAGATTAGCTGTGAGGGTTCTGGGGTCCCGCGGGAACAATAACGGAATCTTTTGTTTAGTAAAGAGTTGCAGTCCCATACAATCAAGTGCGCATTAACATTTCACTATCTTTTAATGTTAATTACCCTCCCCTCCCTGGGGTTGCGAAATGATGACACTTTGAGTTTAATAGCTTTTTTATGAAACAATCGTAACTTGAAAGCCCTTATATGTAAAGGCAGCATGTGGTGACGCCGTTTGTCCTTCTCCATAATGCAGCATTATACACCCACGACGCTTCTCAGGAGCGGCATTTGTTCCCGGACGGAGTTCAGCCAGTGGCGGCTCGCGCAGCCGGAAGCGCTTTTCGTCAGAAACAACTTCTCATTTACGTCAAACTCTTCAACTGAGAAAATGATGTTATATACTCTCAAACGTTTCTAAATGCGCATTCTAAGTTCAAGCTCTCAGTAGTAAGTTATATTAACTTTTAGTCTAGAAAGAATTATTAGCAGGCCACAAGGATATTTAATGGATCAACGTAATGAAATATTTTGCAACTAATGACAAAGCAAGTTACAGTCCTTGTTAATTTATGCTTAACAATCTCATAATAAATGTAACAATTACAGCTAATTTGTTGCACTCTCCTAAATTACATTACGTCATGATTAAAATATGTTACTACAAAGCAGGTGATAGCTAATTATAATTAGATAACAATATTTTGAAATTCAGAAAATTAGTATTTTTTCAAACAGTTGCACCTACAATACAGAAATAAGAACAAGCGCAAATTTCTAACAGAAAATATCCACTGACAATTGCATCAAGTCAGATTTACGTTCACATAAATAAAAAACGAGTACTTCTGAGTGTTACTTAAATCACAAGTTAGCGATTCAATACAGCAGGCATGGAAAAGTTATCACCTTCAGTAATAATTATGCTTCAGGCATCCTCCAGACGATCATTAAGTGCAAGCCTTAAGGGGCGAGTCAAAAATTGTGGTGAATAACACCATAATGTTTCTGTGGTTAACTACGAGGATAGGTCCATAAGTTTCCGGCCTCGTCCATAAGAATTATCGCCTTCATAAAAGTCTTATCTGCTGTCATGTCTTATCTGTTAAGTAAATAATTGCAGCTGTAACTTCCGCTCCGCTGTTTTCAGTTCTTCAGATATAGCTGCATAAAGAAGGCCATGTGTAGAAGATTGTGACATGTTGTAAACGGAGTATCGAGCTGTTATTAAGTTCTTCATAAAAGAAGGACTTACTCCAAATGAAATTAAACAGCGATTGGACGGTGTATGTGGGGAAGAAAGCCCCTCATATTTTACTGCAAAAGAATGCGCTAAAGTTTTTCGAATGAGCGGAGGAAGCATTGAAAGCGAAAAGCGTGCAGGTCGGCCCTTGGAGGTGCTCACTCATGAAAAAATCGCTCTTGTGAAAGGAGAAATTGTGGAAGACCGGCAGCTCAAAGTTACAGAAATAGCAGGCAGGTTGGTCCTTTCTAAAACAACACTCCTTTGAATTATTCATGAACATTTAAACATGAATAAGGTTAGTGCAAGATGGGTGTCTAGACTTCTTTCCTCAGTCCAAAAGCGGCAACGATTCATCTGATGTCAGGCATTTTTGGAGCTCTGCCGTGGTAAAGAACAAACCATTGTCACAGGAGATGAAACTATGGTCCTCTACTATGATCCCTTGTTCAAAAGGGAATCAATGGAATGGCATAAATCTGGCGAAGCACCTCCTCTAGAGGCTAAGGTCACTCAGTCAACCAAGAAGATCATGGCCACAATTTTTTCGCATATGAAGGCATACTCTTCGTTGATTTCAAGGAGAGGAACAGCACAGTAAATGGGGAGTACTATGCTGGCCTACTGCACAGACTACGTGCTTCCATCAAAGAGAAAAGGCGAGAAACCTGAGTGATGGTGTGCACCTTTTTCACGACAACGCGCTTATGCACACACTCTTGTTGCAAAGGAAACTGCGAAGAAACGTGTCTTCAAGGAGATCGACCATCCCCCCTACAGCCCAGATCTAGCTCCCAGTGACTATTTCCTCTTCTCAAAACTCAAGAAGGATCTTCGAGGAAGGAAATTTAAGTGTGACGAAGAACGGATGGTTGCTCTTTATGTTCATTTTGCAGACAAGACTTTTGACCATTTAGGGGAGCAGGATTGAAATGTTAATTCAAAGTTGATTCAAAGATGTGAGAAGTGTATTGCAATAAAGGGTAACTATATTGAAAAGGGAAATATAGTTTTTGTCTTTATCATACCTAGAAATGGTTAGGCCGGAAACTTGTGGATTTACCCTCTTATTAGTTATTCCAACTTCCTCGCCGGATGCAATTTTTACTTGAAAAAGGTGTTTAGAAGTGAAAAAAAAAAGACTGCGCTATGTAATAATTATCTAAAGCGCTAACTTCTAAATAATATACCTAGAAGGACATTCACAACTCCTTTACCTTCCCGTCAGTGAATGTTGCTTCCTTATTCGCGAAACTGGTTAGAACAGCTTCTTTACAGAATGTAATTTCATACATTACAATCAACATAACCGCATTTAATTACCGATCATTTCATTTGCAATTACTAAATCAATGGTAGGATTCAAATTTATTATATGATTAACACTTATTGTTTTTTTTTTTTTTTTTCAAACTATCATTATATACACTAGAACTAGAAAGCAACTTTATTTTAGTAGGTTTTCATCAGTTGATTCAACATGTGATTTACTTAACTTATGGATATAATTATCTTTAATAGTTACATTTTCCATGCTAATACTATCACTAATATTACCAATCTGTATGTGCACATTATTTAAAGGATTTGTTTCACCGCTTCCAGGACCTTCTTTACGCTTTCTGAATAAACGTTTCTCTCTTAGCTTTTTGCAAGTTTTTCCAGCTGATTTCAATAAAAATAATAGAAAACAGCAACCGGGTTGGAAACGGATGACAATCTGTAAGTGTCCGTTAATGTGGCAATGCATAAACATCCCTACTAGAAGAAACAATTACCTAAGCTAATTTCAAAATATAACTGAAATATTTTGAAGTAAGAAACTACAGCACAAAAAGGGGCATATGACATTTAAACATTCTTTACAACAGTTTTGACACAAATACTACTTGATATATTATAAAGTAAACTATTAATGTAAATATACAAAAAAGAAAAAAATAAGAAAAAGAAAATTCACATTTTTTGCCATTCGCTATACCACCACTCCTTAATAGTAGTCGGTCCTGGTGGTGTAGTGGTTACCATACTTGCCTCCTATACCCAAGATCGCGGGTTCGAATCCGGCCAGGATCGATGGATTTTTCCGGGCATAAAAATCCTAAGTATGGCTTCCTTCGGAAGGGAAGTAAAGCCGTGGGTCCGTGTCGTACATTTACGGTATGAAAAAGAACCTCAAGCCTGAAAGAGAGGCCTCTGAGCAAAATTTGTCGGCCGTTTCACGCCCTGAGTTGAATGGGACACTGATGACCTGAGCTGTTAAAGAGCGTCCATAAATAAATCAATCAAAAAAAAATCCTTAATAGCGTTCATCAGAATGTGTTTTCTCAATGCCTGGTTAACCAAAAGGAGGGTGATAATTCCAGCCTCTTACGTAGTCGAACAAGTTTAATAAACAAAGACCGATAGTATTAATTTTGAATGAAGCATTTGTATGTAAGAACTTGTATTATGCACCTTAGATTGCTTTATACTTCATATATTGTGTATTTTAAATTGCATATTGAAAGTAAAAATCAGGGCAAGGCCCAGATGACGTCAAAAGGAGCATATAGTGATTGCAAAGATTCCATTAGCTTTTGCTTCGAATCTCTGGACTAGTTCTTATCGCTTATTTATAGTGAAAACTTTCCAGCTCACAGCTTAAATTTATGACAGATAAAATTAATTTTATCAAGCAATACCCATTATTGAATATTTCCGTTTCTTATAATAGATCCTATAATATATTTTTATTGTTTTGTTGCGTTTATCTCACTGAGAAAACAAAGCACTAGAAACGAGAGGCAGAGAAAACTAGCCTAACATTATAAAATTACCCGAAAGATGTCTTTAACTTTACATGCAGACAATGTGGGCTCTTCTTGAGGAAAATATGAGTAGATTTTCAAAAATGTCTCTTCTTCCACGACCACTGAATTGCATTGTCAACATATTACTGCAGCGAAATCAGATCCTTATCTACTCCCGACGTAAATGTAACTATTATTGTTGTTTCATAAGCTAACTTCTTTTAAGTGCAACTCAAAAGTTTCTAAACCAAAACAAGACTATTATATAGTCTCAATATCTGCTTTAATTATTAATTTATTTATTTTTCTCAACATTTATTTTTCCATAAAGTTGGTAATGTTTGAGTTTCACTTTCCACATTTGCTACGAAGTAATTGTTTCTTGTTTCCAGTTATTGTTACCTTAAAATCAAAAATAAAAGATCTGTATTAAAGAAAAGGGTTTGTTCACAGCTTAGGTTAAAACAACCAGATTAATCGGAAATGTAAGAGATTTAAAAAATGTGGGTAAGCACAAATGCAATTTTAGATCTTTACATCAGGCAACCTAACTGAGGTGTTAGTTTTTTTTTTTTTTTTTCCCCCATCCCAAGAAGAAATCTCATGGTTTCTGAGCAAATATAATGGAGAGTTGATTTATTCTTTACAACCAATAAGCTTTCTATTATTGGCAAATAACTAAATAAACGCGACCAAAACTTTTGCTAAAATAATGTGTATTCTTTATATAAATTATGGGGAAAATCTTAAATGAAATGCTCATGCTAGATAAAACTACCTGTATAAAAGTTGAACAAAGAAGCAAGTAAAGCTGAGCTGCAGAAAAACAATGCACTTCTCACACAACCTATCAGTCCCTCTCCCTTCTTGAGCTCTCGTTATGTCCGCAGGGCGCAGAGTTCCATTAGAAGCCGCAACACACTGGGGTAGCTCACGTGGGGACAGAGTTGTATCAATATGCATATTAATTCTATGAACTGAAGTAATGAGTGATCTTGCCGTCCAGCGTTCGATGTGCATCTGTTTCTAAAGTAAATAAAAAGTGAACTGCCTTGCTCAAGTTTTGACATTTTAGAGTATGCTGTGAATGTTTCGTTGTTTAAAGAGAAGAATTGACCTAACAAATATAAATGAAAGGGAAGCATTCAGAAAATAATTCTTTTTTACTTTTAATATTAAAATATATTCTGGAGGAAAACGTCCGGCTTTGTTACAAGCATTCTGACATGAATAAATGTAATTTTAAGCACTTAAATACTCTATTCAGGAATTTGTGTAGTAACAAATAAAAGGTTAACATCGAAAACAAGCATACGAAATACAATTCCTTGCATCAAAGTACGCATTAATTATCTTTTTTTAGAGTAAGTTGTTCTAAATGTTAGGTATCAACACAACGTAGTTGCAGCTGACCCAGAGACGCGAATAAATTATAGCTGATCTGTGTGTCGCGGTTTCTTTCCCTCTTGGTCTTTACAGGCTTTTCATTGTTGTTGGTTTTCCTTCTTCCCATGTTCCATATGAAGCAGAATGTAGCGTAAGAAAGAGAGGGGTGTTTGTTTTCTTATCTTCACATTACAATTTCTGTTTAACAGTGCCCACTATTTCTTTGATGTATAATTTACACTTAACCAAAGCGTTCGAAATATGTGTATTATAATGTATTCGTGGGTTAGGAATCAATATGATGTTCTCAATTCATCAGTTAATTGAAGCTCAAAGACCCTGTAGTCGGCCTTAACTAAAACTGTTTATTGATCAGTGAAAATTTGCAACATTTTCTTTCAATATATGTTCTTTTTATCATGTATTAGCGATAAAGCACATTTTTTGCGCTTTTCTGTTCGTTAATACATTAAACCTGAGAATGAACAGAAAAGCCGAAGAAATTCTTTACAAATGTTGTCAAAATCGGGTTCATAAGGGCAAAACCTACGGTTCACATTCAAATTCTGAAAATACTGTTCGATCGACTGTTGCCAGTGATTCCAGATAACTTGGTTTCTGAGCAAAAACTTCATCTTTCATGATACTCCAATACAGAAACCATATAGTTTGAGGCTTCATGGCCTGGTGACCATTTTGTTCTTACATAAGCAACCACAGACTTGCTTGTTTAAGAAATGCCGTATTTCTAAGCAATAATAACTGCATCGCCTTACTGCATCAATTACACTTTGGCCTTACGAGGACTGTTTTCGAATTCTGTAATGAGCTCATCTCAAGACATCGTTCGCTGGTACCAATTACTTAAACAAAAAGCTATGAGCCCTCCACTTAATGTCTCACGTGATGTGGGTTTTCACTAGTTCAATAAACACAACTGTGCTGGTTGACACAGCCTTCGGTTTAAACTAGTGGACTCATAACATAATTCTCCAAAAGTGAAAATCAGCTTCATGTCCCATGAAGAACCATAGTTCCAAAAGATATCCCGGTCATTTTCTTGTAGTACTTGCAAAATGTTTTGTTGATATGACCTCAGTTTCAGAAGATGTAACAGGCTTCTCAGCATGATCGCCTTTTCCAAATACTTTTTCTGAACGTGAACTATTGACCAACTTTAAGCAGAGAGATGTACATTTCCTTCATGGTCCACACTTCGTAGCAGGTCCTTGACCGATACCTACTACTTGCTCAAAGCATTTGCCCAAATTTTGCTTTGCTTGATGGCGGTTGAACATCAGGAAATTTCTGTTCAAAGTCTGCTGTCACCAATTCTTGATGTGTTTCTACCAACGTTGCAAGTTATTGTGCGATTAATTTGCTATTCATTGAACAAAAGTTATTGCAAGGAAGGCATTAAGATGCTAGTAACAAATCGAACATCGCCTGACAATTTACACCATCACCGAGATAATGGAGTTGGCCTAAGTTGCCAACTCCAACACCCACAGCGTCTAGGTGTATGTTGCTATTTGGTTTATGAGAATTCCTTTGTTAAGGCAATGACAGTTACGTATGTGTTTGTGCGTTTTTATTTTTATTGATTTATTTATCTACGCTCTTTAACATCTCAGGTCATCAGCGTCCCGTTCAACTCAGGGCGTGAAACGGCCGACAAATTTTGCTCAGAGGCCTCTCTTTCAGGCTTGAGGTTCTTTACCGTGCCGTAAATGTACGACACGGGACCCACGGCTTTACTTCCCTTCCGAAGGAAGCCATACTTAGGATTTTTACGCCCGAAAAAATCCATCGGTCCTGGCCGTGTTCGAACCCGCGATATTGGGTTTAGGAGGCAAGTATGGTAACCACTACACCACCAGGACCGACGTGTTTGTGCGTTTGTGACTAAGTATGAAAAGTGAAAAGGAATTTGGGGAAAATGTAACTATTCTTTCACACTGTATTTAAGGAAGAAGAAAGTAGATAAGAAAATCAAACGAGTGGCTTGAAAACGAGGAAAAGCATTCTCCGCGCGAGGTATTTCTGTTATATTATTTTAGGTTTCCTTGTTGAATATCGCTGCAGTCACGCAGTAAAAAAATAAATAGTTAGTGGAAAATAAAAACAATACACTACACACTCTCTCTGATGTCAAATAGTTATTTACAAAAGAGAGGGGTCTATTCAGCATCTTGAGAATAAATGGAAAGCTTCTTAATGGAGAGGTGGCGTTCCACATATGGAGCCGTGTGATAGGCGATTAGCAGGTTGCTGCCATGCTCACCTGCAATACTGTCCTCTATAAAAGAAATCGTAAGGCGAATGTAACGGAAGCAGAGGTCACTGCGACAGACAAAGGCTCACCCCGGGCTGTAGCGCCAGCGAAAAAAAGAAGAAGAATGTGTTCAGGCGTCCCACTCGTATTCCATTACTATGTGTGAGTTTGTACTTCCCCATATTCTATACAATGAGTTGAGAAGTGCGAAATTGCAGTACAGTATTTGAGGCATTACTTATGAGCTGCCACCCCCATATTTAATTAGATTGCTTGTAACAAATAATTTTATGAAACTTCGTTATAGCCATGTATAATGTCATTTTCCTGTACAAGTTTAAATATTGTGTCTAAAATGTTATTTTCTTGCTAAGACGTAGAAAGGTACCCACAGTCATAAAATCTGACCTGGGAATTTCTGCAGCCTTTTGTAACCATATTTATAAAGCATCCTGGAGCCAGATGTTTACTGATATTCTGTTAGAGAATTGCTTAAGCGGGGTAGGTACCATAAAAACATTTGGCGACTATAGGGGTGAAAAAAAGGGAAAAAGCCATCCGCTGCATGGAAAAGTCACGCAGACCATGTTTATTTAGTTTGCAATTTTGAGCCCCGCAGTCAGTTTGGCAAGAGTATTCGGCAGGGTAAAGTCAGTGAGAGGGCTTTCTCAGTTCCGATCAAGTAGTGGAAAGCGACAGTTTGTATTGCAAGAATTAAGTGGACGATCTTTATTATTTAAGTGCAATAGTTTATATATAATAGTATATGAACAATTAATTGTGTTCCATCTTCCATAACGAAAAACATTATTAATGTCCATATAGTCCTTCCCCTAGGGTCATAGGACCATAAAAATATCCAGCAGCAGAGTCTTAACAGCTGTGGCAAAACTGTAAGACAGCGGTAACCATCGTCGGAGAGGAAGAAAGAATTATCATTATCCCTGAGAATCCAAAATTAAATCAAATCCCTTCCAAAATTTTTCCCTCCATCCATCAATTACATATTTAATTAAAATGTCCATCTTTCTTTAAATACCGCTGCATATTTGAGAATACTTTACCACTTTGTTCCATTCTTCCCTTATTTGATACTTTTCTGTCTGTCCGAATCTCTTTCTTCCTTTCTTCCCTCCCTTCTACCCTCCTCTCTTACTCTCCTTCTCTCTTCCTTTCTTACTTTCTTTCTTTCTTCCTTCCTTTCTTTCTTCCTTTCTTTCTTCCTTTCTTTCTTTCTTTCCTTCCTTCCTTCTTTCTTTCTTTCTTTCTTCCTTCCTGCCTTCTATTCTCTATAACTAGCACTGATCTCTCTGCTCCCTTACTGTTTCGTATCTAGATTAAATCCTGATAAGATCTCATAAATATTAATATGAAAAGTTCCTTTATAGCATAATTGATTTAAATTATTTTTATAAATTACTACACAGTCAGTAAAACGCATTCCTGCCTAAGTGTCCATCATGAATATTTAAAGTGTATATTCAAAGAAATTAAAATTAAAAGGGCCATCTTTCACTTAGCTTTTTTCTGATATATGATTCTTTCTCAGGCAGCAGACATAACAATTTCTAAAACGGCATATTATAGCTACTTTAGATGAACTATTTCAAACGAAACTTTAAAAGGAAATATTTTTTTCATTAACAATTCAAATTTTGGTGAATATATTTTCCTGCTAGCACAATATAGTACTTTGTCTTCATGCATATTGAAAATTACAAGTTTTGGCAAATGTTTTGAGCTTTCTGCAAGGCAACCATGCATACCATTTTACATTTTTCACTCAATAAAAACTCTTTCCTTTTAATATTTTACCAAAAGACATGTCAAATAAAAACAAATTTGCTAAAAAAGCAGATTAGAGCTATCTCCGATTTATGAATTGTTCTGACTTGTTAATAAGGCTTTCTATGCTGCGATGAAAACATAGTTTCCAATGTAAACCTTTACTACCCAAGTTCTTTACATATTATTTTGTACAGACTTGGTTTTTGAGAAGAGGCTTCTGTACATGTAAAAATTAAACAACTCTTTCTCATTCTCTGCAGCCTGTTCAACTGAAAACAAAACAAACTCTTAAAACAGTCCATTTTATGTGTGTAACATGCTAAATTGTCTTAATACATATGGCAGCTGCATTCAGTAAATACAAAGAACGTGTAGTATTTTTTATAACTGAAAACGCTTGCTCAAAGAGCATATTATATGTTTAAAGAAGAACACTCAACAAATTTAATCATCATCCTAAGGACGCAAGTAATAAGCATAAGTATTGTTAGGTAGTTCTTGTTATCGTTCTGTCATCCAGGGAAACTGAATTGGCCTAAAAGATCACCATATTGTCTAAAATAGTTATGTCACTGCAGTATGTACTGTAATTAGTTTGAATTGTTCTTAGTGTCCTAAAAATATACAGGTTCAAGATACACTGCCAAAAGTCTTTGATCCATCAATGGGGTAAGGTGTTCAATTTCATCCCCCGCAGCTGCTCTGTGGCCTGTCTTGTCCATGCCGGTTCAAATAGGAACCTGGAGGCTACATGAGTGCATTTTCAGTCACCCGTGGCATCTTGCAATGACCAATATTAGAACGTCATCTTTCTCCCCGCTGTAGGAGGGTGGTAGTAATGAGATATGTGCTAGTGCGCATGGATCCCCCTACGCGGCGCATGCACCTTGAGGCAACTATATGCCGCCGCGGTTAAACCTCCATCACAGTCTTTCTTTACAAACTGCCGGGTTGTATACTCTGACTCATCCAAAGCACATGTTATGATTAATAAAAAAGACCGCGGAAATCTATACAAGGGAAGAAGGAAGGAAGGAAAAAAATCTGTCTCGCCTAAGCCTGTCAACTAGTTGGAAGGCTGTTACCGCCTCCGGGGCAGTTCCATTCCCTCACTTCTTCCATTCTCTTACCTAAAAACCACCGCGCGTGAAATATTTTGGTCTGACCACATCGCCCGACTAACATTCCGAAATAAGCCAACGCACTCCGCTGACAAAAGCCTTTCAATAGGTGCAGATGAAAAGCTACTTTCCAAAAATTGTTATATATGTTTATATAGGAGCATTAAATAGTATACAGGGTGTTAATGAACTACACCGAAACAACTTTCATAGTGTGTACAGATGTCATATTTTAGCTATTTGAGATAGTCAATGTATGGTCCGCAACTAAACATAACGCAGTTTGATGATGTTAAACATTTTGGCACCAAATACTGATAAATAAGTATTAAAACTAAGCTGGGTAAAAACTGGTTTAGAATATTTTTCAAATTGCCATAGCATAAAAATGTCATTTTCAATCAGCGTTTTAAAGATTTAGTGCCATAAAAATTTCTAAAACATGGAACTAATTATTTGACAGTGCGACACTGAACATTCATTTACTGGCTTCTTACATTATGTAGCCAAGACACACCAAATAAATGTAAATGTAACCTACAATAGAGGGATATCTCTAACTGCTTGTGTGACGTAATGCATAATGCAAAAGCTGATGTTCCGCAGGTCGCGAATTCATTTCTTATCATGCTGTTAATTTTTTTTTATTTAATATGAAGTGTTGCGACACGCATACTAAAGAATTATGAATGAAATTTACTTAATGCTTTCAAGTTTTATTCTCTTTCTCAATAATCAATATATTACCGAAATACAATGGCTAATAAGCTAAGTACAATAACAGCTACAAGTATTGTAATTATATGAATTGGTGTGTTAAGATTTAAGTTTATAAATTTAAATATCAACTATAAGACATAAACTAAAAACTGTACTATTAGGATCTAGCTAGGAAAAAAAAAAAGCGATGAACGAAACTCGAACTTGAAAACAAACGACTACCCCTTACTCGAAAGCTAATATCACAACCATTGCGCTAGTGGTACATTCAGAAACCTCCCTTCGTTATCGTGTGTTATGCTTTCGACGGGCATCTTCGTTAGCCAGTGGCGTACTGGCGCTTTAGAAACGTATAGCCGTAGCTTCGAAATTTGAATAGATAGTCCATATTTTTATTATCTCAAATTATTTGTCTAAGACACCTCTACACATCCTGAAAGTATTTCGGTGTAGTTCATTAGCATAGCAATAAAACTATAATAATAATAATAATAATAATAATAATAATAATAATAATAATAATAATAATAATAATAATAATAATGTATCAAGCAATCTGACCATTAGTGAATTGTTTTAGAAGTAACGGAAAATGTTTATTAACATAAAGTTCAAATTCTAATCCGTTCGTAATATTGCTAAATACTGTTCTTTAAATCTGATGATGAGCATTAATGGCTTAAAATGCTTTGTTTTGAATTATTCGCATTTACTATAGCAGTGAATTAATTAATTGATCAGTGAATAATTAATTATTCATTCTTTTATTATACTCCTGTAGGAATCTAAGGATTGATAGATAAAGCTTGCAGACTCTTCGCTATGTCATAATTGTTTTGTTATTATCAAAGTTGTTATTAACTATTATTATTCACATATTAAAAACTAAAATGCTATGACAGAAACAGAGTATACACGACACACGAGGACTAGGCTAGAAAGTGTAGTGCAGCAGAATTCTCATGTATTGCTGGCGTAGCAAAATTTTTCAATTATAATTGTATGCACAGTTAAGGCTTGAAGCTTGTGAGATGCTAATGTCTTGAGGAACGTAATGAAGATCAAAAGTTAGAATGGTTTTGCATAACTAATATCACCATGCTTAAAATGAGATATTGTCATTTGAGCATCTATGCAGGACTTTGATAAACTTTCTCTTTCATGTTCAGCAGTGCTCTATTGCTTCTGCGAATTTAAGAGGGGAAGGTAGTTTCTTAAAAACAAAGAGAAAAGCGGCGGATCGAAGAACAAATGATCAGAGATGATTAAAAGTCAGTTACTAGAATTTAGAGTTGGATCTAAGGACCCGTTTACTAATGCACGGAGAAAGATGCCAAGAAAAACCGCAAAAATTCAACAATGGGGAAATTCGGCGAATATCTCATATTGTCGTATTCATCTAATATAAGACAATTGAATCTTACCAACTTGATTTTAAAACCAAGAACGTGTAGTAGGATATATTGAAGATCTGTGAAAAAATCCATACACCCCCTATTTTGTGCGCTACAATCTCCTCCTAAATCTTATTTGCGATTACAGGAACACTTTTTGTCGAACTTGTAGAGATCAAATGGAAATAGCCCTAAAATAAATGAGGTGGTCTATACATTTTTTATTGGTTTATTTATGGACGCTCTTTAACATCTCAGGTCATCAGCGTCCAATTCAATTCAGGGCGTGAAACGGCCGACAAATTTTGCTCAGAGGGCTCTCTTTCAGGCTTGAGGTTCTTTTTCGTGCCGTAAATGTACGACACGGGACCCACCGCTTTACTTTCCTTCCGAAGGAAGCCATACTTAGGATTTTTACGCCCGAAAAAATTCATCGGTCCTGGCCGGGTTCGAACCCGCAATCTTGGGTTTAGGAGGCAAGTATGGTAAGCACTACACCAAGACCGACTGTGGTCTATACAGAAAACATCTTCATGGTAGAAAATATTTTAGAAGATATAGCTTATTCTTTATTTTTTGTCGATAACCTATTCAGTCTTGCTCTATTATAATCATTATAGGCTAATATTTACAACCTCCAAGACGTTTAAAATACTATTACCAAGATATTTATAAACCCAGAGCTAACAGTTAAAACAGCACCATGAGTGTTAAATAATAAATTGTTAAACGTTGCTAATATTAGAAAATGGAACTGACATGATATGCTTAACAAAATCACAAAATCATAACAGTTTTAGATGCTGTATTAGATGAGAATATATATATAGCTACCTTCACAAATACGATGGAATGATGACAGTATCTTCTTGAAATTCAAAGCAAATGCCGAGTTATATAACTATTTGTATTTTCTTTCCCTTTATCTTCTCCTTCTTCTTTTTGTCTTTAGCTTAATGTTCCAGATAATGCCAAATGAAGAATAGCCACTCCCTGACATTTTGCTATGATAAAGACATGAAATTGTTAACAATAATAATATGTGTAATACATATTTCAGGAAACATATTATTTAGAGACATTTGATGTGAGAAATAATATACAAACTATTATAATATTAACGTGATTTTAAAGGAATGCATTTTAGAAAAACTGAAAAGAGGAATTAACAATAAATTATACAATTTCTAAGAAGAAATAGGCCTATATTTAAATTGATCCATTGTGTAAGATCCCAACAGCTCGATATCACCTACACATATATAGTATACTTCAGTGATCTATATATTTTATCCAATTCATGGATGCCTCTATGAAATGTGCAAGTTTATGCAACATCAGGGCATTTGAATGATTTCACAAACTGTGTCTGCATGTTCTTAGAGAATACACTTAAAATAATAAACATATAGGGGTCATATGGACTACACTTTGTCACAAATAAGTTGCAATTGGATAATTAACTCTTTAGAAAGTTTAGAGTAATGACTTGGTTCCGTTTAATACATTAGACAGTACCCTTTCTGTCCTTTATAAATAACTAAAAAGAAAACGAGGTATGTTATACAGTTGATTTTAAAATAACCTTAGACAGTGTTCACAGAAATGCTAAAAGTGTGTCAGGAAGGTGTCTCCAACAAATTGATAAAAGTTCTGACACAAATATAAAATAACGTAAAATTCGGTGTTAATGAACCGAAACATTATATCAGAATGTAGATCAGGTAGAAGAGGAATTAGTCAGAGTTGTATTCTGTCTCCGTAATTGAGTAATCGAATTACAAATCACATCTAATGAAAGAATTGAATATCCCAAGTGAACGGTACATGCATTCCTGTACTTTTGCATTCTGACGATCTAATTATTTTATCTCTAACAGAGGTGGTTTGCAGAAAGCAAATTAACATTCTGGAAGATTATTGTTTAAAATAATGGGATATGGTGGTAAATGTTAACAGAACCAAAACATTGATTTATAAAAACTTGTAAATACAGTGAACAAGAAATACAAAGTATAAAACATTTTGTTATTTGAGAGTAATCTTTAATAGAATGGGAAATTGGATAAACACCTATCTATTATTAATTTAAAGCCCATGGTCAACTAAATGAGTTACCACGTGTTCTGACTGGCGTATCAGATATACCAGTAGATACAATAGAGAGGGTGCACAATGCTATTAAGTCTATTTTATTATACAGAAGTGGATATGGGGATGGTGGAGAGCTGAACATGCTAATAAAATTCAAGTATATTTTTGGAAAAGGGTTCTCGGGCTCTCCAAAGGACGTCAAGGGCCATGAGGGAGGTGAGCTGTTATTAAGATAGGTTAATAGTACAACAAGGACGGTAAAAAAATGGTTTAGACTAAAGCAGTGAGGCAGGTCAATATTTCGCGACAAATGCTACAGACATCAGATACAAAATAATGACACCAAGATTTTGGGCTGCAGAGGTGGAAAGAGGGCTTAGGGGAATTGGTCTGGGGCTCAATATGGCAACAAGGTAATGGAATGATAAAATTAAAAACAAAGACCGCAGCACAACAGCCCGGAAGCTTTTTAATTTTAAGGTTTATGAACACCGGTTGTGAAAGCTTAAGATATGTTATAGGTAATGGAAATAACAAAATTACATGAAAGAAGGTTAGAACAAGGCTAGAAGGTATCAGCAGGCAGGGAACCGAGGCAGATTATACCACGCAAGTCTCCTTTAAACTATGGAAAGAGAGTAAATTAACCTGGTAAAGATGTAATATGCTCGTTCTAGGGAGAAAGGCAAGATCAGGAATGGCCTGGACTTAGACTTGTTGGAAGACTCAAAGAAAAACATATACTTCTGGTAATAGAATCTGACTATTTTGGGAGGGAATGAGGAATGGGTACATACTCTGGTTGAGTATACTCACTGGAAAGATCGAGAAAAGCGCTGTTTTCAGAAAAAAAAAATGTTATGGCAATTAGAGGTCTATTGGTATGCTTGGATCTGTTTGCGAATCACACTAATTGGTTGAGTATAAGTATTTTCTTAGCCAAAGTGTGCTAAGATAGAAACAATTTATTTTCTGATTAGAAAGTAATAACAAATAATGTGTAGGTTGTTTGCACTCAATCAGTAAATATTAATCTTCCCGTTTAAAACTTTCTTATGTCATTATTATTATTATTATTATTATTATTATTATTATTATTATTATTATTATTATAGCTATATATTTGCATTATTTTTCATCTTTTTAATTGTGTGTCATACTTAAGCATGTACGGTCGACGACCTATGGATAAAATATATTTGTAATGTGTAAAGAAAATATTTTCTGGCACCTTTGGGTGCAAATTATGTTTGCTATCGATGTCGATGTTTAGCAACCGTCTTGATCCATCGACTGAATCATTCGACAGGCCCATAACAGAGACAAAAGCTCTTCCTATGGCATATAATAAACTTTTAAGAGTTCACTAAGGGCATATAGCATCATTTTATTGATTCTCATATAAAAATGTTCCTTTGGGCATGTTAATCTACAAGTGTAATTATCTACTATTGGATTTAAGCTTATTAGCTTCTTTATATTACATATTTCTCTTTGTAATTTTAAATTGAACCTTCCTTATGTTTTTAATTTATTTTGTATGTAATTTAATGTTTTATTCGGCATCCCAGTTTTCAAGCTTATAATTCAATTGTTTCTGTATATAATCTATTGTTCATAGTTCATTTCTTATATTTTGTTTCCTCTAATGTGTTTTTAACCTTAGACATTTGATTTCAGCTGTTCAGTTCTCTCTCTTTAAGTGCCCATCATTTTCACGCATCAACGGAACAACCATCTCTTTTATAATCTGCTAATGTTGTTGACTTTGGCATTTTCCTGTTGGTGTGCGCTTTATAGTTGCACAATATTTGTTATAATTGACTTACTTTGTATTTTTACTTTCCTCCTCAGTGGCATAAGCATATAAGCACATAGTATATATAATTATTTTAGTATTTTAATTACCTATAATTAAATTTATCGATTGCTTTTTTGTTTTTCCTTCTATTATAATTTTATTTCTAACTTAGTATTTTCCATAGAATGTCAGTATTTTGATGTGGAGCTTGGCATGTTGTACTTTATATTGTGTTATTTAGCTTGAACAGTGTTCTTTGTAAAACTTTTATCCCTAAGCAAACCGAAAATTTCTGCGAAGCCATCGCATATTTTTAATAATATAAGGCAAATTATTTTGTCTCAATAATCAACATAATCTTAGCATTTCTTGTAGTAGAAATATGTACTTAGACTAAAAGTTTAAACATTTTGGTTCTGTATAGTAATATTCTAGATTTACAATATTTGTGCATATGGTTCAAAACAGCCTCTGCGGTCCACCCTCCAGTCACTGAAATTTAAATATAATATATATATGTATATAGTGTGAACCTAATAATGATGTTTTAGTAATTAACTTAAATATGTTAAACTGTATGTCGTGGGAAGAAAAATTTCTCTGGTTCAGTCTACGGTAGCCCAGCCAGAAACCGGACAAAACCAAGGAGGCCATAAACCGCTATACAAAAGGAAGGGTCAAGTGTGTGCCACTTCTTAAAACACCTTCCGTTGGCAAGGGTTAGTAAAGTCCAAGCCTCGAATACTTTGGGGCAATGAACCCACCAGCTGTTTGTACATTTAACTTCAAACTAACCCATGCATAAATTGTGTGACCCATTTTGGTGAACCCAACGTTTATTTAATTTGAATTAAATATATAAGGCGACGTATGCTCTGTTGAGGCACTCAATTTTGATACATCAGCAGTTCAGTTCACCTAGGCAGTTGACATCAGTTTTGAGATCATGAGTAGGATAGATCAGTTCATCAGTTAAGCACAGAGACGCAGTTCAGCAACTCAACTCAGCAGATCATTTTATCTCTGCTCATATCAGCAGTTCATATACTCAGATCAAATAAGTGCAGTTCATAATAGCAATTCAGATAGTCAGACAATTAGATTCAGTTCATCCCCTTGGAATTGCAGCAGCTAAATTCTATCGTACGCAGAACACCAGAGGACGCGTAAGATCTTACGAATAATAAATTACCGTACATAATCAGATCAACTCATCGAGTGATTATGAACACAGTTGATATCCTCTCCCAATCCTGTGGATGCGACTAACAAAATAGCATAGCAAAATCCTGAGAAATTGTTGTCATGAGGCGTGGGCAACATCACTAAAGCAATCAGTGTCAATCAACGATACGCCGCTAAAAATATGGCGATCAGCAACTAAATCACTTCATAATTGCCGAACAACTTGTCGCTCCTGACCAAATTTGGTGCTCAACGCGCGGCACTCAGCTGGAGCACATCCAAACCGCTTCAAAATTGGTGCCATATATAAACCGCTTCAGGTTCCATAGTGCAACATATTCGTTTTCAATTTCTCGTATTATTTTCAATCAATTGCAATATTTGATTTATTGACATAATGTGTTTTCGAAGAAGAGGCCTCAAGCCTGAAAAAAGCGGTCTCTGAGCAAAAATTGTCGGCCGTTTCACGCCCTAATTTGAATGGGACGCTGATGACCTGTGATGTTAAAGAGCGTCCGTAAATAAACCGAATCACAAAAAAATAATAATAATAATAATAATAATAATAGTTAATATTAAAGTTTAATATTCCTTTTGACTATTCTTTCTTAATGCACTAAAAATAAATAAAGTGCCACGTGAATAACACGATCTCCACTCTTTCACAATACATTACATTGTATGAGAGATGATATAGACATATTTTATTTTTATAGATGACAGAAATGTATACATAATCATAATTATGACACCTTTCTCAATCTGTTGGAATGTTTGAAAATTTTGAAAAATCAGAGAAAATTTAAGCATGAAAGAAATAGAAAATTTTGATAAACTAATCTTTGCAAAAATTTAAAATTTCCAGTGAATAAATAATTCTACTACAACTTAAAAAACGCCACTTAAAATAGTGTTTTCTCACCGCATTAGGCCGCTGTTTGCACAAACTGCATACATCTAATACATTAGTCAATACAATTTTTGCTGAATGCAAACTGTTCATATTTTATGATTGCATACCACATGGAAGCTCTCAAATCAACCTTAGTTTAGTCTCATCGGACTATAGTATTTTTTTTCTTTCCAGAAATTGGTGTTATAGAAAAATAACATTTTGTATTATTTGTTCATTGAGCATATACATAAAATAAATGATCTGAAAGATTTAAACAAGATAATAATAAGTTTTTTTACTATGTGAATGGGACAGTGGGGCTAAATCAGAGTATTGGGCACAAAAGAGAAATTTATTTCATGGAGAAAAAATGTAAAGTATGAACCATTGGTTTCTTCTTCTAATGTCCTTCTTCCATCACCCCATATTAAATCAGATCTGATGGAGCAATTTATTACTGCTCTGAATAAGGATAGCGATTGTTTCAACTTTCTTGTTACAAAGTTCACACAGAAAATTGAAGCTAAGATAGCAGCAGGTATTTTCAATGGACCCCAGATGCAGGATGAGATCTTTCCTCAGTCGATATCGGAGTTAGAGAAGTCAGCATGGTTGACATACAAAATGTGACAGACAATTACCTTGGTAACAAGAAATCTGAAAACTAATAAGAAATTGTGTAGAAAATGTTACACATTTTAAAGATGTAGGGTGAGTGCATTTTCCCAACAGCCATTTTGATTACTTCCCTGAGAATCTTGGCGCATTGAGTGAAGAACAAGGTGAGCGGTTTCATTAAAACAATGGAAACCACTATCCAGGTCATTGGGACATGTCAATGATGGCTGATTACTGTTGGTGCTTGAAAAGATATCCTAGTGAAGAACATATAACAACTTTAAAAAAATTAGATTTTCTTCTTCCTGACAATGAAAAAAAAATGGAAATTCGTAAATATTGACACATAGCTCCCTTTTTCAATATATTTATTAATATTTAAGTTAAAACGAAACCTACAAAAACAGTTCTGTCTTAGCTATATATATTAAAACTTTTTATATTTCATAAAAAAATATAAGTACATTATTACATTTGATGAGAGTTTATTTTAAGGTAGAGTAAAACTGAAAACATATTTGAATTTAGGGCACTCATATTACGTATATCTAGATAAAAAAATAATAAAATAAAAAATAAAAGGGAATATTTTTTTTAATTTTTTGGTAGAAAAGTGTTATTAATTTAGAAAATGAATGTAAATTCCCATAAGAATTTGGTAAGTGGTATCTTTCCGAGTCAGCGGTAAATAAAACAAGTGCGAACCACCTCCCGCCTTGCTGCAAAGAGCTGAATATCCTAAGTATGTTACTGAAAACCGCAACAAGCATCTCAATTCCTGGAAAAACGGAATGGGAAAGAGGGACCGAATCTGAGAGCTGCCCCAATCTATTAACTCACTTAATTAGTTACCTAGGCACTCCGACTCCCTCCCTCCCTCTCCCAGCCACCACTTCCCATTAAACAAATGCCTCTCTGGTTCACAGAATTCCATTTTCCCCAGCTTGTACACGTGAGGCTCTTGCTGAAATAAGGGGCTATTACTCCACATGTAAAAAAATAATAGGTTCCTACCGCCCATTTTGGTAAAAAAAAAAAAAAAAAGGTGATAGCCACGATCTCACAATTTGTATATGGGGAAAGAAGTGCGTTAGCCGCGCGTGCGGGTATTCGAGAAGCTGTCTCTAGTCCTTATTTATAATCAGGTTAATAGGAACTAGTGAAATTGAGCGCCTTTGAAAAAAAAAGTTTCCCTGTCCGCAACCCCCTTACTTAAAAATTACTGTAAAATCATAAATAAAAACAATATATGAAAATGATTGTGCTTTAAAAACACCTTAGTGCTATTTTTAGAGCTTTGGTAAGAAAAATATTTGACTAAAGCACCAAATTTGTTTGTATACTTATTTAATATCTAGTATAAATCATTTAAGCAATCGTAACAGGTTCAATGCATATGAAATTCGGGAAATTTCAAAAATAAAATACTTGGAATTTATATTTTTCCCATTTGTTTGAAAATACAGAGGGTGCCAAAAAATGTACACACACTTCAAGTAAAGAAAAAACTGTGTTAACATAACAAAACTGAATTCACACAAACAAATATTGATGAGCACTAGTCATCATTAGACTTTTACAGTTACAACAGTTGCTCAAAATGCCCATCATCGGCGTCGATACACTTCTGAGTACGTTGAATTGCTGATTGAGCAACGTTTGCGAAAGTGTCCTCAACAATTGCACATGCCGTTTCAATTTCTTCTCGAAGTGCTGCCAGTGTAGCTGATCTGCCCAGATCTGCCCTTGTGAACATCGCATACGATACCATGAATCTCGAATTTGTCTCGAATGCTTGCAATTGTTACTCGCGTTGGCGGTTCTGTTCTGTACACACGTCTCCATTGCCTTTGAACTTCGACAACATTCTCGGTTTTCCAATACCACTTCAAAATTGCTTTCCGCTGTTCAAACGATGATCTTGGCTCCTTTTTGGTGTAGCAACGCTAGCATAACGTAATGTGAGTCACATCTGTTTACAGAACACCATGCGATAATCTTTGCTTCTTTTGTTTATTGTTGATTTAGTTAAGCATGACTTCATTTGTTCATTGTTGATTTACCTGTCATGTAGCAACGCTAGCATAACGTAAGATGAGTTATATCTGTTTACAGAACATCATACTATATACTACTGTTGTTTATCGGGTCCAACATTGAAATATATTAAATAGATATCTACTGTGAAAATGTGTATATATTTTAGGCATTCTTGGTATTAAGAAATAATCGGTCAAAAGTTTTGTTTTGATTTTCTGAAAGTAGTGCACATTTACAGAAGCGTAGCAATGAAATGAAATAAATTACAATCATTAATTTCATTTCAACTCCTATGTACAAACGAGACTACACGAACGGAGAGTGTTTGTACGTGTAACTCCATGCAACTGCAATGAGATGTTTACTTATGCGCCATAGAGCACTGTACCTAACAAAGGAATAGGATTCAATATTTACATTTTCATCATTTATACATACAGAGAATAGTAATTAGTCTGCACGAATTTTTCTAAAGAAAATAATTAAAATGCCCGTTTTCAAAAAATTTTATAATTTTCCCAATCATTAGCATCTAAAATATTAGATGATGATGAGAACAGAGAGAAGAAAGCATATCGGCACTATTCTAAATATTGTTAGCATTTTGATTAACAAAAGAAGACAAACATTACACACGAAGCAGTTTGCATTTAATTACCAGTAATCGGTATTTACAGAAAGAGTATATTCAGTATGCACAGATATGATCAGCTAGTAGAAGCATTGCTCGATTCCATGTTCGGAAATAAAGGTCAAGTTATTTCGGGATCCAAGAGTTCATGCACGCTGCCGTTAATTTAATTTATTGTCCTGAAGACGTACTTAAACATATCAAAGTAGGAAAGAGGGAGATCTTACTTGAAATAAGTTCTAAAAACGTTTTTAGCACACCTTTAGCTTCTACCATAAAAATGAAGTACTTATAGCTGAATTTTTTAAACATAAGAAAAAAGATATTGAAGCTTTAAGTATACTCCACGGGTAAATGCTATTGAAAATAGTACTCCTATGACGTTAGCGGGTTTCCCCTCCATTATTTAGATCGTTTTTTTTTTCTTCTTTTTCATCTCGATGTCCTCGTCCGATTTCCATATCACCCTGCTTCCACGATAGATTCAATAGCTTGTATATCTTAATGGGTACAAAATAATATTTAAATACAGCCTAAGCTTCTGCTAATTCCATTTGGATTTTAGAGACCAACATGATAAAAGCCTTTTCCTTAAATAAATTGATACAGTCATTAGTATCACTGTTATTTTCATTTTGCATCTCTTCCGACATAAATATTCGATATAGTACTATATTGGTAACACTGCTGTTTAATTGGGATACTCAAAGCTTCATGCACAGATCATTCTATCTCAAAACTCCACAACGTTTTTCTTTGTTCCTGGAAACGTATTGTACCACAGTACATACTATTGTCAACAATAGCTTTTCGGCGGTTACTTTTAGTTCTCTTATGTGCACCATCCTCGTTCAATACAATTTAGGGCACATCGACAATGACCAAAGTTAAAGAGGTAGTTGATCACGGTCAATTTTAACCAAGGGTGCTGGATCGATCAACTCCGTTGATTGCGATGAAGTTACTCAAAATGGCTGCCCGCTTCGATTTTCTTGAAGGTATTGAGCACGAGATAATACCTGGATTACCACCAGGTCATTGTGGAATGATATGGCACTTTTGAACAGTATGGGACAGGAAGTTTGAAGAAAGATTCCAGTTATCAAAGGATACAGTGTAGTGGTTAGTAAATGATATAACTGAGAGGTTAGAGTTTCATTACTTACGCTGTTTTAATAAACAACAATTTATTTATTGGTAAATAGAACTCGCCTGGTGTCATGTTAAAATGCATATCTAAATATTTCCATGCCTACTTCTTTTTCTTTAAAGAAGGATAGAATGTCCATCTTATACTGAGTAAAATTTGGAATCCGTTATTTCTTTTCCATTTTCGTTTACCTATGTTTTGTTTGTGTTTAATCAAACACAAAACAAAAACAAACAGATATATACAAGGAGATTGAAATTACACTACAACCTTTTTGACTATAGAATTAGATGCTTTACTTTGGGTAATTATCGTAGAATCGTGATCGTTCAACAACCTAACACCCGGTCAGCTGATGGCGATTTGTTGAACGAGAATTAACTGTGATGCACCACGGTTAAAGTTTGAACACGTTTCAGTAACCCTCGATTAGCACGGCCTTGATCGAGAAGGGTGCACATGACCGTTAATGTTAAGTGATGTCATTAAATGACCCAAATTTTGGTTCCGTCAGTCTTAAATGTGTCATTAAATGACCCAATTTTTGGTTCCGTCAGTCTTAAATGTCTATCAAATAAAATGCCCTACTGTGCAATTTCTGGCACTATTATAAATATGTACATTTCCAGTGGCATCATCTCCTTCTGCTTTTATTTTTAATTGAATATGTTTTAGTATAAACCTTTTCCACTATAATCGTATTTTATATCCGGACCACTAAGCTCGCCCGTACTTCTATATACACAATCTTACCACAATGCAGATGCTAGAATTGTTATCACAGACAAAATTATAAATTATATTCGTAGTTCCCAATAGCGATGAAAACAAACTAATATTAGGTCAATTGAGCTTTACAAGTGAAAACTAATTTATATAAACCTTTCTTGCAAGCACATAAGCTATGCTTATATACATTTCTCATAAAGTTTAGTAAATATGTAACAAGCCTAAAAAAGGGAATTTTGATTTGTGCCAGCTTCTCTTGTAGAACAGTTCTCCCTGTCTGCTGATAACAGTTGTTCTTGGTTTCCGCAAAAGATGCAATAGTTGATGATAACCGTGAAAGGTGGCGGTTTTATTAAACAATTAAAGATAGGACTCAATTGCCTGTTTATTGCACGCCCACTCAAAGCAAGTTATCTGTGACTCTACTATGCTGCGGTTCGATGTCGGTAATGCACTCTGAGTGGCCAAAGGCCAGTCTGTGGCCTAACGTGTGTCAGACACCTCTAAGCAATGCATAGTCGTAAACAAAGCGGTCATCCATGGCAAAAAAAAAAAAAAAAAAACACATGTAAAGTTCTAGTACTTGAAGAACTCATGCCACACAGAGTTTAACGGCACAGAAAGGTTTTCAATATTCTCTAATTGTAATCAAAATATTAAAAATGTCAAATTATTTGGTAGAATTGAAGGTCATTGACAAACACCAGCTACAGTCATAATTTTGAATTACCTTTGCAAAACAGTAGCAATGCTCACTTTCATAAGCTTCAAAACTCTACTTTCAAACATTTTAGCAGAAATTCACAGAAAAGTCCGTTTCCTGCCTGTCAACTTTACGCAAATATTATTTAATTTCTTGCTTTGATGACTTATAAATAACTGAAACTTTTGTATTAATTAATTAATTAATTAATAAATATTAATTATTATACTATTGTGTTGGAAGTACTGAAATCCCATTAAGAAATTAATTAATAAAAATATATAGCATTTTATTAACCAAGTCTTTTCTCTTTGTCCACATACTGGAAATATTTCGAACAGAAAACATAAATTGGCCTGGTAGGAACAAATCGAAAATTTTAAAAAATGAAATGTACATTAAAAATGATAACTAATGTCAGCTAATTATAAATCAAACGCGCTGTCCCATTATCCTCCATGTACTTTTACCTGAGAATCGGACTGTAGGTCTTTCCTCTACAATCTACACTGTACGTTTGATTACATCACTCCAGTGCGAGAGGTAGCAGGTGTTCGAGTTTTAACAAAAATGTTAACAATTTATAAAGTATTACCAGCATCGAAGCTAACGCTTAAAAATGTTTAACTCTGAGAACAGCAAATTTAAGCTTTAGTATTATTATTATTGCTTGTACAAAGTTCCTTAGATAAATGAATCTGTAATTTCATAAATATGCAAATCCATAGAAAAAATAGTTAAATTTAATGTATGTGCTTGACGAGAACTGTGCTTTTAAAATGAGGAATTTACAGAACATAAAATAACGGAATAAGGGAAGAGAAGGAAAGCGAAGAGCAGATTTCAGCGTACCAACATACAGCGAATAGTTTTCTATTATAAAACAGTTGCAATAACAAAATCTATATACATATACTGCGGCCTGTTTACTTCGTCATTATTATAGGAATTGCAGCTTTCTTAAGTAAATATTTAAATAAATGCATAACACATTGAAAAATGCATCTCATTCTTGGCTTGCCCGAAGCTACCTAACATACATCTTTGTCAAGTGGCTAAAGGAATCACTCTTGAGGCTGCTAAGTGGGCCTGCAACTATAAAAGTACACCAGGGGAGTAAAAATTGAGTGAAATAGCACCACCTCAAAACAGATAGCAGGGTTTTTATTACCGGCCCCTCCTTCTCCTTAATTCTGTTACGTGCAGCTCTGTAATTAAAGTAACAAAACACCGTTCATTCATTCGCTCCCTCCAAGGGGAGGTGAGTGTGTGTGTATTAAGATATGAAGTGGCATCAAAATAGCGGAGGAAAGTGGTTAATGGAGAAGCCGTGTGCAAGAAAAAAAGAAAACTTTGGCACGTGCCTTGCTGATGGGTGAACGTAGTGGGTATTTGCTACTTGTTTTTTTTTTTTTTCTCTTTCTTTCTTTTTTCAGTGTGCATAGATGCTGACTGCATAGCCTTTTACGGATTAGATTACAGCTGTAAACGATATAACATGCCCTAGCTAAACTTTCTGAACACAAAAGAGCCCCACGTTCTTGGTTGCAAAAGCAAGTTCATGAATCACGTGCTGATGTTCATCATACAAAAGCAAAACTTGCAGATAGGCTCTGAATGATTATGAGTATACAAATACAGGAGATATCTTCCTTAGGCAAGTAATAGTGGAATAGAGGTATTTGAGTTACGGGCCACCTGAGCGCTTCTTCCAGTAGACACCCGCGCTAACTAAATAACCTCACTGTCAGTATATGTTATACAGAATGAGCAACGCTTGACGCAATCGCGGGACTGTCCGGCAGCGCTATATCGGCGTATATTTCCCCTCCGCGAATTTTCAATGCGAGTTGAAATCTTGCGCAAGTAGCACGTGTTGTTAGGCGATGCAGTACAGTGTATTGAGTGAAAGTGTATCAAGTGAACCTCGCCGGCCGACCGCACGCCGCAAGACCGGTTGCGCGAAGGATTGCCCACCCCGTATCACATAAGTTAGATTATGAGTATTTAATGTAGGTAGATAAGCAAGGAGGCAGGCAAGTGAGTAGATACATAGACACGAATGTTTGAATAGTGTTTAACGTCCGTTCTTACTACTGAGGCACCACAGGTGGTGAACACTGATGATACACTAGATGAGATGGAAAGCATTTTTTTAAGGAAGGAGACGTTCCAGGCCTAGGTTTAGGGTACCTCCTCGGCATTTGCCAGTTACGAGGACTGAGGAAAACCTGGAAAGAACCCCAGTCTGAGAGGACGGTCCTGGTGGGACTCGAACCCCAGACCTCCCGCTCACGAGTCCGCGCCTTAACGACCTCGGTCACCTGTGGCAGTACAGACTCGAATGTATGTAGATAGACAATGCTCAAGGAAATTCAACTAAATCATTTGTTTAGAAGTTAACTTCTCGCCCTTTCATAGATTACTTTTCCATAAGCCAGTCAGATCTTAGCAGCTTTCCAGGCACTCTGAATTGTTGGGCCCTGCTCCCATTTAACTAGGGTTGGGTTAGTCAATTTAAAAAAAAGAATGCAGCTCACCAAATATTTTAGATGATCTTTCTGAATTTGTAGCTTGTTGGTATCACTAACCATTGCCCCCTGAACGAATTTGTTCTTAAGGGCTTGGAATGTTCGGTTTGAAGTTGCTTTAGTTTTAGTCAATTAAATGGACGGATAAAGGGAGGTAAGAACGAAGGGACGGATAGCAACAAACGAACCAAAGTTGTACTCGTAGACTCCGATAGCACATTGATGCCCTCTTGAATTCTTAGTCACCTTCAGCTCCCGTCATTCCCCTATAATGTGGGGTACTCACGTTAATTTGAAGAACAACCAGAAAATGTTTTAACGAGACGAGGTCCAAACATACCAAGCAGTCCTTCAGAAAACAATACCAGCATGAAGAGCCCTTGAGAGCGGATCATGACAATGAGTCTCTTGAACGCAGTGCTCCTGTACTTCGGGAAGTCGAAACTCTGTCATTATCACGCACGCGACCAGCAGAGCGAAAAATAACAGCGGAACGCGTGTCTTCATTGTTACGTGTGTACTTGCGATTATAATAGAGACGCCGTCAACTCTAGGTGCCTTTTAGAAATTCGGGTCAACGGTGTGGTATTTTCCTTTCCTTTCTTCCTCTATATGGGATCAGTTTTTCTTTCTTTCTTTTTTTTATACCCTTAAATGCATTCCGTTTTTCCTTTTTTTGTTATTTTAAAGTAATGCGCCCATATAGTAATATATATTTTTATCGCTTTGAGATGACGAGAGAACATATCTTCCAGTTCAAAAGCACCATCTTTCAAAATCATCATTAACATTACAGCAGCTTTATATTAACTCAAAAAGCTCGTCTCATTATTAATTTACCTGCATTTTCATGCAGCAATGCTAGTTTAGACACTGTTCATTCATTAAATATGTTCCAATTTTAAGTTTTATCTGTAATGTTAAAAATACATGTTCTGTTCTTACTTTGTAGTACTGTTTTTCCAGGCAATTAGCAGACATTTGTTTATATATCATACAAATATTATTTCAATCGGGTTAGAAAACATTATTTCATATTAGGTTGTGTGCAGTTCCCACATTTTATATAAGCGAAACAAATATTTACTTTTCCAATACTTATATTTTAACTCGCATTATTACGCAATTTTTTTACAGTAGACACAGAGATACTGGTGAAATACTGTAATCCTCTAATACTGTAATACTGTAATCTTAGAGGTTATGTTTGAAACTCTTCATTTTTAGTACGAATTCAATTTTAAATAGCATTGCTGTGTACGGCAACTCCGTCGTGTTTTCCAAACAAGTGACTGTCATCTATTTATCTGCTTGTCTTGGGCCTCAGTTCTGTTAAAAAGACTTCGAAAAAAAAATGCTGCTATTTCCTGTACCCAAATTTTATACTAACTATTCTTGAAACCTGTACAAACTCTTGTAACTCTTGTACTACACAGTCATTTCCATGGAAACTGCATCTTATTCTGGGTATATTAAGCAGATTATCTGGTACTCTGTGTGTTCAGATGACAGGAAATATATAATATAGCAGGTAATCGTATAAGGGTTGACTAATATCGTAAACAAAAGGCAGCATAGGACAAAAGGTCACATGTTCCGGTATCTGCCAGAAAAGCATTCCCATTTCTGCTTTGTCAAGTTTGTAAAGTCCTTTTCATTGTAAATTAGCTGTTTATTAAAAATAAATCAATTTAAAGCAATAAACAAATGAACTACACATTCCGTCTCTGACGCATAATATTTCAATTTACTATTAACGCAATTAAGAATTGTTATAAACTGTAACACGTTCACAAAAAAACAGACGAATCCTTGTACATCACTATTATATACACATTTTAAATAGAGAACTTATGCAGAATGAGGTAAATGATCATATAGTTCATATACTTTCTTTCGGTGTGTTTTTTTTAACCAGTTTTCACTGCTTCAGAAGCAGCTTACATACTCGATATGTTTATCGATACAACTGCAAAGTCGAGATTCCACGTGGTTCCCTATCGCCCGGACAACTCAACCCCACGTTCTATTTACTAAACTCGCTCTCCTGCTGATATGTTTCACGTCTTGCAATGTATCAATAATGGTACATACTGTGCAATTCACACAAACTACTGGAGTCGTTCACTTGCAATGCACCTACATAAATGATTAAGCAGAATGACGTTCATTGACCGCACTCATGATCTTTGTTTTATAACGAAACACGAAAATATACGAAGCGGTTCATATTTACTAGTAGGTAAATTAAATCTTGTGGTTGTTCAAGAGCTGAGGAAGCCAACAGTAAAAAAAGTAATTCTCATCACTTAATCAGGATGATTTGGCAGTTGAATAACAATAGAGAATAAGAGATAAAATATAAATAACAAAAGCAAAAAATAATAAACCAAATTAAAATAGCCTCTAAGTTAGAACAATGAAACCAGCGGCCCATTATAATTTCGGAAATTACAAAGAACATTTTACCAAAATCTATAATAGATGACCGATAGATATATTTTAATTTTTGTGCTCTACAAAAATATTTGTTAGTTTTTCTATTTATGACATTGGCAGGTACAGTATTATATTACATGGCGATCTACGTACGGAGCTTGTACTAAAAACTTTAGCTTGCTTTATTATTTTAATATTCACCGCCAGTAGCAGTTCCTGAATACTTCCAACTTTCTTGGCTACGTTTAAAAGAAATGCGATTACTCCATTCTTTCCGACTGCTGTATCAATCATTAATAACCTCAAACTTAAATAGGCGATAAATATGACAGTGGGATCAAATTGGATTGTTAGGGTCGTAGGAGAATTTTTGGTACTTCAGTCTTGCTCAAGGGCTGGCCGTTTGTGCCTATGCCCTCATTTAGGGCAATTTCGGAAGAAAGATATAAACCGGGCGGAGAGGTACAGACATAGAACCGGTTCCTAAATTTTTTCACAACACCCCAACGCTAGCAGATTACCCGCCTCCCCCAAACACCTCAGAAAATCAACTTCCGTACTAGACGCCGGGGCAGAAACATTTCACCCGCATCAGTCCACCTGGCCCTGGCCCTTTTGACTCTATAACAGAACCAATGGAATGGAACGGAATGAAATGGGAAAACAGAAAATTTGTGGAAGGAAGAGGTTAATCGCAGAATTGGGCTAAGTGACGAGGAAAAACAAAAAATATTAAGGTTCGAATAGTCGGTCCTAAGGGATTTGAATGCGAGACCTCTCGAATGCGAGTCCCACATTAACGCCTTAGCCACGCCTCAGTAGATGATAATGGGGGTAAGAATCATTATGGAGAGTTGACTGCGTTAGAATTTAAAATACACTGAGGAATTTATCGAGGCGGTCACACATTCCAACTGCTGAACGCTTTGCACACAGTTTAACAGTCGGTGTAGTCTTATACCCCTCTCATTTTATTCGCTAAAGTTATAATGCAGTAATTCACCTAAAAACAAAGCAATGTTTTTTATTATTCTATTTTTTAAATTTATTTACTATTATTATTATTATTATTATTATTATTATTATTATTATTATTATTTATTTCTTAGTGACAACTTGACGTGCTTAATTATATACTTTTAAAAACTTTGTCAATAAATTAGTTTCTCTTAAGCTATAAAACAATTAAACATTTTAACAAGTATTTTCACCTATGTAAATCCTAAATAATTTATATAAAGTTAACACTTCAATTTCGTTAAAGTATTTAAGAAATGAATGAATAAAAGAATCTGAATAACTGAACAAATTACACCACGTAAAACATTTATGATAATTAAATTGGTAAAAGAGAAAGGTTGCAAAAGTAAAACAAATTGTCTGTCGGATCCTCTTATACCAAAATCATATTTTCTGAACATGTTAAGTTACCCAGGTTATTTAGCATTCATTTGTGTTCTGTTAAAGCATATCACTAAACAATTCTGAAACGCCGTATAAACACAAGCATCATTAAAAATTACAAGGAGCATTTCGCAGCTTTACAGAATAAAACACTCTTTATCATAAGTGAAACAAAATAATGATTATTGCTAATATTATAATAATCAACAAAGCAATATATACAGAGGGTTTCAAAAATGTATACACACTTCAAGCAAAGAAAAAACTGTGTTAACATTACAAAACTGAATTCACACAAACAGAAAATGATGAGCATTAATCATCTTAGACTTTTACAGTTACAACAGATCGTCAAAATGCCCACCATGGGCGTCGATATACCTCTGAGTACGTTGAACTACTGATTGAACAATGTTTGCGAAAGTATTCTCAGCGATTGCAGCACATGCCGTTTCAAGTTCTTCCCGAAGTGCTGCCAGTGTAGCTGGTTTTCTACGATATACAACATTCTTAAGAGTTCCCCATAGGAAGAAGTCCAACGGAGCTTGATCCGAAGAACGCGGTGGAAACTCAATTGGATCTCTTCGTCCTATCCAACTCCTTTGATACTTCAATATTGCTTTCCGCTGTTCAAACGGTAATTTTGGCTCCATTTTGTTGTAGCAACGCTAGCATAATGTATGACAGTCACATCTGTTTACAGAACATCATACTATACATTACTGTTGTTTTTCGATCTAACTTTGAAATATATTACATAGATATCTACAGTGAAAGTGTGTATACATTTTTGGGGACTCTCAGTATATATAATATATATATATATATATATATATATATATATATAACATTATTCAAAATTAGCGGTCCCAATGTAGAAACTCAATAGGTTTGAGCAGAAAACTAAAGAATATTTCTGTAGCCCACAAACATTGAAATATACTTAACGCTCCTCTATTCGTAAATTTTGTTGTGCCTTTCAAAATTACAGCGATCCGCTGATTTCTTTGTTCTAAGAGGCTAAGAGGCATTTTGAGTTGTTTTGGTTTGGTTCATTGTTTTTGTTCATTTTTATGTTACACTGTTGCTTATCTATGAGTGGATGTTTCAAATGTCAGAAAAGTATTTCCTTCCTTATGGTATATTTCTACATTTTGGTGTACTTTTCTGCCTTCACAGCTGCTACTTTTGCTTAATGACTTGACTGTTGGCAAAGATATTGTTTCGCTAAGACAAGCAAATGAAATGCTCCTAAAATAATAATTATCAACGAATATATATGAATGTTATTTCCTTACATATACATTACTAGTTTTACTAACACTTCTTGACGTATTTTATATCTGAAGGTTCTACCACTCGTGCAAAGGTATGGACCGCATACATCCTCTCGCCGCTGTTTATACAGCCCTAAAGGAGAACATACTTAGTCAGTTGTTACATTAGAGCAATCAGTTTTAATTGGGATCGATGCAAACCGTTTATTATTTTTTCAACATGCTCTCTCTCATCCCCCTAGCGAGAGAATCAGCGATACGCGTGATCAGCAAGATGATGAGAAGAAAGAAAACAAGAGTTAAATTAATAATAATTACTATTGCCGCAATTTTTACGTAACGTGGAAGCGCCTTGTAACAGAACAATTTTCGGGGCACCCTAATCACAGGGGTGAAAATGGGCCGCCTGCTGTTGGAAATTACTAGGTACGCATATGCTTGTCTTGACGTGGGATATCGGCAGTCCTCTGTGGGGCCCATTTGGTTATTAATACCCCTTGTCGGCTTCCAGGTTTTAATTACTTCATCCAGCATTTGTATAGTGGATTGCCTGCCCTTCATTACATACCACACATAAGATAGTTTCAATTAAATGGGGAAATTGGGAAAAGGAAACCACAAAATAACTTCCATCAAGAATGGCTCTTTGGGATTAGAAATATTAACACGAAAATGGGCAAAACTCGCTATCTACTTTGTTATCTTTACTGACAGGAGATTTTCTTGTAATTTAAGTATCTGAAACTTCCACCTGTGTCAATTGTTTGTAAGAACGTGAAATTTTCTCTCTGTTACAACAAACAGCACCGCCACGAGCACCGACATCAGAAATAGATTCTATTCTCTTCACCAGTTTTTATCATGTACACATAATTGATAACGGCAAGGTTTCTATATGCAACTAATTTAGCTTTGCTACATCTTGCGTTTTATACCATTAAGTTTTTATCATATACACACAGAATTGATAACGGCAAGGCCTCTATGAACTAATTTAGTTAGCTTTGTTACATCTTGCGTTTTGTGCCATTAAGTTTTTATCATGTACACATAGAATTGATAACGACAAGGGTTCTATATGAACTAATTTAGCTTTGTTACATCTTGCGTTTTGTGCCATTAAGTTTTTATCATGTACACATAGAATTGATAACGACAAGGGTTCTATATGAACTAATTTAGCTTTGTTACATCTTGCGTTTTGTGCCATTAATTTTTTATCATATACACATAGAATTGATAAAGGCAAGGTTTCTATAAGGAATTAATTTAGCTTTGCTGCACCTTGCGTTTTGTGACAATAGGTTTAACTGGCATATTAACCAATGCAATTGTATTCTATTGAATTTTACCTAAATCCAAAACGTGAAAAACATTGAAATTATATGAGTCTGCTCGCCAGATTATTCCTCATAATGAAGAATAGGGTAATTTTATCCTAAAAAATAAACTTTTTGTACATATGAAAAAATATTTAATATAAAATATTTCATACTTTAATTTATTTTTAATTTTTTCTAAACAAATAAATGTTTAATTCAGATAGAATTTTAAATACTCAGATTTATAAAATCTTTGAACAATTATTTGAAAGAATGGAACAGTATTAACAGGACATGTAATGTTGTCCTAATAACATTGTATTTTTTTCATATATATAACAGAAGTTCATTCTTCTCTATGATAAGGTTTCTGAAGGAAAGTAGCACTTGTATGTTAATGACGAACGCATTTTGTAATCAACTTGACGATAAATAGCTAGAAGTTGCACAAAAGTAAAAAAGTATTAATAAGTTTAATCATAAAACGATATAAGACAAACAATGAACAAAACTTACAGTCTCCAGAAACAGAAAGCACCCTCTTTAGGAATTAGAAAGGGGAAAAATTAAGAAACCATCCACCGTCAAGATCTCTTTCTCTGAGATCGTCATACTGAACATATTTTCAGATATCAATGTTTTTATATTCGCGCACTTCTAGAAAATTGTTTACACTGTAAGTGTATAAACAAATTGAAGCCCATGACATATTTGAAACGCTGCTCAGGAGTTTCACTTAAAAGGAATACTACTGATACACGATAACGCCTGGCCCCATTCGGTTGTACATACAATGGATGCAGTAAATGCTCTAGAAGTTAAGATGATGAAATGTTCACCACACAATCCGGACTTGGCGTTTTCAAAGCTGTTTAAAGGCCACAACAAAAAGAATTTTTTTAGAGTTGTCCACTAACTTAGGCAGATGTACCAAGTGTGTTATTATTAAGTCGAAATATAAGAAATAAACACTTATAAAAGTATGAAATTTTATGACTTTCGTTCTCAGAACACCCTAATTGCTTATTTATATTTTTATTTAATAAATTGAATACTTACGAGGGTAGGTTCATAAGCTTCCGGCATAACCATTTTCTATGTATGATAAAGACAAAAACTATATTTCACTTTTCAATATAGTTACCCTTTATTGCAATGCACTTTCCACATTTTTGAATTAATATTTCTATCCCCCGCCCAAAATAATCAGAAGTCTTGACTGCAAACTCAGCATAAACACATTCATCATTTCTTCATCACATTTAAATTTCCTTTCTCGAAGACCCTTCTTGAGTTTTGAGAAGAAGAAATAGTTACTGGAAGCTAGATCTGGGGTGTAGGGTGGATGGCCGATGTTCTTGAAGCCACATTTCTTCACAGCTTCCTTTTCAACAAGAGCTGTGTGTACAGACGCGTTTCGTGAAGAAGGTGCACACCATCACTCAGCTTTCCTCGCCCTTTCTCTTTGATGGAAGCACGTAGTCTGTGGAGTAGACCACCAACATAGTGTTCTCCATTTATTATGGTTTTCTTTTCCTTGAAGTCAATGAAGAGTATTCCCTCACAATCCCAAAAGATTGTGGCCATGATCTTCTTGGTTGACTAAGTGACCTTGACCTTTAGAGGCGGTGCTTCGCCACTCCGATTCTCTTTTGGTCAAGGGATCATAGTAGAGGACTATAGTTGCATCTCTTGTAACAATGCTTTTCAGAACTTCTATCTCGTTGCCACGGTAGAGCTCCAAAAATGTCTTACAGCAGATGACTCTTTGCTGCTTTTGGACTGAGGAAAAAAGTCGAGGCTCCCATCTTGCACTAACCTTATTCATGTTTAAATGTTCATGAACAATTAGAAAGACTGTTGTTTTAGAAAGACTCAACCCTGCAGCTATTTCTGTAACTTTGGGCCGCCGGTCTTCCATAATTTCTCCTTCCACAAGAGCGTTGTTTTCAGGAGTGAGCACCTTCAAGGGCCGACCTGCACACTCTTCGTCTTCAATGCTTTCTGAATTCATTCCAATAAATTTGGCTTACTCTTTTGCAGTAGAAAATGAGGGGAATGCTTCACCATATACGTCGTCCAATCGCTGTTTAATTTCATTTGGAGTAAGTCCTTCTTTTGTGGAGAATTTAATAACAGCTCGAAACTCCCTTTTGAACATGTCACAATCTTCTACACATAGCCTTCTTTATGCAACTATATGTGACAAGTGAACACAGTGGAGGTGAAGTTACAGCTGAAAGTATTTACTGAACAGATAAGGTATGACACCAGATAAGGGTTTTGTAAAGGCAATAATCCTTATCAGCGAGGCCGGAAACTTATGGGCCTACTCTCGTATAGCTACCATATGGAATATACGTATCGGTAGGAGAGGAAGAGGGAGACCGAGAACGAGATGGGCAAGCTCCTTGAGGCAAGCAGTCGGGACATAATGGACCAGCGTAGCACGGAACCGCAGTACCTGGAAGAGCCTAAATTGTTAAGACTTACTTTTATGGTTAGTTGAATCACGACAATCCAATCTCAGGACTTTGAATATAAAAGTAAGTCTTAATAATTTTGTTTGACATAATAATGACAGCACGCCATTATGTGATCTTAGAAAAGGTGCTCGTTAAATATTAAAAAAAAAAAATCAGTTATAGGCGTTGTTAGCGAGAAACTGGGAAATATGGCACTCAGCTGGTAAATGATCTATTTTCGTAACATCCTGTAGGTCACCTTAACTTTCATTTGGTTTTAATCAATCCATTACCAGAAAATCCGGGTCGTTGGGTATAATTTCCCATCGTTCAAAATCAAATCAAGATGTGAAAATAACCTGCAAAACTTATCTCCCCAACAGAGACGAGCAGAGACAAAATGAAAAGAAGGAGAAACCTAGGAGAGAAGAGAGAAACAAGAACATTTGCACTGAATTATAGCCTACTCTCCCATTAGACTAAAATTTGTAACACTATACACAAAGAATAACGAGTAAGTGTTTTCAAAAATCGTTATATGTATTACTCAGCACGTCTAGTTAATTATGATACAGAATGAAATATTTATTTTCCACGCAAATTATTTAAAGTTTATCAAAATTAGAATATATTATATGTTTAATACATACTTATACATCAAAGTATAGACATGTGGTATTTGTTTTTACAGGAAAATGAAACCAAAGTAAGACACTTCAATTAATTTGTTCCAATTGCGAATCCAATATCTGTCCGATCCAGTTACCTGGCATTTAACTTTACGTGGTAGGTGAAATAACCTTATTAAAACAAAATATCGTAATTGTGGATTGAATCTGGGACAGGCAGTTGAAAATCTAAGAGACATGCAGTATTGGTGGCGATGAGGATATTGCAGGCAGAGATACCTCGGACATAATCACATACATTGTGAGCTTATAATTCTAAACATTGTATTCTATAGCAGTAAAGGTTGAAGTACAAGGCATCCATTTATCAATCAGCGCACTCTGATGTACCGGCTGAGTTTGCTATTGCATTTTCGGTTGTATCCCTGCCAAGACCGTCCTTACTGACTGAGGATTTTCCCATGTTTCCTCAGTTCCCCTACCTGGAAAAATCGGCTAGGTAACTTAAACTAAGGCTTCCTTCTCATAATGTCTCTCCGAACATAATTTCATGTCATCTACCATTTTCTATTGTCTTTTATACCGCGGCATTAAACACTATTTTAAAATTACTCAGGGTTCATTTATGTCAGCTTTTCATTCATTTTCTCCTTTTCAAAAGACATTAAACGTTTACAAAGTAAAACTCCAGCACAACCATTCCAAAACTCATCACAAATATTTCAAAAGTATAGGACGCAGACTTATTACATAATTGGAAATAACATAGTTCATTAGAAAGCCTTTCCACTCTGCTCTTTTTGATAGTAACATTATAGGGGTTGTTCATATGAAATATACACAGGTGTAACACGTATTGGACAATATCGCAATAGCAGCATACAAATGAGAGTTTGAGAGGAATAATAACCTCCACCGTTCAAACACCTGTCCCAACGCTGAACAAGTTTCTCAATACCCTCCGTAAAGGACACTGGTTGCTGGTGAAACCACTTTTCCACATCATCATGATCTTTGATCAGTGAAACGTGTGCCCCTTAGGGCTTGTTCAATGGACCAAACACGTAATACTTGCAAGGGGAGAGAGCTGGGCATATGGGCATGCGTTATCGTGGAGCGTAAGCACACCTCGTCTTTTCATGCGTCTGTTTTTGAAGGCCCTTCAGAGGTTCCGTAAGGTACCGCAGTAAAGGAGTAGCACTTTCTTTGCAACAAAATTAAATCTTCCCGTTGCACTCGGTTGGACGATTTCATTGCTTCGTTTGCCCCCTCTACTCTACAGACATCTGAGTCAGTGCTGTTACAACAGATGCAAAGCTGCGACCTCTTGGCTACCTCTACAACTATTTGCAGTATTACCAGATTTGTCTATGTTTCATCTGAACAACCCTTATATTATGAACAATCAATGAGATTTTCAAATTCGTTAGAAAGTTATTAAATTATAAAAATGAGTGAATATAGATAACATTCTCATCACAAAGGGGAAATCAAAATCTGCACCATTCCTATCAATGATCTAGCCGACTACACTCCGTAAATAACGCACTTATATATTTAAATAGTGTCAGTACGTATAGCGTTTATGCCACGTGTTCTGTTTTTGTAGCACTAGGGAAAGTAGGTTAGCAAAATAAGAATCATGAGAAATAAAATCTACATCACCCAGTAATTTATACATGCAGGGTTAGAAAGAGAAGAGAAGCAAAGAGAGAACAGGAAGAGGAGGAAAATGAGAAAATGAAAGGTGATTGCTTTGGTGTACCGGGTCGCTACTATCGCTGGAACGAGCTCTTCCAGATTATTCGATATATCTCGCTTGACAAATCATCGTCTCCCTCCATCCGACGAACTTGTAATCATGGCCAGAAAACTATGACGGCACAGGTTTGCGCTCCAGTAGGCCATGAACGACGATTTTCGCTCCAGCCGGCACTCTCTGAAAAACTAACCAATAAGCAACACTAATGCAATTACCAAGGTTGCAAATATTACGGAGGAGGTCAATTTAGCGTGAGAGTTTACAGTGAGTCGTCTGCTGCAAGGAAATAATAGCAAGCCGCAACGCATAGCTTCAACTGAGACACTTATTCCACAAATAAAGCTGTGTTACTTATTTATTTGTGTATATTTGAACCATGGCTTTGCCAAAGAAATAAAAAGTAGCTTACAATTTCCGAATAAAAAAATACAGACAGTAAATGAAAATAAGATAAATTACATCTATTATACACAAACACTCATCTATAGTAACATAATGTAAAACATCAAAGACGATTAACACTTAATAAAGAAAAACTAATTAGTGTTATTGAATAGTACAAATGGTCATGACTAGTAAATTACTGTATTTAAGGTTTTAAAGGAACTTATTTTCACTGAAAAAGATTATTTACAATAAGTAAAAACCTATAATGGTACAAATATTTATCATTTAGCAAAATAAGATAATGTGGATCCATCTTAATGGAGGAATTCAAAATTTAAGTTTCGTACTTTGATAATATTAACATGGAATTGGACAAAATTGCCGTTGCATAAAATTGCATTACTTTAGTTTTTTTTCAAAGAGACTTCTAAATATTTTTAAAAAGTACTGGAAGCGCTGCTGTTTATCGGAATCTGACAGGAAGTTACAATGATCTGTTTTTAAAAAAATGAAAATGTGTCAACACTGCAAATACAGAGCAATCGGCTAATTGAATGTAGGATATAAAATATATGTATATCTATAGATTGTATTTAATTTTCATATCAAACAATAACTGATAAAATACAATATTCCTAATTGCATGGTATTTGTTCACATGCGAAGGCGTTTAATATAGGGTGTTCGGAAATTCGCTGCACAGCTACAACATATGTTGGGAATTTTGTCCAAGGGTGGATATACAAGCCTGAACCCGCTAAATTTTATTGGAAAACACTTTCTGCAGACATGCTAACATAAACAGAGAGATGGAACAGGTCTCGGCCTTATATAAGATGACATCAAGAATATCAACATTTCAATAAAAGATGTAAACCATTTACAGCAATGATCCGCATCTTTCAATTAATGCACTGCTGCCATTTTATACGGGAACCATTTCAATGTTTTCCTAATCACTTTATGTGCGGTTGCAAGCCCGATATTTTTTTTCTTGTGCCAATTTGCGCAATTATTTTGATGGATCCTATTGCATAGAATCAGAAATGTCCAACAACTTCTCTTCGTTTAGTTTAGGTGGTCTTCCAGTTCGTTCGGCATCTAACACTGAGCTTGTCTCGAAATTTCTCAGTAAGTCGACAAACTGCCTTACGATCAGGTACAGCTGTTTCTGGGATTTTTTCAGCAAATGTCTTCTACACTAAATCTGTGAATTGTCGCCTTGTCGAAAGACATGGTCAACAAGAAAATTACATTTCTCAATTGAAAGCACCATAATTAAAAACTAGACTGAACATATAAACACTACACATATCGTCTTCAATATCTTGTATCAACTAATAATTGAGCTAAACAGTTAATTGTTATGCAACAATGCAACGAATTAAAAAAACAATCACGCATCTACGAAAAAACAATTATACCTACTTGTGTTAAAATTTACATATTTAGAAAAAAAATAGCTTTGGTTCGAACATCCAAGGTAATCTACAACCAAACTAGAGCACAGTGACTTTCCAAACAGCCTGTACTATCAACAGAACAAAATTAGAAAACACTGCAGCGTACAGAGCACAGAACGTTAATTAATTAGTGCAAAATGTACAGCAACATGTAAACAAGTCTAAAATAGATTGTCTATTCCACTCAGATTTTAGTTACGCTTCGTTTTTGTTTCATCTTGGACACGTGGGCGTCTCGTCCTAGTCTTATGTTACTTTCTCACGTTTTGTGCAAATCTGATGTTATTCTTATTCAACATACTGGTAAAGATTTCCATTGCTAACTATAGATCTTGGATGCACATTGACTTCTTTGGAAAATGAAGTTTTAACACAATTTAAAGCAGTACACTATCGTGCATATTCAGTCTTAATTAATATTTCAGGTCCTTATAACTCTTCCATCAATTACTGCAGCCCATATTTTATGCTGAACTGTTGTTGGTAACTGCATGAGGATTGAGAAAGTTTTGTGCCAATTCTGCACTGCTATCCTGATAAATGTTTCATTGTTGAATAGCACCCTAAAACGAAAGTATTGGTCCTAAGGTCACGTCTATTTTTACCAAGTACAAAAAATGTTGTCCTTTTAAATACTATCTTTAAATTGTACGTGGAAGAATGGAAATAAAAAGAGTCCCCCAGCTGAAGCGTTAAATGAAATAAACTACATATTCTCATTGATTGTTGGCTTGTATTTAAACTCTATTTCCTTTCTTCAAAGACTTACTATGTACTCATACTATTTTGTGCAACTTTGATTGTGTAATAAGAAATTTACAAATGATTGTAATTTTACTGCCTGTAATACATGTGCAATCTTATAATTGGTAGCTGAGATCAAGAAATACCAAAAATGAATTGAAAACAGTACATTTAAACTAAATAAAATAACAATGCTATCTAAAATCTACTTTATAGTAATAATATTATCCACTGCAAACAAATTAACTAGCCATAAAGACCTTAAATTTCCTACTGTGATGGACTTTATAGCTGGAATTCCAATGATAGTAAAAGTTTCTAGACAAATTGAGCAAGTTAACTGCTGTATTTATCAGGAGGAAGGAAATCATTGATTGAAATTATTTCTTGAAACACCTATAATTACAATTATTGAAAAGTATAAAAATTGGTTTGCCTATTTATTAAAAATGTTCTAAAACCGTATTCCATTACAACTCTATTTGTGTTTACCAAGAGAAAAAAAAAAAGATGCTGTAGCCCAGGTAAAAGAACAAAAGATCATTTTAAAGAAATACAACTGCATTGAACAACTGTACAGACTAAAATCTCTTTATAATATTGAACAAAGTGTTAAAAAAGCTACGCTTAGTAGTATATGCAGTCATTAAAAGCTCAGTATTAAGTGATATGTCAGTAATAGTGATTAACTAAATATACGTCATGTATCTTATAAAGGAAACAAAAAAAAAGGAAGAACAAGATTAATATAAAGCTGAAATGCTATGGAGGAGTGAACCTATAGAGAGTGATTCAAAAGTCTAGCGCCATGAGTTAACCCCGTTATTGAACCAGGCAGAAAATTGATGGGACAAAATACTGGCAAATGAAATTGCAGTCTGTTTTCTATGATATATGACATATAGGAAGCGCTGTCATCTTTCGTTTTGCTCTAAAATCCGCTCTTTAGGTCCAGTGTCAGAGCAAATCTAGTTCTTCCTCGATCTACAGTTTGAAGCGCTACTGATCCTGTCTGAACACCTGGAAGGACACCTTAGAAGACGTTTGATGCTGCTTCAATTCTTATATTTGATTCTAAGCTTTGGTAGATTTAGCGCAAACTTTACTTCTACTAGTAATGAATTTTCTATACATATGCACAAATACTCTTAAGTTGGGCTATAAACATTATATGAGCCTCTAAGTGCTAAATGAACAAATATGCAGCTATTTTTATATTAGTACTATAGAAAACACGTGAGCAATCTTCCTTTTGATGCTCATTTTCGGTGTTCAAGTAAATTAAATAAATGAAAATACATACACACACGCACATACACATGCAAAATATGCAACAACGGATCTGCAAGACCAAGCTCTCATTTATTTATTTTTTCTCCATGGAAAGGCCGTTTTTGTTTCTTTTGTTTTTGAAAAGAAGTGGATTAAATAATTAAGAAGGCTACGGCGGCATCGTTTGAAGTGATCTGGGGACTGTTCCTGACAAACTCGGGTCAGAGTGCACAGGAAGGAAGGGCGGAGAAGTTTCAACGCCAATCCGCCCCATCGCTGACCGCTCCACCTCGTCCATCCTTCTTCTGCAGCATTGCACGCAATCTGCCAACCGAACATTTTTTGTTAATATACTGCTATCATACTTATTTCGGCCCCCAATCCTCTTGAAATTAACAGCCGAGACCATGCTTTGTGAGATATTCTTCCAGTAGTAGTAGTAGTAGTAGTAGTAGTAGTAGTAGTAGTAGTAGTAGTAGTAGTAGTAGTAGTAGTAGTAGTAGTAGAAAAAGTAGTAATAGTAGTAGTGGTAGTAGAAAAAAGTAGTAATAGTAGTAGTAGTAGTAGTAGTAGAAAAAGTAGTAATAGTAGTAGTAGTAGTAGTAGTAGTAGTAGAAAAAGTAGTAATAGTAGTAGTAGTAGTAATAGTAGTAGTAGTAGTAGAAAAAGTAGTAGTAGTAGTAGTAGTAGTAGTAGAAAAAGTAGTAATAGTAATAGTAGTAGTAGTAGTAGTAGTACAAAAAGTAGTAGTAGTAGTAGTAGTAGTAGAAAAAGTAGTAATAGTAGTAGTAGTAGAAAAAGTAGTAGTAGTATAGTAGTAGTAATAGTAGTAGTAGTAGTAGTAGTAATAGTAGTAGTGGTAGTAGTAGTAGTAGAAGTAGTAGTAGTAGGTAGTGGTAGTACTAGTAATTAGTATTTAGTAGTAGTGGTAGTAGTAGTAGCAGCAGTAGTAGGTAGTGGTAGTAGTAGTAATTAGTATTTAGTAGAAGTGGTAGTAGCAATAGTAGTAGTAGTAGTAGTAGTAGTAGTGGTAGTAGTAGTAGTAGTAGTAATAGTAGTAGTAGTGGTAGTAGTAGTAGTAGTAGTAGTGGTAGTAGTAGTAATTAGTATTTAGTAGAAGTGGTAGTAGCAATAGTAGTAGTAGTAGTAGTAGTAGTAGTAGTGGTAGTAGTAGTAGTAGTAGTAGTAGTAGTAGTAGTAATAGTAGTAGTAGTGGTAGTAGTAGTAGTAGTAGTAGTAGTGGTAGTAGTGGTAGTAGTAGTAGTAGTAGTAGTAGTAATAGTAGTAGTAGTAGTAGTGGTAGTAGTAGTAGTAGTAGTAGTAGTGGTAGTAGTAGTAGTAGTAGTAGTAGTGGTAGTAGTAGTAGTAGTAATAGTAGTAGTAGTAGTAGTGGTAGTAGTAGTAGTAGTAGTAGTAGTGGTAGTAGTAGTAGTAGTAGTGGTAGTAGTAGTAGTAGTAGTAGTAGTAGAAATAGTAGTAGTAGTAGTAGTAGTAGTAGAAATAGTAGTAGTAGTAGTAGAAATAGTAGTAGTAGTAGTAGTAGTAGTAATAGTAGTAGTAGTAGTAGTAGTAGTAGTAGTAGAAATAGTAGTAGTAGTAGTAGTGGTAGTAATAGTAGAAATAGTAGTAGTAGTAGTAGTAGTAATAGTAGTAGTAGTAGTAGTAGTAGAAATAGTAGTAGTAGTAGTAGTAGTAGTAGTAATAGTAGTAGTAGTAGTAGTAGTAGTAGTAGAAATAGTAGTAGTAGTAGTAGTAGTAATAGTAGTAGTAATAGTAGTAGTAGTAGTAGTAGTAGAAATAGTAGTAGTAGTAGTAGTAGTAGTAATAGTAGTAGTAGTAGTAGTAGTAGTAGAAATAGTAGTAGTAGTAGTAGTAGTAATAGTAGTAGTAGTAGTAGTAGTAGTAATAATAGTAGTAGTAGTAGTAGTAGTAGTAGAAATAGTAGTAGTAGTAGTAGTAGTAATAGTAGTAGTAGTAGTAGTAGTAGTAGTAGAAATAGTAGTAGTAGTAGTAGTAGTAGTAGTAGTAATAGTAGTAGTAATAGTAGTAGTAGTAGTAGTAGTAGAAATAGTAGTAGTAGTAGTAGTAGTAGTAATAGTAGTAGTAGTAGTAGTAGAAATAGTAATAGTAGTAGTAGTAGTAGTAGTAGTAGTAGTAGTAGAAATAGTAGTAGTAGTAGTAGTAGTAGTAGTAGTAATAGTAGTAGTAGTAGTAGTAGTAGTAGTAGTAGTAATAATAGTAGTAGTAGTAGTAGTAGTAGTAGAAATAGTAGTAGTAGTAGTAGAAATAGTAGTAGTAGTAGTAGTAGTAATAGTAGTAGTAGTAGTAGTAGTAGTAGTAGAAATAGTAGTAGTAGTAGTAGTAGTAGTAGTAGTAGTAGTAATAGTAGTAGTAGTAGTAGTAGTAATAATAGTAGTAGTAGTAGTAGTAGTAGAAATAGTAGTAGTAGTAGTAGTAGTAATAGTAGTAGCAGTAGTAGTAGTAGTAGTAGTAGTAGAAATAGTAGTAGTAGTAGTAGTAGTAGTAGAAGTGGGGGGTGGTGCTACTAGTAGTTATAGGAACGATGTGATGTTAGTATATATTATTATTATTATTATTATTATTATTATTATTATTATTATTATATTACATCATCAAATTTTAGTAAATTCTCTGAAGAAAGCAAAATACATATGATACCATTTGGAAATAAATAAATTTATAAATAAGTTTTGAACGTATTATTTTTCCTCATCGAATAAACAGTGCAAGTGTAGGATTTGAGATAGATTAAATTAAATGTTCGGTATAAATCTAAAGAAGAACAAAAAAAATGAGAGAAGGAGGATATAAAGACTAGTGGCTTTTTACACAGTGAATTTTCATAAGGTAGGTGACAGCATCCTTTCTGATTTACTTCCTTTATTTTATTTAACTGTCTTTCGTCCATTTTTATTATTATTATTTGCCTATATATTGCTAACGAATCAGGCACAGTCTTGTTTGTTTGATGTTTACACCTGTTTCTACTAGTTATTGTATTAACACATGTAACACTATTAAACATAATTTCATATTCTAGTACTCAAAATCTAAAGTACCTCAGAAATGTGGTTATAAATGCTTGTACAGAATGGTTCTTTCGATGCAAGACTGGAAAATTAAACTTGTTATTGTTGCTCAATTTTTTGAATCGTTTTTACTGATGTGGTACCCAGACGTAGATATTGATGATAGGTGAGATAATTTTTAAGTACTTTGTAAAGCCCTTTTAACTTTTAGCATCAAGGCGGCGAACATTGGTGATACATGATATGAAACAAGGTTTTGGGAATAGAAAGTTTTTTAGGATGGAAAAAATGTACCAAGTTTATTTAGGGTACATCTCTGGCATCTGCCAATAGTGAAGATTAAGGAAAACTGAAAATAACCCTCAGTAAGGGAGGACGGTCATGTTGGGATTCGAGCCGTAGACTACCTGTTTAGCAATCTATCACCACTGTAGATACCTTTTATTTCATAACTGTAGGCTAATGCGAGGATAAGCAACAGCAGACTGCGACTGCATTTTCCAGATATATCACAAACGAAGCAAAGGAATGCAAATTTCGTGAAAAATGTAAGCCATTTTGATATGCAAAAAGGACATTTCGGAGATCAAATAATTTCGAAGGATTTGTGGCCATCAGGTTTCTGTGATATAACTCTGCCTAATATTTTTCTGTTGCGTTTGTCAGTAAGTCTGGCATAGAAAAAAAACCATTCAACGCTGCAGCAATCAGCGAGGACGGTTTGAGGCTACCTGTCTCTGCCTAGACAGTAGTGACGAACATTTGCAGCACAACTTGCAACACGGTGCAGTTTTCTATGTTAAGCCAAGTTCACATATATAACTGTTTTAAATGGCTGGAATGTGTTTTTCAAACATTTGCATTTTCTAGTCTTGTACCCAAAGTACGCAACCTCTATTCCGCAGGTTATAAAACGTATAATGAAACATAATTAGTAATTTTTTTTAATATTTCGTATCTTTTAATACGTAGAAATCGAACAGTTCATTCTGCCCAAGACATTGAAAGTCTTAATTGAATTCTCTGCAACTCCGGGAAAAGCACCTTCTTCCAAATTACATAAAATTAATTTTATATCCTTTTCATCTTTCTAGGACAATCGTGTGTTCTCAAAACAAATGGTCTTGCAATTGTTTGGTTATAGAGCATTGACAATGGCCTCGCTAATAGTTCGTTTTTAGCTCATATTTTCATGATTCCTTTCCTCTGGCAGGGCGAAGAAATTAATTTCAGAGGTACTAGAGACGTCTATTGACTTGATTCAGGCAACAGTAATGTTGCAACACAGCGAATGTATTTACAGTTTAATGGGGAATCAGAATCCCTTGTCGCCGCTGTTTCTAGGTGTCTTCTAAAATTAGAAAACAATCAGAGCACCGGCGGGAGATTTATGTATTTCTCAGATTTTCCTGACCTCTACTTACTCATATTAGCACTTGGAAATATTTTAAAAGCATGCGAAATACCTCCAAAGCCATAAACATTATTATTTTATTAATGTAGGTAAGATAATAAACAGTGCAACTCAAAGTATATTTCTAACACTTGCGATATTGAATAATTTCTGTCCTTAAAATACAAAATGCATAGACTATGGTTAAGTGCTTCCCATCGATGCTTTCGAAGTATTTAAAAATACGTGCTGATAAAAACTTGAACGATTGATTAAAGTTTTCCTTACTGAATATGTGAAACATACAAATAAAAAACTGCTTATACAGGTGGCAGAAAATTGAATGTGTCTTTGAAGTTGTTATTCTATTATTTCATCCAGAAATGGTTAGCTAATTAAAGCGAAAGTATTATTAGTTAGCCACAAAAAGTTCTCATTCACGGATCGATTACTTCCATATTTCTGGTAGAAATGACAATAAAACTTTCAGAAACTGTCTAATGTAGCCCATGTTTTTACATCGATATTAACATTTTAAATACAAAGAGCCATTATCACGAAATGGGTGCTTTGAGTGTGAGAAATAGGACATAAAAATAAAGCGGACAAAGGCAAGGAAAGTTTTTTTTTTGGCTTATTTGTTTTACGTATGTAATGCACAGGGATTATGTTAATCAATAAAACAATTACATTTTTCAGTTTAATATTGAAAAATGTTTCATTTTATTTTCGTGCATGTAAACTGATATACTGTTTATTATAAGACGAATATTTCGTTTACTTTTTGTCATACAATTTTGTTTTGTATTTTAAATGTCAAAATATGTACTTGTATTAGTTTACCACTAATTGCCAAATGTTACAGCTAAAATACTATAAAACGCTAAATTAAAAAATATCATATATGAAACAGAATGTAATGATCATGAATAATGAATGAAATGAGCTTTGTTCGTTCCATCTGCACTAAGTTACAATTTTATTGCTCTGTGTGTTAAAACGATCCTGATATTACTACAACCACATAATAATAAGTGATGTTAATCTTTCAGTCTGAATTACACGGTGTCTTACACTTTCAGCGGCATTCTTCAAATTCAGCAGTACAGATAAAACCTGTCAGTCATTGAAGAGACACTAAAACCCACGATTCTGTGATTTGTTTCTTTTGAGTATTTCTCCGTTATTTGCTTTTTATTCCCCCCCTCTTTTGCATGTTGTACTACCCGGCCAGCAACCTCTGGGAAGTATGGGCAATCTCCCAGCTAGTAGTCGTTGTGTGTTACTTTCTCCAGAACGGCAATAAAACATTTCTACCCCGAGCTAATTTCCACTTGGTAATTTTTAATTGGGACTGGGCAGGTGACTTATGGTTCCCGTGCAGAGCAGCGCGGCTTTATTAAAGTCTTCCCTTCTTTACAACGACCACATATTCCCTTCTGATACTGAAAAGGCAAGCATGTCCCGAGGCCGGTGGTGCCGCGGCAGCTATAGGAAATTCTGACATTTTTGTTCCAAGGAGCGTCGGCAAGAGATAACCATCTGAGTGAGCGAGAGAGAGTAAGCGAGAGAGAAAACGTGTAGGAGCACGTCAGCGCGGTCAGTTTTGTTAGGTGCGTTCGTAACTTAAATGCAGCGAATTAGCCGAAGAGCTGTACTGCATCTGTTCTCGTGGCTTGTTTCCTTATGGCCCTCTGTGTTATTTTCATGTTGAAGTTCTGCGTTATACACAGAGTGCCAAAATGTATACACACTTCAAGCAAAGAAAAAATGTGTTAACATAACAAAACTGAACTCATAGAAACAGAAAATGATGAGCACTAATCATCTTAGACTTTTACAGTTACAACAGTAGCTCAAAATGCCCACCATCGGTGTCGATACACTTCTGAGTACGTTGAACTACTGATTGAGCAACGTTTGCGAAAGTGTCCTCAGCGATTGCAGTACATGGCGTTTCAATTTCTTCCCGAAGTGCTGCCAGCGTAACTGATTTTCTACGGTATACCATACCATGAGTCTAAAATTTGTCTCTAATACATGCAATTGTTACTCGCGTTGGCGGTTCTGTTCTGTACACACGTCTCCATTTCCTTTGAACTTCCAAAACATTCTCAGTTTTCCAATACCACTTCAAAATTGCTTTCCGCTGTTCAAACGATAATCTTGACTCCATTTTGTTGTAGCAACGCTAGCATAACGTAATGTGAGTCACATCTATTTACAGAACATCATACGATAATCTTGACTTCATTTGTTCATTGTTGATTTACCTGTCACGTAGCCATGTTATCATAATGTATGTGAGTCATATCTGTTTACAGAACATCATACTACATACTATATTTTTTTTTTGGTCCAACTTTGAAAAATGTTAAATAGATATCTATTGTGAAAGAGGGTATACATTTTTTGGGCATCCTCGGTATATGCGTGGATTTAATGTTTCTGTCCTCTATCTTTTTGCTATATTATTTTAATGTTTAAATATAAAATAAATGTATACATATTCAAACTCCAATTTTTAAAGCATTTTGCGTCATTTTTAGAAAGAATATTAAGATAGGCCTATTTACCGTAAATGCAGCAATTTGAGACTAATTTAAGGTTGTTGTATATTATTAGTAGGTTCGCTCAGTTAAGATATTGATGCTAGTCCACCCCCTGCGTTGACGATTTTTTCCCTGAGGTCTACTGTAACGCCTTGGATGATAATACTAGAGAGACTAAGAAGTAAATCCGAAATGAAATAGGTGAAATAGTATTCGTAACTTCTGAACTTTGTCCTTTATATTTTACATTTACACATATTGTTTTAGGCAATAATTGTTAGAGAATAAAGCATAACAACGTTCAAAATGTAATAACATATGCTTGTAAATTTCTTAGCCTCTCATTTATCATCCATTCATAGGAGATGTAAGAAACCTCGTATACAGAAGGAAGTATGCTTATGGTTTGCACTAATCTGTGCACGTGTGGAACGTCTATTTAACAATACTTTAATTGCAGGTACCAGCAGCTGTGGCAGCAGTTTTTAATCTCTCGTTTTTTCATCTAACTTCTAATGCACTATTCGCCCAGATTTCTTCCTAAATGAGCTCCTGAAGAGAGCAGCCCTTTCTAAGAACTTTCTGATAGCAGTTCTGTAAATATGATATCCCCTGGCACATGGTAAAATATATAACTCCTAGTTAAATTATCTGATTCAACATTTTAATCCAGGTTTTCCCCTAAAGCAAAATTTTGAACATATTTAGAGGTATAATTATATATGGTTAAAAATATGCAAATATTCATAAGCACCCAGTAGACTTACATACCCATCAAAAGAACAAAAGAAGAATGTGATGTGTATGTTGTAGAAATTTCTGATCTCTCCTTATTGTCATTTTTATTAAGCCTTTTTAAAGATCGTTTAAATAAGTTATGCAAACAAGAAAAATTTGTTTTTCTCTGTGTACAAATTCATTGTTACATTTGTGTAGTGTATTTTCCATATTCCACATCAATCTGAAGTTTTGTTATAACGTCATCACGAGTTATAAAACACGAAAGTGGAAAGCCCTTAAGTACTTACGTGAAAATTGAAATAATATGCATTTTAATTAATTTTCTGCAATTTTTATGATAATTCCGGAATAAAAGTCATTACAGATAAAGAGGAAATGGAGCCTAAGCAAGTAGAGATAAGATAAGATACATTATTATCTACCTAAATACAAACAATTATTGAACGAAGTTTCTCAGAAGTATTTAATGTAGTATTGTGTTGCAATCTTATTATCAAGCTCCTCTAATGCCTAGACACCCAGAGGGAAAGTTTGTAGGCATTTTTATAATTCGGCGGAGACATACGCTCTGTAGTATTCTTTGGTTTGCAACCCATTATCCTTTCACTGATTAAAGTTTAAGCCATGGAAATTAGCTGTTAATAGGAAATTAATATTATAATAATATTAATTCAATTGTTTTGGAAACATGTTATTAATGATTTCTTTTGTTAAATAGTAATAAGCAAGGCGGCGTTATGTATTTATTTACTGTTATAAGTGGAAGGAGAAACAACTGTTGAAAGTAAAAAGAGGGCGTTGCAGATTAAAAGAAAGTAAGAATTAAGAAAAACAAGGATCTAAAATCTGATAAAATACTATCATGAAATTTATTTGTTTACGCTATGGAGCCTTCTCTTCTCCTCTACCAGGTACTCCACTATACATAGTAATATAAAATGCATAAAAAGTCAAATTAATAAGGTATATAAGTATCACATGCATGTAAAGATTGCATATCTTAATATAGTTATAACGTGGGAAAAGTAATGTTAATAATCCAAATATGTATCATTAATGCATCGAATTAATATAACGAGAATTATACAAGGTGGGGCAAAATGTATAACACATTAACTTCTGGCACTCCAGCATAGCAATACATAAAAATGACAGCGCTGTAATCGTTTGTTTATTTCAGAAATATCGTCATATCGTATGCAATTAATCACAATCTCGTTCAGATACACATTCAGGCCTTAGAGGCATTTATTGCTTTAAATAGTGCCATCGATGTTTAATGTTTGTAAACCTGACTGGAGAATAATAGCTTTGTTGGAGGAGATATGGAGCACTAACAACCATCGGATAGACCAAAAACTACCCAAACGCTTGAGAATGTGAAGCAGACAGGGGGAATAGTTTACAAAGTCTGTGGTTTGAAAGAAAGAACCAGAAACAAAGATCTGTGGGCAATAACAAAATTGCAGAGTGTTTGTAAAATATTGTGTCTCTATAAATGTAATTTATCGTTTCAGTATTAAAATTAAAACTTTAATTAAAGTTAATATTTTGATTATATATTAAAGAATACCATAAGAAGCTAAATGAATAAAGACGTAATAAATAAAATAAAAAGTGTTAGAAAATACAGATAAATAGTAGGTAAAGTAAAAGCTAACAGTAATGCATTTGCACAAAACAAATAATAATGTCAAACAGCTGTAAAATATAACAATAGGATACTCGCTCTCAAAGCGATACATCCTCTTGTATTTCAAGTCACTTTAACCTTTCGCACAAATTGATTCTGTATATACGCACTATTTACATTTGGTAAAAAGGGCGAATGCCCGAGGCCGGACTCGAACGAGGTCCATCGAATGGCAGACGCACCCGTCACCGCCGGCCGACACTTTTCATTTCGTTTTCCAGCGACAGCATAATTTCACACAAGTGCAACTACACACAATTAACAGAGCATATTGGTAGGTATATCAGATGCAATTTTTGTTTCAAAATCTAGAGGTAGAACGCAATTAAAAATATAGGCAATTGCGTTACCTAGTTTAAATTACGTCAGAAATTATGAATGGCCATAAATATAAAACATTAACAATATATGTGTAATTTTTTGTGGGTGACAAAACTTCATTTTCAACTAAAACCGTAACGATAAAAATTGGACATGCGGCGTGCTCCCCTTAATGACGGTAATGGTTCAAACTAATGAACCGGAAACGCATTGTAAAAAGGTTAAAAATACCGACAAGGGGTGGGTTTTCATCCCACTCCATCCACCACCCCAACCCATCCACCAGGCCCTAATGATGCAATAAATTTTGTTTCATGTCAATTTTCTACCCCTCTGGAAAAAAAAAAAGTCAAAGCTATCGAGAGAGAGAGAAAGAGAGAGAAATGAGAGAATGATTTCACTATAATTTATATTAGTAAATTGTTTCTGTGTTCCATTGACATAATAATTGAGCATAGTGAAGCGATAGGGATGCGAGATGGATGATTTCGTACAGATGTATAATGTAAAGGAGGAGGAAAAGGGACCAAACCTATTCCCCTGATAAACTATCTCCCGAATAGGGCTGCTTGACATATGTACGTATGCATGCATGGAGGTTTGTTGCAGAAGATTTACATTAAAAAACTCAAAACATTTTTCGATTTACAACCATATGGCATCCTTTTTGTTATTTTTATTTTGTTTTTACAATTTTTGTTAAACATTCAAGCTTTAATATCTTATTTCGACATCCACAGGTCTGAGGAAAGGAAAAAAAAAATATGAATATATCGACAGTGTGCGTCCGCGCCTTACTAATTCAGCGATGAAGAAAACTATGCAATAAGTAAATTGATCAAGTGATCACTAGTTAATGATCTAGGGCAGTAAAACCCTTAGTAGTATGGAGGCAGATAAAATGGCACAACATCCACAGGCAGTGCAGGAATGCCAACTGTTCACCATCATCATTATCATCATACCAACCGCCAAGGGTTGCCAAGGTCGTTGAGCTCGCGAGCAGGAGATGTGGGGTTCAATTCCTATCAGAACCGTTCTCCCGGTTTACTTCACTCCTCATAACTGGCAAATGCCGGGAAGGTACCGTAAAACTTTAAAAAAAATTATCATTTCTTCTCGTGTATCATCAATGTCCATCACCCGTGATGCATTATCGGTAAAAACGGACGTTAAACATTACTAAATTTTTTTACAACCATGGATTAGGTTTTAAAACCTGTTCGAACTTCAATTCCACTTTTACCTATAGGTTGATAAGAAAGTATTTGTTTGGGATGTCGGCTTTGGTTTGTTTCACTAGCATAAACTTTTTTTTGTCCCTAAGTGTGGTTTTTTCCAGTAATGAAAATATGATATCTTGGGTTATAACTTTCATTTGAAATGTTATTCTCCCTAGGACAGTTTTTTACTAAAATAAGAAATCTTATTTCGAGTGTTATCAGCTATTCATATGATATTAAATGCAATGAGGTAATTCTTTCAACAAAATAAGTGAGCTAGGCAGATTTAGATTCTTTCATTCTGAGAATCTCCCTAGATAATTTCCCAGAGCTACTTTCAGTTCAGTTTAAGGAATGAATGTTTTTGTTTCTAGTGGTTGTTTTAAGCTTCAGTTTTTCAGATAAATACCACAAGAGAGAAAATAAGAGGCAAGTATACTTGCTTAACCGTAAATATTTCAGTTAAATTAAACATGACAGTGTTATGATAATCCGATTTTTGTAACCCTGGTACAAAAATGTTTAGAATTTAGTTCTAACAAAACTGTGTTTATTAACGTACTCTTTCAGAGCCCATTTAAAGATTCTAAAAATACCCAAACAAATTGTATTCAGCGTTTTAATGAAAATAAATAAAAAATATGTTTTAGTTTACATGCCTTCTTAATATACAGCAATTGCTTCTTTCTCGGTTTCTCATCGAGCAGATTAGTCACCTGGCAGAGAGCAATGGCTTTCTTAATGAGACACCTGCAGATGGCGATTAAAGTGGAACTCTGAATGCTTGCAGATGTTTTGACTCCTCTGTGTCGTAAAGAAGGCGTTAATTCCTTCAGCATTTTTCACTCCAATTTCTGTCAATACTACGTGAGCCTGTTTTGGGAAGTGTTTACTAGTATTCTTCCCCATAAATAAAAAATTACTAGTTCTAGGAAGTGCTCCATAACATTTTGGACGTGAATTTCCATCCGGTTTTATAACGTTATACTATCAAAACAGTTATTTTAAATTCTATGTATCAAGCTAGTGATGTGGTTATGAATTAACGAAAAAAGTGTTTACTACTCCTAACAATCTGTGCGCCGCGCTCATATTGCATTCATTGCTTATGTACCTTGTCTTCCCAGCTTACTGTTGTTTATCCACAGCGCCTACTGAACAGTAAGGGCAATTTAAGCTAAAATATTCCTACAGAAAAGATACCAAAGCGCAATTTATGTTTCAAACTGTACAGATAATAATCGGCAGGACAAAAGCTGCAACTTCTTTCACGGGATGCCTGCTCCCAGACTCTATTGTGACGAACTACTACCTTCTTCGGCCCCACACGTAAGAGCGTAAGAGGGGATTACAAGCTGCAGGGGTGGAACTCTGCCAATCTATATGATGATTGTCTACTGATCATATTAAAGCTGCAGTATAGTTTTGTTTGAAGAAGGATTTGCGACTGAAAACCAAAATGACACGGAGCCGCCCCCTAATTATTTTAAAAGGAACTATTTTGTCGGATAGGCTTAGCACGCTAGAAGGGACAAAAATTTCATTTGCAATGGAAGTGTCTTAAACAGTCTCTCTACTCTTTGTCGGCACTATTAGGTCAAGGGAAACAAAGAGGCTCGTTTGGAACACGCATGAGGTTCTATCTATTGTTGTTAAGTAATTGCGACTTTGCATATATTTATAGCTTATTTTCATCTCTTTTCCTTCGTTTTATTTTTGCCAATTTTACAGTAGTTTGTGCTGTTTTAGTGATATTAAATAACCCAAAAATATATTATACCAGGTAGATCATGATTTAAAACGCTCATTTAGTAGTGTTGCATTTCAAAAATGGAATTTTATCGCTCTTGGTGGTGTAGTGGTAACCCAAGATCGCAGATTCAAACCCGGCCAGATTCGGTGGCTTTTTTTGACCGTAAAAAACCTAAGCTTGGCTTCCTTTGGAAGGAAAGTAAAGCCGTGGGTCCCGTGTTGTAGATTTACGGCACGAAAACGAACCTCAAGCCTGAAAGAGGAGGCCTCTGAGCAAAATTTATCGACCGTTTCACGCCCTGAATAGAATGGAACGCTGATGACCTGAGATGTTAAAGAGCATCTGCAAATAAACCAAAATTATCACCACACATAGAATTTTGAAATTCGAAAACCATCTGCCTACTTTTGTTATCTATGTCTGCTGCCCAACAAACTTTGGTTTCTACTAACGTAGTTATTAACAGAAGGTGTTTATTTATCTTAGAATAAATGAATAAATAAAATATGCACCTTCATCTCTTTTCAAGCTTCAAAGTATAATTTGAGGTCGAACAAGGCGAATGGGAATCCGTAACAGATTTCTATGAAATGCTCTGTATGTAATGTAATTAGGAGCACTTTCAAATTAATGCATTCATACAACACATAAAAGTTGCTCCTGTTGCACAAATCTTTCTTTTTGAGCAAGACAGGTCACGAAGCAAAGAATAAACACCACAAAGACATTTAATGCCCTGCTTAACTAAGCGTTCATCATTAACAGAAATATGATCTTGCTTCTTAATTGCATTATGGTATCCTTGCTCGTTTTATTGAGCATTAAGGACATAATTTATTGCTTTATTGATGAAGCTCTTTTTCCGTTATATTCAAATAACAATAATGATCGCTTAATTATTCTTAGAACATCTAAACACAAGGAAATAACTCGCACTCCGCCTTGAAAATGGAGCCCTTCATTTTGGATGGATTATCTTAAACGATTATTTTTACTAGCAGGGATACTTGGATCGATTGGGAAAACAATATTTTCAGAAGTATGCATTCCAGGCCTAAGTTTGGAGTACCACTCCGGCGTTTGCCATAAATGAAAATTGAGGAAAATCTGGAAGGGGCCTCATTTAGAGAGAACGGTCCTGACTGGTTCGAGCCTCAGCGTATCGTGTCGGTAATAGAGGTTGGAATAGAACTTGGAAAATATTTAAATAAATCTAATTTTAGCAATAATATTTGTGATTTTGTCAATAATTACTTTAATATTAGATGCATATGAAATATACTTATACTTATTAATGTACTATACCCAAGAACGCGGGTTCGAACCCGGCCAGGATCCATGGATTTTTTCTGGCGTAAAAATCCTAAGTATGGCTTCCTTCTGAAGGGAAGTAAAGCCGTGGGTCCCATGCCGTACATTTACGGCACGAAAAAGAACCTCAAGCCTGAAAGAGAGGCCTCTGAGCAAAATTTGTCGGCCGTTACACGCCCTGAGTTGAATGGGACGCTGATGACCTGAGATGTTAAAGAGCGTCCATAAATAAATCAATCAAAAAAAACTTATTAATGTATATAATTACGCGGACTGTTCATCTGAAAAAGAAAAAACAATTTGCAACATACCTTCATTCATCCTCAAAATTTAGATGAACGTTCTCAAAGTAGTTTCCGTTGGTGCAACGCACCTGTCGCAGGGTTTCTGGCAGTCTTCAAAGTCATGCTACAAACCATTTTTGATACATCCTTCAGAATCGCTTCAGCCACTTCGCCAATTGCATATGATGATGAAAATGCCTTCTGATAAAGGTGTTCATTTCGGAAAAGAAAAAGTAAACGGGGTTGAATCTAGACTATAGGGAGGATGAGAGAGACACTTCATATTGATTTTTACGAGATGTTCAGCAAGAACATTGACTGTGAATTATCATGTGCAGTATCCATCTTGCATTGAAATGTGGCCTTTTGCATGCGATATGCCCTTCAGAATTTTCAGTACATCTGTGTAGCACCGCCCTGTTACAATTGTGTGTGCAGATACGACATGTTGGTAAACCATTCCTTGAATATCGAAAATGAGATAACCATAATGTTCCTAGCAGAATCAACCTTGTTTTTTTGGGGGGGGGGAGGGGGATGTTGATGACGATGGAAATTTAACCCTTCTTAATTAGTGATGGTTACAGATAAAACAAAGCATAATCTCACAGATATTTAAGTATTTCTTTTCCTTTTACACCTTTCTAGGGGACTACCGCTGATTTATTTAGAATATCGATAAAGCTAATTACATTTTGAGCCATGTAGAGTGCTAATTACAAGTATCATTTAATAAACCTAAACGAGAACGGTTTTCGACCCCAGCAGTTATTTACTGGTCAGTGTCAGATAATCTAAATAATACTGAAAACCTGTAGCGCCGCCCTTCAGCGCTGATGCAAATTGGAATCTCTGTATGGACAGGACAAAAGCGTGGAGCAATACCGCATATTTCATTAATAGCAAGAAAACAAAACATTTTCGTTATTGCGGTCTTCAAAATTGTCACTTTCATGCCTCTCGCTAATGAATTAGTAGTTTGCGTGACGCGCGCTCTAAAACGGAATATTGATTTTGGATAATAAAACTTTGTGCAGCATTGCAAGTGAGAAAACAACAAAGAATTGTATTTAGTTTATCCGATACCTACTCTACACCTGTTTATACTCGTTTTCCTTATGTCCTACAGTCCATCCTCGAACCTAACCTATCTTTTCTTGTTCCTATAGCGCTTCTTCTGTCTGCCTCTCTCTCATATCTTAATCAACTTCCAAATAACATTTGATTTTCATGTGCATCATCTACAACTTTTTCATCATCACATCTATAGATATTTTCAAAACGTTCCTATACTATCCACTGAACATATAAATTTCATATAAGGGTTTTTTTTTTTTTTTTTTTTTTTTTGATATCCTCTTAAATGTAGCAGCAAATATACGTAGGAAATAGACAACTCTTTTCAAAATGGCGAGTTAAGGAAAGAGGATTTTTCCCCCTAAGAAATTAATATATCTGCAAGTTGAAACTTGTATCATTTTAATACTTTATCAATCTATATTGACGTATGAGTTGAAATAAAACCTAAACAATATCTATTATGAGATTATGGATTCAAATTTTCAATGTTATCGGTGCATAATTAAATCTATTGCCATATTTTTTAATTTCATATGCATTATTACTGGGTAGGTGGATTAGCTTTGATACTGGCGAAATTCCGGCTTAGTTTTGGCCGATATTACCGCTACTATAATATAATCCAGGAGGTAATACTTATGACAGATATGTTTACTATTATTTTGGGTTACGGTTTGCCAGAAGATTCTAGAATGCTGATGCTTCTATAGTTGTTAGAATTATTCCTTTTTTATTTTCTTGAATAATTATAGGGATAGAGGAGCAAATATCAGTTCTTCAGCCGTGCTCAAGGGGTTTCCGTTTATATACGCACTTCGGGAAGAAGGAATGAGGTGAGGGATATATAGGGCGGCCAGGCTCCAATAGTGAGATATGGACGAGTTAGGATCCCTAGAGCATCCCGACGTCGATGCAGCATCTCAGAAGGGCAGATTCCACACCAGGCGTCTGGACAGAAATCTTTTTAAAACGCAATCCACCGCCACACCGAACACAGCACCAGCCCATCTTGCCTGGTACTTCCTATTCTGCAGAAGTATCAAGTCGAAACGAAAAATTCACGGAAAGGAAACATTCATCCCAGGATTCCTCTAAACGATCAGGGGAAAACGGGAAAAAATCGAAGGTTAGGATGAGCTCGGAGCTTTCGGAATGCAAGTACTAGTGACCTCGCTCGGTGGAGTACAGTAACCACGACGACATCTATATTTCACCCCTCTATTCAAAGAGCCGACAGTTGGTTATTTGTTTCAATAATTTATTATGAGTCAATATTGATGTGGTTACAGTTCGGAGACTGCTTTATTTTTAAAGTTCATCAGTATTTCACTGTTTGAAATCACATTTTATTGTTGTTCCCTATTTTTATACATGCCCTCTTCTTCAGGTGGCGTCCTATACTTTTAAAGAACGGCAATTAATCAGTTTTCCCATGTTTTATTTATTTGTAAATTATTTTTTATTTACATGCAATTGTTTTATTACTTTGTACGCATAGCTTTGTGTTGCTCGTTTTGTTCAAGGCTGTCCACAAATCTCTTTGTGCAATTTTCATACTTCTCGTTTCACTATTTCACCCCTTATATTATATTCTATTCGGTTTTGCGGATGAACTTTTATAAACTCTTGAGATAGGCTTCTTTTCATTTTTTTGAAATTTTATTTTGAATCCCTGCGTTCCACAGCGTTTAGACTTTGTCTCTCTTTTATTTTTATCTCGTTTTCTTTTCTGCTGTTTATAATAATGATTTATTTATTATTTTATATTCTAAATTGATATTATTTCATGCAGAAATTTCCTCAAGCAATTTGTTCATTATTTTCAATCATGTCTTTGATACTTTCTTATCTATATGGATGAACTTCCTAAGTTTCTCTGTTCATTATTTACTCTTTTTATCGTATTAGCATTAACGTTTTTTGCTACTACTGCATTAAAGGGGCTACATTTGTTTTCTATTTATTTGTTATGTTATATTATATCATTGCCTTTTTATTTGCAATTCCCATTACATACTTTACGCGAAATAAAGTCGTACGTAAACTTAATGGCATTCAAGTACAACTTGAATACTTGCGCCATCTGTTACTCAACAGCCCAATTTCTTCATAAGCTTAGATATGAGAAATTAGTTTCTAAAAATCAGACATATTTCGAATATATTTTTTGATAATTATTGGAATATATTTTATGTTCAACGATGTTTATGTTTCTAAATACAAAATAAATGTTGATAATACTGTTCTTTTGTTTTATTTTGTAAATCTCGCACATTTTGGAAAGCAGCAGCATAAACTGTTAAGAACTCCAGGTAAAACCTTTTCGTTCATTACAATATACAATCTGATAAAAACAAAAGCATGTGTACATATATTGCTCAGAGGGAATTTTCTTGCCATTCTTCTCGGTAAATTAATATGAAAATGTTTATATTAGCATTTTTAATCTTGTATGTTAAATATGAGTGGAAATGTGGACCCTGAGGTTTTCCAGAAATTGAAGTTTTTGACTATCCAGGATGTTACCGTTTGGGTCCCTGGACTGCATTATTAATGTTTGATGATAGGGTTTGGCGATGGGTACCGGAGAGTAATTGTAACGAAGGGGAGTTTGTACAGTAATAAAAGCGTGCTACTGGAAAGGAAGGACTCAATATCTTTAGCTATGTAAAATTTAAATAGGTGCACAAGACTTGCACTTTTGAAAAATGTAATGTTATTGTAAAGCAATAAATTAATTGAACCATTGTAGTGTAAGACGAAAGATTAGTATTAACACTTTATTCTATTACTGTATGTTTACTTTTTCTATTAACTGCTTTAGTAAAATTCGTTTCTGTTGTCAGTTATTATGACTTCAAGTAATAAAATATTGTTATGCAGTTGGTACAAATGATTGACTTCTGAGAGGAGAATCGCTAACTGTTTTTCTTGCTAGACTGATATATTTTCTAAATCAGTGTTTCAGTCAATATTTAGCCTCATGTACAAAGTCTGAAACTCTTTTACTTGGTTCTAACTGTCCCGTTTCTTGCTCCAGAAGTGCTTGTTGGTCTATTAATAGTTTCAATTTATAATGCCATTGTATGACGATTAACACATTCAGTTCTTGAAATTCTACTTCGAAGTGAAAGAAAAATTACAATATTTTCGTCCCTTCTCAAGAAAGTGAATTTTGATGGAGGCTGCCATTTCTGTAAACTTTCATAAGCAGGAATGTTATTGGTTAATATTCTGGCATCTTGCAATGATTTCGTATTGACTAATGGAGACAAGCATGTCACAATTGTATCATTATCGCCATTTTTACGAGGGCGGAGTTGGTTCATGAAGGCCAGAGAGTAAGATAAAGGGAAAGTATAAAATAAGTAAGCATTGCTTCGATTTAAGAAACCCCTAAAGTGTATTCATTGTGTTTATCGCGAGTCTTTTCCCAAACAAGTTATGTAACTGCAGGGTGTGCACTGAAGCTCAACATTTTTAGCTTCTTACGATGAACAAGGTGATGACATTGTGGCCTACTGTATAATGTTGATGTTGATGTTGCCCCAGGCTGAGAAAAGCCACAGAAAGCCTTGTCCTATTCTACCAGTAGGCTATACAGCGTAGCGTAAGAGTTTTTCTATACTCAAGTGAATTTTGAATGCTGAAAAGTCCTGTCTGAGGGAAGCAAATGTTAAAACCCATCTTAGGCTTGCATTTAATCAACCAAGACTGAAAACGACACAAAGCATAAGGTTAACAAAACAACCCTAAAACTATTTTTAAATAAATTGAATAGGTTTTAGTTACACAAAACTCATCCTCTAACGCTATGATTTACTACCCACATCACAGCTGGCAGCACTCACTCAGCCCCCCTCCCCTTAAGCGTCACTTTCAAAACCTACTCTCTGCCGGTCTCGCGGCAGTATACTTTCATTTGTAAATATGTTTAGACAACTGACTAGAGCAATGCATATTTGCGTTTACTTATTATTTAACAATATAATTCAGCAATCGAGTGCAAGTGGAATATTTCTTAGAATTTTCCTGATCAATTTCCATTTTAGAATAACAATTCATTATAATGCGAACTAAATTTAATCTACTGGTTTGGTTCAAAACAAAAGAAAACATGAGCGAAAACGCACTGTAATTAATTGAGAAAAAATTACACAAAATTTGCTCAAATATTTAATGTTCGCCCCCCGGCCCAAATCACTTCCGAAACTGATTTTATCAAGTAAATCAGAACGTGTTTTCCCGATACAGTGCGGAGAGGGGAGGACCATTTAATCATTTTCTTTAACGTAAGGCTGTGGTAAGTTTTAGGAAGTAGTAGTCGAGCAATATATTTAAATATAATTATTACATTTAATTAGAACTATACCAACCCATAAAGCCCAATTTGGTAAGAGATTAACCATAGTTATAAAAATGTAAGCATAGTTTTTAGCAATCCGCGGATTATTTTTTATGTCATAAGGCTTCTGTTATAAGCAAGCTCTTGGCCAAGATATATTCTAAATTTATGACTTTTATCTGTAATTTATTTTAATTGATAAATAAATCGGAAAAATAATACAATTAATACATTTAATGTAAATATGTTATATACATATAATATATGAGTGTAGAGACAACCAGATCAGAGCAAAGTGTGCCTACAGAAAATTAGAGTGTACGCAATGATCACATTTTAGAAAGAAACAAAATAATTCACAAAGAAATAAAGAGCAAATTGCATTAACAGACATGTGAAAATTTAGAATCCAAATATATGGTGCGGAACATTAAATAATTCCTAACTGGAGGAAAATCTTCTACTTCTTTGTACTCTATTATTTTCTAATTTAACAAAGTTCAGTCTTTTAGCAATATCCTATTTTCTATTGCACTGCCAGATGTTATTTGTTTTTTCGCTTTTGGTTTCTTTCGATTATTCGATAATTTATCTCTATTTGTGTTTCCTAGAATTCTTTGTATTTTCATTTTTTTTTCATGTGCTCTCCCCCTCTCTCTATGCATATATATACATATTTTTATACTACTACATATTAATAAACGTGTTAATATTTAAATACAACTCGCATTTCCAGAATGCCATTTTACTGACTATAAATAACCTTTCTTGTTTTGAATTATTATTCTCTCTCAGTGTGATGTGCTTAAATTTAATTTCATTCTTTCCCTTTAAAAGCATCAATGTGTATAATGAATTTAATTTTCGTTGTAATATATTCAAATTAAGTGTTCTGAATATTTATTAAGTTTTATGTATTTGAACACATTTATTTTATTATATTGAAGAATATCGTCTTGCTTCTTAACTTATTAAAATAAAAAGAAGGCTCTTATTTCACGTTGTAAATTTGTTTTCCTTGTTATGAATCCAGTCATAATAAAATATCTTTACAACCTATTTAGAAATCAATTTACATTATAAACTCAAACTAAAGTAATTTTCAGGACCGAAGAGACAGGAACTAGCCTCATGTAGTCCAGCCGATAATTATAATAGTATAACGCTTGCATACTCTTCGGCCTAGGGCAAATCTGGTTCAGGATAATTGTGATGATATACCAATCAATGTAGAGCTTCCGAGATACTCTGATTACGCATTAGACCAGATACACATCTCTGAACATATATTAGCCTTTAATGTAAACTGTTTAGCAAAATCCAGGCAGAGTTTTAGTATTTCAATCCAACTATTAAACACAATAGATCGCCTTTAAAGAATTTTCGTTTCATCTACTAAAGGCAATGAATATTTAATTGAATTTTAATTCATTATAGTGATTATTAATTAAAGGAATCTTCACGTATTTTGGAAGATCTCAGGGTATAGTAAATAACTGAATTAGCGAGGATGTGGGCTCTTATGCCTTGTCATAACTTTAGAAGGTTCGAAACGGAGCAATTTATGCTGCAGGTACAATATGCTGGTTTCCTTGGTAATGATAATGGTGATGACGATGATAATTATAATGATAATGATAGCCGTTGAAAATGTTATTTGCAGTTATATCTTTAAAGAAAACTAGCATTAATGTTTAAAATATAGTCGTTTCTTATCTATCACTTCTGATAATTTGTTTTACTAGCGGTCACATTAATTACCAGTTCTGTCAATCCTTACTTGTATGATTGTTAGCTTTATAAATTATAAAACAGTTTCTGTTAGCATATTAGTTCTTTAATAATCTTTCTTGACTGTTCTCACTACTGCTTTGCCTAAATGACGGTGGTTATATAGGTTAGGTTCGGTTAAGTTAGGTTAGGTTAGGTTAGGTTAGGTTAGTTTAGGTTAGGTTAGTTTAGGTTAGGTTAGGTTAGGTTAGGAAGGGTTATGTCAAACCTTACTCAAAACTATTGGTGCCACCAACTGCTTACCATGTCGTTTTTAAGCTCATCTTCTCCACAGTGCTAGCAATTCTGTACAGTTTCACTTCAACGGATTCCTGCGGATGTCTTCAAATTTCAATACTAGGAAGTTTATTTTTAACCATACCTATTCATTACAGTCAGTTTATAGTTCTTAGCCTTGCTTTGCTCCGTACCAGTTATGGTATTCAATAATAATAATAATAATAATAATAATAATAATAATAATATAGCGTTTTTAAATTTACTCGTTCGATCATCTTGTGTAATTGTTTCCATAATGTGCTCTTTCTGTAGTTATGATTTACCCTTCTCGCAAACTAATATAATAAATTCTACAGGTTATATACTTTAATTGTTGGAATTAAATCTCAACTCAAATTTAATATATTCCTTTACAGTGCTCTCCCATGTATTTCAAATTAATGCTTGAGCCACAATTCTGAAAGCTGTGCTATAAAGTCTACCCTGACGGAGGGCGAATGACACATGGTTAGGGGATTGGTTGGAGCACACCCTTCCTTTATGAAGTCCGGTCGAGAACAGAAGGCAAGTCAAGCAAGCTGCAGCACCAATTTTCGAAGCCAGTACACAGCAAACACTGGCCCCAGTAGTTTAGACATCTAAAGGAGCTTGAAGCGAACGTCGTTCAGACGGAAAATTGTCATGTCACTCGAACAGAAAACACATTTGCTTGGAGTTTCCAGGAGCATCAAGAATCTAACAATACTAACAGTTGTAAAAACGTCCTGTCTGTAGAATATCTCTGAATTTAGAATTTCAATGCGGTAAATGCACCCTTAAAAGTGTTTTGGGGCTTTTAATTGACAATATCTCTGATAAGAACCTCTTTCTAACAATTTTACATAACACAAATTAACACTTCAATACATTTAAAATATTATCATTTGTATCATAATTGTTTGCAAACGGCGTGGAAGCTGATACCATTTTACAATGTTACGGTCATTAACTTCTGTCATTACCTTTATAAAGTAGTCAGTGTTGAAATAAATATTAACTTGAAGGAGCCGTGTTTCATAATGATACTCCCTCTAATATCCTACCCAAGATTATTCCATAATTTTAAATTGAGATCGTTTAATTTGCAAACACGTGAATAATTTCACAAGTCTGCTGCTATATTATTTCTACTTATTTCCGTGCATAAATGAGTCTGTATCAAAAGTGGCAGGGATCATAGAGTATCGTAATTTCAATAGTCGATGTTATCTGACATCAGAGCAGATTTCAAACACAGCTAAGTACAGTACAGCTGATCAAGGAAATCTTCGCTATAATGGCGGTAAATTAGTGGGCGAGCGAGACGTCCATCGCCCACATCTATAAATATACTTTCCCGGCACATTAGCCAATCTGGAACACCAGCGTAACAGCAATTTGTATCAAGATTATAAGAAATATTGGTGCGAATTATGCTTTTACTGATAATTGCGTTTCGTTTCGTAGAAATAAACCTACGCTCTAAAATCTTGGAAAAATTATGTAAGAGGCGGACTCCTTTATGTTCAACAGCAATAAATAGAAGCATGTACTATTATAATCCTAGAAGCACTGCTTCAGAAATTAATTTTTTTTTCTACACACCGGTATATTTGCAAATTCTAAAGATTTTAAAACAAAAAGGCAATGCAAGAATATTTAATTAGATAAGAAAACAAAAATTACCTTAAAAATGAAAGAAAATTCATCATTAAGAATATATTTGTAGTATCTAGGTCTATGTCAAAATATTGTAATGGCTGATAAGTTGAAATTTGTTTATAAGAATTCCTGTTCTCATTTGTACCTTGTCTGCCCCATTTAAGTTAGCGTGTCGTAAAGATTCAAATTAGATATATAGCTATTTTTGTGGGTTGTACTAAATTGCACAAATGAAAGCATTTCTATGGTGTAAAAGAAATGTTTGTGGAAACCGAAGCACGCATGGCAAACTTAACTCTCCCCATTGCCCTTTTAATGTTTGGTAGAGGAACGTTATGACCCATTCAAGCACTACTAAAAGCTCCTTAACCTTGACATTCAACAGCAGGCTTACAGGACTCAAGGGGCTTACTTTCAATTTCAATATATTATGTCTACGGCTATATAATGTGGGCAGGAAGAGTTGGAAAATAAAATAATTTTCTTTCTCAAAGCGAAAGCAGCGCAGGAGGAGATGTTTTCTGAATGAGCAGGTTCCCGTGCCTCGCTTCTGTGACCAACTGAAGTGGTGATTCACTTGCTGTCTGAAAATTTGGTTAGGGAAATTAGGCATGAAATGGAGTTGGTTTCTTTTTTACGCCGCGCCCCTCTCCCTTGCTTTCTTCCTTCCTCCGCAGCCCCAAGATGAAAAGAGAAATATATACACACACACAGAGAGTTTACTAAGCGCTGGAGCGACTGGGGTTGCAGCGCATGAAAGAAAACAAATGCTCTGATATAAACCCATATTGTGTTGGCGGGTGGAATAAATTGCAGTCTCCACTTGGTTGCCAAGGAAACTATGAACATGGTGCAGTGCACAGTGTTAGGTGGTTCATTGTAATAAAACGAAGATTATGCATAAATATTGAAAAGCAAGTCAAAAGCTCAAGTCAATTTGAACTCTGTGGACATCAAGGAATTGGACGAACAACAACCTCTTGAAAAATTCCATCTCTTAAATCATTCACATCTTATGTAATACTTTCAAACATAGATGGTCTAATTCGGTGATTGCGTTCGGCACAAATTTCTGAACTACTATATAAGGCAATTCTAGAAGGCTCAAAATTATCGTTCATTTCTTTTTGCCCCTATGGACGTGTTAAATTGTAGATATCAAGCAGTCTGACCATTTTGTACTTTGACAAACAGTCCTGTCAAAAATATCTATTCTTTGTTCCTTTATGCAGCTCAAATGGCTTATAAATAAAGTTACAGCTGTAGCCTGTCAAGTAAAATATTTATTTCCATTATAAATTAATAATTAATAAAATGTAATGCAAAATTATATTCATCTATTTGTATTTAAAATGAACAAGTAATACAGAGGTACTAAATATTCTCAGTAACATTAAGACATCACATTCAAAGACTTTGTGTAATGCAATGCAGTGGCTGCAGCAGATGCAATCGATAGCGATCAGCCGAGGGCAATGCTCAGATACACATCAACACCGTTAAGGTGTTCGACTGGAGGACCAGATGATGCTTCTGGCCGCATCGTGGTCGAAACCTGATTCGAGGTATAGCCAATGCAGTTCAGTTTGGTGTTTTGATCTTTAGTTTTATCTACTAAAATGCAAAAATCATTAGAAAGTTAATTCCGCCATGGCTTTCAATAAAATTAGCAAACTGCTCAACTGCGTGAGGAATTGTTCCAGAATTGGACACTGGCCACGTTTGTTACAATTCAAAGTTTTTCTGATTTCAACGCTATTTAAATCAATAATATTTGTTTGAACATATTATTTCAAATTACTTTTAAATCCACCTTAAATGTCAGTCAGTTTCTTTAAAGACATAAACTAAATAAATATTAAAAATAATTATAAGTTGTGGCAGAGGACGCAGAAAGTTGATAATGAAAATAATTTAGGGAATTTTTAAACAAATACACTCCAAACTACTTGAGATCTTGTTACAAACCCCAAAATTGAATCTTCAACTATTTATGGCCGCTTAAAGTAAATAGAAAGAGTGAAAAACTAGATAAATTGATACCATATGAATTAAACCAGCATAAAAAATGTCGTAGGTTTGAATTTTTCTCGTTGCTTTCGAGCAACAACAAAAAAATCCCTTTTTGCATCATTATCAAAAGTAGATCCTCTACGACCGCAAACGATAGGCAAGAGGCTGAATCTCGATAAAGCACGAATACATTTGGCAAAATCAAAATTAACTAGAAAAAAAATATGACGACTATTGGTGCTCTGGGCTTATTTAATATAAAGCTCTTTCAAGTGGACACTTACACGCTAGAACACAGGCAGTGACAACGGAGAAGGATGTACTGCTGATCTTCAGTGTCCTAAAATAGTTGAAGCGTTGTTTTCGTGCCGTTCAGACATTCTTAAGGTGATAAGTTGTGAAACGAAGTTTTTTTTCGCTTTATTTATGTGTTAGTGCTGTTTTAAGGCCAAAAAGTCCGTACACTCTAGAACACAAATTTTCATGTTTGATTCATTTCTGAAAACAAACTCTTGGATTAAAGTGGGAAGGCAATTTGCAATTAGTGTTCCTGCCCTCCAATGATGTACTATCCGTAACCTTACGAATAGATTTAGTGAAACGGGATCTATTCTCGATAATAATCCAAATGTAAACCTCAATATGCTTATCGAGGGAATAAATTTGATGAAATTAAAGAAATATTAGAACGAAGTCCAAAAAAACTCCGCGAAGGCTTGCTCGGGAAACAGGAATTTTTCAAATATCAGACTGAAATGCTACCAAACTTTTAAACTTAAAATCGTATATGATATCTGATATTCACGAATTACACCCACAGATAATGTAAGTAAAGTAATTCTCTGTAACTGGGTTTTGGATAATATTATAAACAACTCTATTGCCTTTTTTTTTTTTTCATTTTTTTCCTCCCACGGATGAAGCATGGCTCCATTTAAGTAACCATAAAACATGAAAAGGTACTGGAGTGCAGAAAAGTCCAATTTTGTATAAGAAATGACATTGCACGATAAAAAATTGGCGTATGGTGCGCAGTGAATGCTTTCAGACTTATAGAGCGCATATTTTATGAAAATATCTTGAAAGTGCAGAGATACAGAACAGCACATTCATAGCATTCTTCAAAGAATTATCTGACATCGAATGTAAATATGCATTTTTTTCAACAAGGCTCCGTTACTGCTTATCTTACTTAATTTTAATGGAGGAAATTTTTGAGGGCAGGGTCAGTAGTAAGGGAGTATGACTAACATGATCCTCAGATCTAGTCATATGTCATTTCTATTTATGGGGGAACTTGAAATATAAAGTATATCGGAATAGTCCACACATGGCACTGAAAGACAACATAAGAAGAGAAATTATACAAGGAGAACTAGTGTTTGTGCATGCAACCTGCCCTGCAAATGTGAGAGACGTGGCAAATTCATTTCTAACATATTACATGTCAAAAATAGATGATTATTATAACTGTAGTTTCATACATGAATTTGTGTACATCTCACTCAACCGGCAGAGAGCGTGCTTCCAGTCACCAGGTTGTTTTACATGAACGCCCATTTAAATCATTGTATCGAAATGCCACCGAAGCTGCAATAAAAACAATCTACTGTAGTCAATAGAAAAAGATATATTTTCTTTATGAACGCCCGTCACACATTTCGCAAAAACTTTCATTTATTCAAACACCTGGACAGTTTCCTGAAGAAATGTCTTCAATAATCAAGGAGCGTTTTATTTAAATGGCAAAAATAAACTTGCTACTAATTGGGAAAAACATATATACAGATGCCGATGGTATTTATTTTGAATAGTAAAGTTAATTTTGAATTTATTGGTGTTTTATTGAAATTTAAATAATAAAATGTTATTAATTTTCAGACGGCCTAATGAAAATACTACTAGGTTTAACTCAAATGACAATTGAACCTAGGAACACTTCTATTTGAGAACTATCTGTGATATGACATGCCTAGAGTTTCAGTCATACTGGCAACTACATATACTTATATTTACAACATTGATCTTTAGATATTTCATTCAAATTGAGGTGTATAATGTAAGACTAGACTGTGTATGTCTAACGCACGATATCGCTGCACTCGATCTAGAAGGCGGCTGCTCTACTACCTAATATGAAGCGAATTGACCTTTCTGATCATTGCCTTCATTGCCGGAATATACTGTAAACTAAACTGTATATCACATTCTAGTGAACTATTTGGATGTCTATTAGATTAAAAATACCTAATTAAATAAATAAAAGATGACGTACAAACACTTACACTTTCATTATTGCCACGCATATACTACTGTGCGCAAGCGTAGTTATGTTCTATCTCGCTCATTGAACAACTTTCTCTATTTCACAATGGCGGACTCTAAATGCCAACTTATCTTGGGTGAGCTCTACTTGTTTTCTACTGATGAAAACAACATTTACCTTCAAAAGTGTTTTTCTCAACGCAATTCGGTATATAACTACCAATTAACAAACGATTCATTGAGTTCAAAAACCAGCAAAATTGGACCATTAGGAGTGGAGATTAACCCAAAGCGACGTATATATTTGCATGTATCTTTTAACGCTTTTTCCGTTTTTTCCGAGGAAGCTGGGCATATAACGATCAATTAACAAATAAATTTATCGAGTTCAAGAACCAGCAAAATTGGGCATTAGAAGTTGGGGTTAACCTAAAGCGAACATTTAAAAATCGCCATAGCGGCCGCGATTTTTGTTTTCTCGCAAGGAAACTGGTTATATACCATGTAAATAATACAAGAAGATAGTTTCTGAAATATGTGAAATCGTACCATTAGGAATGGCGATTTACCTGAAAACCAAAATGTAAAAATCGCTATAGTGAAATCAATATCTGGTTTTTTCACAAAAAAAAAAAATCGGTAAATACCATTTAAATAAAATAAGAAAAATAGTTTCCGAAAATCAGGGAAGTCGAATTATTCGGAGTAGGGTTATACCTGAAAACCGAAATTTAAAAAGCACTTTAGCTTTTAATTTTACCTTATTTGTTTCAAAATGAAAGTACAAACTATCTCGGCACATAAACTGTAATTTATAACAATTCATATGTGTTATATTTAACAAAAGCATTGTAGTGAATATAGCAAATGTGAAATATTAATCTAATGTTTGTGTGAAAGTTATATCTGCATGTAAAGAGTGCTCTGTAATAATTTTCGGAAAACGTTTACCTTACTGTTTTTAGTACAATAAAAGTTCAATTAAACTTTAAAGTCACTGAAAATCGATTGAACTATCGATTATATACTTATATTGTTGATTATGTAATGCTTAGTGCATTGTAATTGTTTTTTACTAGGAACATGTTTTTGTTTTGTTGACATATATACGCTTTTTGCTCTTAAATACATAAGGTCAGTCGAAATTTTCTGTTATTTCTCTCTGTTTTAGTGAACGTAAAGTTATCAAAGGCTCAGATAATAAACGAGGTTACATTTACAAAATTTTAAAAATATCCACACAGTACAGTTTTAGCTGTCAGTTGTCATATATTTCATTTAATTAATTTTTGTGATTTAATATCAATAATAATAATAATAATAATAATAATAATAATAATAATAATAATTCTAATGTGTTTTTCTTTTGTAATACTTATATATTGTAAGAATTCTGGTTTTGTTTCCCCTACTTTTGAAAATTAGAATTTTTTCAGTATAGATACTTATTTTCAAGTGATTTTGAAGGGAAAAAACAACCAAGGTAGTAAGTAATATAATAAGCTAGTTTTTTCTTTTCTTAGTTATCTTTTGAATTTGTCTTACTAATTAACATACAGTAATGTCATAACTTATTTCATTAATTAATAAGGCCATAATTTGGATTTTATATTCTTTTAATGTTATTCTATTTGCTGAGGAATTCCCTTAGTTACACAGGTCCTTAATTTATTTCCTGGTTCTGTTACATTGTCAGAAGTGCCAGAGCGAGGTGTAATGATGACTTTGTTTTGGAGTGGTTTCTTATATTCGAAGACAGTTTTCATCAAGACCTCATTTATTAACTCAAAAAGATCTTAATGATTTTATTAGAGACTTACGACAACAATCTGAGCCTCTAAGTTCCAGGTTAGGATAATGCAATATGCTCCTCAAATTATTAATAATGCTTGTTTGTCCATTATGGAAACTTTTGGACATAATTTTACACTTTGCACTTTGACAACGAAATGTCATCGCATGGAACAGTAAGGATAAGAATTTTAAAAACTTTTTTTTTTACAGTTTACTGTTTCTCGTAAGGATAGAAATTATCACTATATTATAAAACAATAACCTAATGGCGTGAATCTCTTATTCCTCGATAAAAAAGTCTCAAATAACCCTTTAGTGAATCTTAAAATGATATATTTACTTCCCCTGTTTGTAACACTAAGTTATAAGAAAACTTTTCTAAAGCAATTGCATCAACTGCTGCATTTGTGTCTTTGAAATCTAAAATTTTCAAGTTAATTATCAAAATGTAATTTTATAGACAATAAGCAAGATCGTGAATGATGCACATTTTGAAAAACAGTTAAATGTAATGGAAAAATCAGCCTGCAAACATTAAACAATATCTGTTGTGGTGTTCATGAGCTATATATCTAGCGTAATATATGAGTTCATGGAATATAACTCAAGCTTCATTATTCCACTGTCACCAAAAATCTTGGATTCATCAGCGTTGTGCACGGCGAGCGTTTTCAACAACACATTTCTAGAATGGAAAAGCAAAAGAATCCTAAACGACTGCTGCTGGACCATAAAGGGAAAAAACCTACAACCGAAAATCGTCATTTAGACATTCTTGGGTACACCATAATGAAGAAGTTTATTTAATTAGCTAGGATATAAATGCACCGTGTGTAAATTATCTGCAGAGTAAGGATTACTGTCAAAATGCTAGTAATATCGAGCCCAAATATACTCTGAATATTTAACGTTGGATACTCTTAAATGGTATTTACAAAACAATTTACTTCTCATCTACTCCCAATTATCTTTGTATTATAAGAAGAACAGTTATAATAAGAACATAAGTTGCTTCATGCACTTTGTGTCGCAATTAATGTGGCAATTATTGCATACATTTTTGTAATTACATATTAGAAGGTGTTTAAATTATAATTATTTGCTTCAAGTATGGTGTAGTTATGAGTTTGTTTTTGCCATTTAGTCAGCAAAGCATGTTTTTATCTATGCCTAGGGGCACGGGAGTTATAATATTCAATCAAATAATTAAATGTTACACATACAGTGCTTTTGTTTACACTACAACATAAACTAAAGCCGAAAAGCATATAGACAAGGGCTATCTAAACTACAACATGTAAAATTTTGCTGAAAGCAATTTGGATACTGATCTGATATACTTAATAGAAAATATTTAAATGCAGTAACTCCTGCAATGAGAACAATTTGGCAATAAATCTTGAAGTTGTAAATTCTAAAAGATGTTTCCTGTTGCATTTGTGAAATGCGATTCACTATCTTATTTATTAATGCTGAACATTCAAAAACATAAAATTATTGCAAAAAATGTTAAACGATGTTCTGATTTTTGCATTTAAAAATGGGATATAAAGTCAAAGCCTGCAGCTAAGTTTCTCTTACAAGCCTATTAGTTTTCATTATCATAGACAATAAGGTTTTAGCATTACTTGGAGCAAAAAAGTTTTGAACTGGAATTGAAGACGTGATGCATCTTCATTATTTTTCAGCATTTAACATTCACCAAATGCTATAAGTATCTAAACATGTTGCATGGAATGTAATGATGGCAGAAATGAGTCTAAAATCCGTTGACCATTTTATCTGGTGTTCAACTTTTCTTCAATAAAATACTATTCAGGAAGAATGCTCTTTCTGTTTAACAAAATTGAGCACGGAATGGATAAACATGTCTTTTGTTTTGTGTTTAATAATCGTTCCTTAAAATGCTTTATTTTGGTTCACGAAGAGGAAATGATGTGTTGAATAGCTTCCGGTGCCAAAATATAAATTATATCTGCAAATACTTTTAAGTATTATTGGGTTTCTGGAAAAAGAGTTATCCAGAGGAAGGGAATTTTAAGTTTGGGCTCGTTTAATTGTGTTCTAGTGTACACGAAAATAGAAAAAGACTATTCAATATTTAATATAAGACTTTGGCTACTTTAAAAGATGGTTAATACAACAAAACATGTATGCTTTTCCCCTCAAGAATGTACGTTTTATTTTGAGTGACTTGAAAACACCTAAAGCAAATTGCACTGTTCCCGGGAGCTGTGAGCTCGTAACCTGTACTATCTTTACTAATGTTGTGTGCCTGTTTTTACTGTTATCATCATAGTGCTAAACAGTTTGGAAATGTAGTCATTATAAAACACTATATTTTAGAAATATGGAACAAACCAAAAATACAATATAAAATATAAAGAAGTTGATAAAATGTTTTAACGTTCCGAAAGCTATAGTGAAAAGAGCAGGCACTGGAGAAAATAAGAAAATCCCTGGCATTAATTAATTCTGGAATCACTAAATTCTCTGATAAATTTTCACTCGCGATTTTCGATAGATTGATAATATGCACGAATACATAGATCAAAAGTTCGAAAAGAGGAAAGAGATAGTTGGTAATACACTTTGCAAGACAAAAATCAAAAGAATGAAACTACGTGGCACATTAGCTCTTATAATGCTGCACTGATTCCGACAGCAAATAAATCTTACCGAAGGCTTAACAAATTCTAGTTCTAGTTCTTATACATTTATAGTTACTGACTGTAGTATTAGGTAATTGGAGTTGGCAATGGTGCATAAACAACTATCTGGCTGTTAGATCACGATATAATCCAAAATAATGTTTTCAGCAACTGCCGAAAGTACGCTGCAATAAACATGCAAAAGTAGGAACCTTAAAGAGGGCAAACACTGCAATATGTGATGAGGCAGCAATAGATTTCGGCATCTCTAATGCAAACAAAGTGGTTGAACTACATTAAGGACACAAACGAACATTTTCAGAGAGTGTTCTGAGTTATTAAAAAGGACTATAGTGGTTGTGAATACTGCAAGTAAAAATTATTTACTATGAGTTATTCAACTATTAAATCGGCAACACAGTGTTTTGTTTTATAAGTTATATAACATTTTATTGACATAGCTATATCCAAATATCATTCTTGTACGAAACAGATATAACCTTAATAACTGCCAAGAGTGGTGTTTTTATTTCTAATAAGTCGGTCCTGGTGGTGTAGTGCTAACGATACTTGCCTCGTAAACCCAAGATCGCATGTTCGATCCCGGCTAGGATCGATGGAGTTTATTCGGACGTAAAAATCCTAAGTATGGCTTCCTTCGGAAGGGAAGTAAAGCCGTGGGTCCCATGTCATACATTTACGGCACGAAAGAAGAGACCTCTGAGCAAAATTTGTCGGTCGTTTCACGCCCTGACTTGAATGGGGTGCTGATGACCTGAGATGTTAAAGAGCGTCCATAAATAAATCATATAAAAATACTAATAAGTGTCACTAGGCATTTATGAATACAGAAACTGAAAGTTGAAAGCAAGCGTATTAAGTGCTAAAATTAAGTATCTGAATAAAAAAGGACAAATATATTATACAGGCAATAATTTACTAAAACATATTTAAAATAGACGCAAAGAGGGAAAAAGAACAAAAATTGAATAACCGCATAAAAATTGATGGTCTAAGAATTGCACTCTAATATAATTAAATTAAATATTAACGATTAGATAGGGAAAAAAAACCTAATTCATCTGGAAGTGAAATACGCTTTAGAAATTTAAGTAGTGTGAGAAGAAGACTGCAATGGTTAAACTGATTGGTGAACGTCTCATTAGCGCAGTGAACGTCACACTTCTGCAGTATGGCAGTTCTTCGTGATGATTTCAGTCTTATTTATGAATTTTCAATCAGCCTACATGTGCGAAAAATGCTTCCTTGAGTCCATGTTTTGTTTATGTAATCCACTGATAGTCAACTGTCGGGTAGTGTTTTGTTTCCTCCACTTATTCTGAGCGTCTTAAGCAGGCGCGTAAAATAGGACGAGTAATTTGTTGATCTGCAACTGTGAATTCCAAATATTCTTTTTATATCCATGCCTGTTTTTAATCGAAATATTTTTTTTGTACAGGTTCTTCTTTCACTATATGCTATTTCTTCTTATAAAAACTGAATTTAGTGTAACTTTGAAATTAGTTCATTAAGTGATTGGATAAGTTTGGAAACTTCTAACTTCTGATTATTCTGTTGTTTAGGTGTCTTCTCGTTTGTTTAGCTGAAGACATAAAATTATACATCTTTAAGAGCAATTTGGAGCAGTTTCCCATCAATCAGTTTGCTTTACAACGCCAGTTTTTGGATAGCGCTTGCTTTAAAATGTATTTGAAAGTTTGTGAATCACTTGTTCCAATGGCCTGTTTAAAGAATCAGCTGCATCAACCCCCTCCCCCCTATTCTTCCACAAATGCATATTCATGGCACCGGGAAAACAAATGACCATCACTACAAGCTGTTTTGCCTTTTGTGCTGTACTCGACAACAACAATGAAACTCACGTGTACATTACACATTAAGCTAACAAATTGTTGTAAAGTTAAATTTTAATGCGAGAAATTATGATAAATCTTTAATGAACAGTCCTTATGGTTTAACATTTTTAATCAAAAGAGAAAAAACTTACTTGGAATGATAGCATTTTTTTTTTTTTGAAATTATTGCATTCGCAAATCCTAGAAGAAGAAGAAGAAGAAGAAGAAGAAGAAGAAGAAGGAGAAGAAGGAGAAGGAGAAGGAGAAGAAGAAGGAGGAGGAGAAGGAGAAGGAGAAGAAGAAGAAGGAGGAGGAGAAGAAGGAGGAGGAGAAGGAGAAGGAGAAGAAGAAGGCGAAGAAGAAGAAGAAGAAGGAGGAGGAGGAGGAGGAGGAGGAGGAGAAGAAAAAGAAGAAGAAGGAGAAGGAGAAGAAGGAGGAGGAAAAGGAGGAGGAGAAGGAGGAGGAGCAGGAGCAGGAGAAGGAGAAGAAGAAGAAGAAGAAGAAGGAGGAGGAGGAGGAGGAGGAGGAGGAGGAGGAGGAGGAGACGAAGAAGAAGAAGAAGAAGAAGAAGAAGAAGAAGAAGAAGAAGGAGAAGGAGGAGAAGGAGAAAAAGGAGGAGGAAAAGGAGGAGGAGAAGAAGGAGGAGGAGCAGGGGCAGGAGAAGGAGGAGGAGAAGAAGAAGAAGAAGAAGAAGAAGAAGAAGGAGGAGGAGGAGGAGGAGGAGGAGGAGGAGGAGACGAAGAAGAAGAAGAAGAAGAAGAAGAAGAAGAAGAAGAAGAAGAAGAAGAAGAAAGGAATTTTCATTAGTCACTTTTGAGCTCTTTTAACCTCCCAGAAATTTACAACCAGAGTCAGCAAACAGTTACTGTCAGTTGCTGAGAATTTCACAAACTAAACTTATTCCCTTTCCATCAATTTCTTCCAGTTTTAAAACAAACATGAAAAAATGCACAAATGTAATAATTACCTAACTATAAGAATCCACTCTTTGGAAATGCATTTTGATTTCTAAATTTGAGCACACAGATCTTTACTCCGCTCAGAAAGGCATAGTGGAGTCGATTGGCAGCATTGCATGCTACAACAAAAACATCACAAACAAACTATTGAAAAAACTAGTACTGATTATATTTTCATAACTTTTTCCAAGAGCTACTCTGGTTTTAACAACAACAACAATAATAATAATAAGAATAATAGTAATAATAATAATTTATAACTCCATTTATTACTAACGTAGGTATTTTAAAGAGAATATCAGTGAGAACGAAATACCTAACTGAAAAGTTTAACCAAACAGGAACGAGAAACGAGGGTGGAAGGCAAACAAAATAAAAAAATAATAAAATGAGAAAAAAAGCAAATAAGAATAAACATGTAAACCCCTAATTAGTTTTCATTGATGTTTTTATATGCTCCATGTACTGCGCGAAACGAACATAAGCCCCTTACTACCGCACACTTTCTGCGTACATAAATGAGTACCGACTTCCGGCAGATATTTGCCAATTTTTGTTTGTTCCTATCCATCATCTGAGGCTTAAAACGCCTGCATCCAAAATAAGAAAATTCTTTATTGTTTCAGTCGTTACAATGAGACTCCTACTGCTGTGTTTAACAGTGCATGTAAATAATTCTGGTTATTTGTTTATGTTTCTATGAAAGCAAATGTCGCAGCGAATTAAATGCTCAGAAGCTGCACACTTCATTGCATTCAGAATTGTTAAATTATTATTTAGTTATTTATTCCTTCATTTATTTACCCTGCATGACTTAAAATTTAAACTATAGTTTATGGATATTCGAAGCAACCATTATTAGGCTGCAAAGAGTTAAGGTTTGAAAATTGTACCAGGTAAGAGTAAACAGATTGTTTCTAAAAAGTAATAATTTATTGAAGACAAGCATTTCACGAATGAAAAAACAACAGATCATGTGAAACATTCAACATAATAAGTCCTTGCATAATTCAAATTCTTCCAGAAATCAATGATTTGCAGTGAAATTAAGAGTGAATTGATCTTTGCGTAATCTGATTGAAATTCCGTACAAAACAAAGCAATTTCAAATATTCCGTACAGTTTAAAACTGTAACTTCAAAATAGATGCTCTAACAGGGTGGAACTTCTGTTTAAAAGAAATGGAACAAAATAAGGGAAAAAAATATGTAAAAAAATCTGAACCCATTTACACAATAATTAACATATATGAATCAAATAATTAAAATAGAATATAATTGTTTCAAGATGGAGTCAAAACTGTTCAGAACATTGAGGATTAATATAATGATTTTGTAATAAAATTAGTATTTACGTTTTAAAAATGTTTTAATCACCATTCAGTGGCTTAGGGATTTTCCAATTAGCACTGGTTAAAGCGCGGACTCGTGAGCGGGGGGTCTGGGGTTGGAATCTTGCCAGGCCCGTCGTCCCTGACTGAGGTTTTTTTCCAGGTTTTCCTCAGTCCTCATAAATGGTAAATGCCAAGGCGGTACCCGAAATTTAGGCCTGGAACGTTTCCTTCCTTAAAAAATTTCTTTCCCCATTTATCATTTCATCTCATGTATCACCAGTGTCCACCGCCTGATGCTTCAGCAGTAAAAACGGACGTTAAACACTATTAAAAAAAGAAGAAAAACAGTTGACCTTTTACTGCAAATAAAAGAAACCATTAGATGTTTTTGCTTTCAGCAAAAACAAACAAATATTTGAAAGGACGATACAGAAGTAAAAGAGAATTTAAAAGGAAAAATGTAACAAAAGATATTTAAACTCTAAAATGTACTTTAACTACAAATACAGAACTCTCTTCGGACAAAATTTCTGCAAAATTGTATTTCCAACTGATAATCCGCGGGCCATATGCAACGTTGACACCTTTTTTCCTGTCCCACTGATTTATGCATAGATGACAGCAATTTATTACGTTATCAAAAAGTGAATTATTGTAGTATTTAGTTGATAATGTCACAAATCCCTTTCTTTCGCTTAGTTCATTGTTCCTATTTCTAAAAAAATAGTGCAACCATTGGCTTAAGGTATCGCTGAAAGCTGAGCCAGCAAAGTAACTTTAACAATGCAATGCTTCAATGTCGGGAGAAAATTGAAAATGTGGGGAAAACCTGCTCCTGGTACAAATTGGAAACTATTTACAATCAGAATCGTTGAGACAGTTCAGTTAACAATGAGAGAGCAATGCGTGTGATAGAAAAGATAGAAAAGTGAAGCCCAAAAATAGATAGTAAAGAGTACTTGTTAATGCTTTTTAGAAGTAAGTTACAATGTCTTGCGTATCGAGCGTGTCAAAGTTTGAGATTTGCATTTGGGAGGTCTCGGATTCTGTTGAGCCGGCTATCCTGCTCTTGAGTTGTTTCGTGTGGTTTTCCTGGTCACTTTGACGAATGTTGGGACGGATATTTACAGGGGCTTGCTTAATTTAGGTTAGGCGCGAGGCGGATGATTAAATTAACAGAGAGTGTGTACAAGAATCTGCTCTCTATGTGCAGAAAAAGAAACTTGGGAACATATTCTGGCATACGGCAAGGTGACGGAAGACTGGAGAAAGATATATCTACCGGCTGAATTTAAAGGGGGAGAGGACAGTGGCAATGGACTTTGATGGCAGATGGGAAGGAGGAGAAGGGAGTAGGTAAATTTTTAAACAAAATGAGACAGCGAGTCATTATGTTATTTGGAATTAATCATCTATTTAAGGGAATATTTAATTTACTTTTATACGGTTTTTTTTCTATTTATTTTATTTCTGTATTTAAAAATTAAATATTGCTTTTTTATAATTTCATGTATTTTCCAGTGTATTGGAAAAGCACGCGTGCAACATGGACGAGCTAAACTTTTACAAATATATTTTGTAAATTAATTCACTAATACTATATTCTATGCATTTTCTATCCTGTTTCATATCCTTTCATTACTGAGTCGAAATTCCAGCCGAGGGGGGCTGACACGCTGTGTTGGTGGCTTTGGAAAGATTTCTGCCTCAGAGGTTGCAATGGAAGCGGACCTTTCACAACTCAGGGGTAGGGGATAGGACTCCACTAGCGTCGAGGCGCTGTATCTGGAAATATGTTTGGGGCTCCATCTGCATCTTGCATAGTCGCCACCAGCGGATCCTGATCGCCAGGTCTCAACTCATCCTTCCTCCCGGGGTAGGTACAAACGTCCTAGGCTGAGGTTCGAAGCATCCTTCCCCTCCCTGGGAGTGATGGTGACAAGGTTTGATCATGAATTTACACTTAAGTTACAGATACTTAACTTTTACAGCTTGCGACTCTCTCCCCCACCAGATCCTTTCGAGAAGAGTCGTGGAAATTAGTTACCAACTTAACGCTTAAGTGAATAAATACATTTTTAAAAATTCGTTAATTTTTTGTTTTGAATGACAGCACAAATATATTTCAGTTTGTTCACTCTGATACGAAGAGTTGGTTTTTAATACTCCTCAAATAGGAATCTTAATTTAACGCCACTCCTTACTGGTACAAAAGGATTAAAACAGACCAATGGTGCTATGTCGGTTATAGATTAGCATGGTGGATTTTCGAATTGCTCTTGATTAGTTACAGATGGTGCGATATTCCTGAGTAAGCAAAACACGAGTTTGGCACTGCGTTATAGTACACCAGAACGTTCACTGCGGTAAATCTAGTAAGCTGAACGAGATAATGTTCTTCTCTGAAGAGAGAACTTGAGTGTAGATATTAATGGTGTATATGTGTGAGTGTGTTCCAGACCTAAATTTAGGGTACTATCCCGGCATTTACCATTTATCACGACTGAGGAAAAGCTGGAATCGGGGAGAATGACTCTGTCGGGAACCGTATATATCCCTCGTTGATCATATAGGTTTATTCTGGCATTTTTGAAACATGAAGAACAGGACGGGTGTCACAGAACATCCTAACAACTCAATTTAAAGATTCAGCGGAAGGTTAGTTTGCAAAATTCAGAACTAGAATGCTAAAAAAGATCATGTAGTGAAATCCAAAGTAAACTGAAGTGTGCCTATTCCATATAATTTCTACAATATATGAATATCACCCAGCTAAAGGAACAATTAAAAACGATTCCAAAAATATGATAATTTTTACAGCTTATTCCGTTTTTGACCATGCATAATTTTAGTTCAAGGTTCTAAAATACAAATAAAAATATGCGAGCTTCAAAGCGATTTCTTATTTACTTTACAAAATTAATTTTAATTTGGAATTTGGTGATAGCTGTTAGGTACTGCATACTCACAAATTTACATTGAGTAATTTCTATCTTTGGACGTGAGTATATTGGCGAAAGGTTTTTCAATAATGAATCTTTAAAAAACAGAGAAGTAAGTTATCTAAGGAGGGCTTAAATTCCATCCTCCGAATTGTTACTTAAGCAGACATTTGCTGCTTTCGTCATAAGTACATTTACTTAGTGAACTAAACATTGAATTCTGGTTAATATATACATTTCGTAATTTTTAAATATCTCAGCATTTGAGTAAAATGTAAATACAACGTTGTTTTGTTAGAGAGTATTACAATTTATTACTCAATATTGTTTTCATTACAAAAAACTCTATAATCCATACTGTATGGGATACATTTTCCAGTGCATTTAGAGCAAATTCTCTATTGAAGTTTTAGAATTCTGTCTATACGTAGCCAGAAGACTAATATTGGTACATTTACTCGTTTCTGGTTCTAATTATTCCTTGTACATAATAACATTTTTAATATTTAGTATAAGAACATATACATAACAAAATGAAACGAAAAGCAACTTATGGAACATGAACTAGAGAGACAGGAATGTATTAAATAAACAGAGCAATATTTCGAACAACGTGTTCTTCTTCAAAGGCAGTTTACTGTTAATTTGTTTTATTTACGGACGCTCTTTAACATCTCAGGTCATCAGCGTCCCATGCAATTCAGGGCGTGAAACCGCCGACAAATTTTGCTCAGAGGCCTCTTCTTTCAGAGTCGAGGTTCGTTTTCGTGCCGTAAATGTACGACACGGGATCCTCGGCTTTACTTCCCTTCCGAAGGAAGCCATACTTAGGATTTTTACGCCCGAAAAAATCCATCGATCCTGGCCGGGTTTGAACCCGCGATCTTGGGTTTAGAAGACAAGTATGGTTACCACTACACCGCCAGGACCGACTTCAAAGGCAGAAGATGAAGAAGAAGAAGAATTGGTGCGGTGTGATTCCACTATTTAAGGTGATCATTTGCAGTCATGAGGATGCGGGGATTAAAATATGATATTATCTTAACTATGCAATACTTATTAGAGTAGTAATTGTTAATATATCCACTTTAGGAAACAAAGTCCCAAAACGTGCAGGGGCCTTCGAACTAGTGTCCCGGTTGGGTGAACCTTTTAAGCTCCGTAATACAAACTAATAAAGCCATGCCATTGTTATTCGATTAGAAGACGAATATAATAATAATAATAATAATAATAATAATAATAATAATAATAATAATAATAAACTTACATCCATCTCTGTTTGGTTGTCAGTTGACAAGGCTTCTATGTATTTCGTGTATTTTGTGAACTAAAAACTCTACATCAAATTTGTGATTGTAGTACGAAGCTTTTATTCAACAATAGGACAATCAGTCAAACAAACTGGGTATTTTAGACTTTCAAGACAGAAATTGTTTAAGCACACGATCTACATAAAATGGACTATAGTAAGTAAGGAAGCCTAGTACACAGAATCTGCTATTGTTAACGGGAAGATAATAAACGTTCTACCTTCAACATCGAAACTACCAATACTATGATTAGCATCAAGCACTGGCAGCACTTTAATCGTGAGTGTTATGTAGCGAAAATCTAACTCCATTTTATAAAAGTATTAAAACATCTTAATTAAACTATTAATTCAATCAAATAGAACAGAGGCTAGGCAAATACTGAAACCTGGGCAAACATGGGGTCAACACAATGCGGTCTCAGTCCGGAATCAAAATTGTGCTATTAGAATACTAGTATGTTTGTAAGTGTACTGTAATTACCTGTAAATTTTATATTTTATATTTTCTTTATATATTATTTGTATTTTTATTATTTTAATGATATTGTTGTAGTTAAATTTGATAATGAACCATACTTGGAGTAATATTTATAAAAGTTATATTACAATAGCTATTTTCACATTCTTTAATAGAAATGTAATTAAATCTCAATTTTAGTTTTTCATAAGTAATCTTCAACTAATTTACAAATAATAATAATAATAATAATAATAATAATAAAATATTTTAACGTTCTTTCATGTGTAAATCGTTCGTACCGTTGTTTACAACTGGGAAATTGCTCAACTATGCCAACAGGTACTGGCCTCGCTCAGGGCTATTCAAAAGCTTCAGCACAGTCACTAAAGAATGACCCTAAACAACTCTAATCTAATGCTTAAATATGCTGCACTTACGCGTGCAAATCTCGAATTGGGAAGATGGTGGCTGCAACCTACGTTTACAACACAAGAGATACTGCAGGCTAGCATTATGTGTGTAGCAGTATGCATATTATTGATTTCCCGCCACAGGACATGGGGTGGGAGATTTGTGTGAATAATTAGATTCGCAGTGTGTGTCTGTGTGCATGTACGGTGCAGATGCATAATTTCAGCAGTGAATCACAATTCCGCTTATTAAAAATTAGACAATGAACATTTTCTTATACCTTTAACTACCTTCTCAAAAAGAATACTATTGGCTGTTATGCACAGCTTAAATGTTCAAAGTTATTTCTAGTTCTTTTTCATAAAGATTTCTTGTCCATGTTCTTCATTCATTAAAGTTCAAAGCCTATCCCAATGCACACACACTAGATTTATTACGGTTATCTGCATGAGAGGGTGAATAGAAGCGTCTAAAGGTATTTCTTCTTTATGACAAAAAAAACTCATTTTGGCGGGTTTTTTTCATAGGGATTTAGAGGACAAATCTCTGGAAATTATATCATTTCAGGTCTAAAGACATTCAAAACAGTTCATAATAAGCTTTATTACACTTACTATTAAAGTTAAAAATGTACGTGCTATTGTGTTGTAGTTCATGTTTGGTGTTAAACCAAAGCTTTCTCCAGCCTTTAAGGCAAGCAACATCAGTGGTATCCATGAAGAACACTGCATACTAAAGTGTCATTAAGTAATGCAGTGAGGTAATGAAGTTTTGTTGTACTCCACCACATAACACAGATGATGTCGGCCGTAGAAGCTGGCTAAGGCTGTTTTAACCTCAAACCATGGACCATGACACAACAGCATGGCAGTTTTAACGTTGATAATAATATCACCGGTCATGAAAGCCTGAGATGTATTATTGCTTATACTTTTAAGGTCCAGATGTCAATAAGAAATTAACACTTAATTAGACTTATATAACCTACCTATTTATTTTCTTCAGTATTTAATTAAATTACGTATAGATGTATCTGAATTGACAAAATGTACTAGGGCGTTTGAAAATGCAACAGCAAAATGGCAATGCAAGTATTTAGTGAAATAAAAATCGCAGAAGTTTACAACTTCCATAAAGTAAAGAAACATTCTTATAGAAAATGTTCATTATGCCCATTAGAAGGCCGGAGGTGCAGTGGCAGTCGGTGGATGTTGATGGTCTGAGCAATGAGCTTTCTAGAAGAATGCAGCAACTGTGGAGGACCATACGAGGTTCTCAAGTATTGGAAGTTGTGCATATGGTGACCGAGCATAAGATGACGTGTGAGAATTTCCACAGCCTTTTGTAACAGCGAAGGAGAAGAATTTCTGACACGTAATTCCACAGGGGACCAAACCCGACTGCATCATTACGAAGCGTGTACCTTCTGCAGTTCAAGAATCAGATAATGCCCTGTTTACTCTCTTCTGGGATACAAGAGCACTATCAAGAAAAGACTGAAACAGAATAATAATAAACACAGTGAAATGTTGGAGAAGATGTGATAATTTAACTGGGGGCTCTTGTCTTAAGGTGTTCTCTTTCATGATAACAAGTGCTACAACTCTTGACACCACTCCGAGATTGGAATTTTACATTCCACTATATCTCAGATCTTGTTCCTTCAAATTATTATTTGTTTGTTTTCTAAAGGACGCTTTGTAAGGAGAAACTGATGGGAATAATGATGAAATCAAAAAAAAAAAACCGCATTCCTGACTGCGTGCATTACAAAAATAAAATAAAAGAGAGGGAAAAAAGGAAAGAAAAAGAAACAACACTTATGATACAATCAAGATATTTGTGAGAAGTACATTTAAAATTAGCATTATTTTGTAAAAAAAAAGGCGATTTATTATTTATGTCTCTAGCAGATACATAAAGTAATTCCGATAGAGAGAAACTAGTTGCTTATTTCTTTAGCTAGCCACTAAAGCGCACAGGCTAAGGTATTGTCTGGTTGGTGAGCCATATTGTTTTCGTGATTTTTATACAAATATTTCATGCGTTACACCATCAAATTTAAATGAAATGAGTGAAAAATATGTTCTTGATTTAGATGCTGGGGTCATGCTCACATTATATGGCTGGTATCATTTAAAATTTAAAGCATGTCGGTCTATAATCCCAAAGATAAACAGTGACGCGAAATTCGATGGAATGGTAGTCATTGTGTGACCGTTTCTTCCCAATGTTTGAAGAAACAGACCAGGGTCATACTTTCCAGCAATTCATTAACAGTTATATTTATAACATCCATGTATCGCTTTTGTACATTAAATATTTATGTAACATGAACTTCCTCCTGGCGCGAAACCCATTGGGAGACTGGGCCTATCGCAGCGACCGTAGCGTCCTCTGCGACATCATCGACAGAGGGCAGGGGGACATGTGATCAGCACCCGGTCGACATCACGAGGCTTTCAAGATCAAAGTACGCCATCTCTCTGACAGGCAGTTACCCTTGATCTCACGAGGCTGGGGTTGACCCCATTCCAAAGCTCCCAACATATAAACTTTCTAAGCAGACATCGAGGATCGAACCCGGGAACAACAGCTAGCAACGCTGACCGCTAGACTAAGGAGGATATCTGTAATATAAGATATATTAAGTAATAATTCACATTTACAGCTATTAGTAACAATCTAATTCTGAAAAATGACAAATATAAACAAACAATCTGGGGTCTACTATAGGAAGTTGGAGTGAATGCCATTTGCTGAGGATTTTTTTTTTTTGAATGGTGTTTAGCTACTGAGGCATCACAGGCGGTTGACACTGATATTACAAGATGAAATAATATATTGGGAAAGAATTTTTTTAAGGAAGGAAACGTTTCAGGCCTAAGTTTAGGGCACCTCCCCGGTATTTTACATTTATGAGGAATAAGGAAAAGCTGGAAAAACCTGAGTCAGGGGTCTGGCAGGATTCGAACCCTAGACCTCCCGCTTACGAGTCCGCGCCTTAACGACATCGGCCACCCGTGGCGGTGCGATTTGCTGAGGATACATATTAAACGATATGGAGATCAAGTAGACTGCAATCATTTTTATATCTCCAAAAATAAATCACTATGCACATTAAGAAGAATGAAAGGCAATAACTTTTCTTGGGGTTCTCCTTTTGGGAAAAGACAACGAAATTTTTTTGATTGATTGATTTATTTATGGACGCTCTTTAACATCTCAGGTCATCAGCGTCCCATTCAACTCAGGGCGTGAAACGGCCGACAAATTTTGCTCAGAGGCCTCTCTTTCAGGCTTGAGGTTGTTTTTCGTGCCGTAAAATGTACGACACGGGACCCACGGCTTTACTTCCCTTCCGAAGGAAGCCATACTTGGATTTTTACGCCCAAAAAATCCATCGGTCCTGGCCGGGTTCGAACTCGCGTTCTTTGGTGAAAAGACAACGAAAGAAAATAAAAAATTCACATAAAGAAACCCCAAGCAAATAGCTTTTCTTCATTAAGATATTGTGTTTGGGCAATGGTTCTGCAGTTAGCTCAACAATTAAACATCAAACAATATGGTGATTGTTAAAGCAGATTACGGTTGAATGACTTCTTTCTTAATTTCCAATCCTGACTAATAAGAAAGTCTGAAAATGTATCTGTACATTGTACTTTTTGAAATGAACAAGGAGGTTATTACGAAATATTTTGATTGAGAATGGTCTAGTAAATAAGTAAAGCAACAATTTCAGTATATAGAAAAGATATTTATAATTCAAGAATAAGCTACGAACAAAAATATAAACACTAAAATTACATCAATGATTGCTCGTTTTAGTGGAAAAGACTCCTACCTTCCTGTTGCATACTCAAGGGGGAGACCTGCAAATAGGAGTGGTGTTCAGTAATAAAAAGTTTTACACATCAGCTGTAATTTATTTTATGATTGGTTGAAAAACAATTTCTTGCCAAGAAGGCAATCAGGTTTTTGATCAGCACGTCTTTCATTCGAGTAGTGTACAGATGCTTGAGTTTGCCGATAATAATGACAGCATTCCCCCTAACCTTTCTAGTCATACAACGCATTATTTAAAACCTCTTGACACCTCAAAGTCAAATTGCACCTTCATGATGAATGACCCTACAAGACAACATGGCAAACACTTAGCTCATATCCGCTACAGTACAAAATTCACTCTTCGGCTTCAAGGAAGCTGGAATTATTCCTTTAATTAAGTTCACATTCCTACTCGACGTCAAGATTAGACTTAGTAGAAAATAAGAATAAAAATATTACATTCCAGTACACAGTCAGTTGTTACCGCTTCATACTGACGAAAACTTGGATTATTTTAAGAAGCTGTCATAAAAGAAAAAGACAAACTTCCCCCACCCCCAGCTAAACCACTGAATAGTATTTTTCCAGTTCGATTCAAAAAAAAAAATAATAAAAAATAAATGGTAAGGTTTTAAATATTTCCAAAATATAGCTGTCCAGCAAGCTAGGGAAACAAAAATGAATAGGCATAGGCTTAATCTTATCTGTTCTGAATGAAGTAATTTAACGTGCTGAAAACAAAAAAGAAGAGTTGCTCAGATGATGAATGAATAGTGTTTAATGCCCGTTTTTGCTACAGAGGCACCACAGGCGATGGACACTGATGATACATGAAATGATATATTCAGAAAGGATTTTTTAAGGCCTAAGTTTAGGGTACCTTCCTGGCATTTGCCATTTATGAGGACTGAGGAAAACCTGGAAAAAACCTCAGTCAGGGAAGATGGTCCTGGTGGTATTCGAACCCCACTCACGAGTCCGCACCTTAACGACCTCGGGTACCCGTGGCGGTGCTCAGATGATGCAATAGGGTACAATGATAATGGCAATAACTTGGGTGCGGTTAGACCAGTAGAGTTGGTCCTGGTGGTAACCATACTTGCCTTCTAAACCCCGGATCAAACCTGGCCAGGATGGATGGATTTTTTCGGACGTAAAAATCCTAAGTATGGATTCCTTTGAAAGGAAAGTAAAGCCGTTGGTCGGCCGTTTCACGTCCTGAATTGAATGGGACGCTCATGATCTCAGATGTTAAAGAGCGTCCGTAAATAAACCAAATCAACAACAAAAAACTACTAGCAGTAAAGAATGGTTCCCGTTAGTTACAAGCGAACTGCGCCAAACATAGCTGGCAATAAATTCCACTTTTGCGGGAAGAAGAAACAATCGAAAACTAATAGGTGATGTGAATTATGTTAAAAATTTGTGACAGAAGTATCAAAAGTAAAAAAAAAAAAAAAAACTTTAGATGCAAATAAAGGTTTATTTTTAAGGATTTGCTTTATTTCTGTACCCCACTTCGCAGGTCCATTTCTGCCGTATAGCATGGGTTCCTCTAACCCGGAGGGGCATGGAGCAGATAGTCAACCTTGCTGTTTCGTTATTAAAAATGAGGAAGCGTGTTGGCATTTTTCCTTCACACTCATTGATTGTTGTGGACTATATCGATATCTAACCTGGACCTCTCTTTTCTGCATATATTGCTATAAATAAAAACAATTACAGCAATTCTTAAAATTTGTGTACATTTCTCCCACGTTTCTCCTATATAAATAAAATAACAAGAACTACAGAAGCGTAAATTTATAAAATATCTTGTCTTCTGCCTTAAAAAAAGAGTATAAATTTAAATAACTATTTTAAGCTACATTGGTCAATAGTTACTTTATTTTTTATTTTTATTATTTACAGGGCTGTGAACTAGGTGTTCTTGTAGAGAAATAACACACATAAAGAGATACAATGAATAAACTAAATGTTTAAAGCCTTTTAGTATAAGAAAGCCAGTGAACAAGACAACCAAGAGCCGGCTGCCTAACTGGCAGCTGGTGCCAACCTAACAGATTGTAACAGTATAACTGAGAGGACAACTACATAACATCTGAACTACATAACATCAACTACATAAACATCTGAAATAGTTGCATATCAAGGAACAAACGGAAAAAGATGACGTGAGAATAAAAGCACCATCATAACCCGCAAGACAGGGCCTATAAAGATAAATTGAGACCGGAAGTAATGCTGCTTTATAGAAAACTATAGCTGTCTCTCTTTCTCCTAAGGCACTTTCAGAAGCTGAGAGAGGCAAAGCATCGATGAGGGTTGGTGAGATACATTCATCAAAAGTAGAGACATGTGATAGCGCGTGCTGTGCAATCGGATATTAGTTTTTAAGGAGTATTAGATTATTCACTTTGAGGGAGAAACTGTAGAAGACAAGCAAATATAAAACACTTGACAAAATTTACCATTAACCATATAAATAACTTACTTTGAAGCCCCGTTGGTAGCGGAAGAGATTTTAAAATATTGATTGAGATTCGGGTTTCTATGTGAAGATCTTGAGAGAATAATCCAACAGTTTTTACATTTAATTCGATGACAAGGATATGAGCTTGGAGAGTCTTAAGGCGTTTTTAAGCTATGGCAAAATATGCTGCGAAGATGGGCGGATGATTTTAAGCTTAAATGTTTGCATATCTTTGGAAAAGAGTAAATAAAGCAGAATTGCAAAAAGATCTGGCAGCATTCCTTAGGGAAGAACCTAACATGCTGAGTGACCGGAAAATAAGTAATAATAAACTTTAATGTTGCAGTGTTTTTCTGCGATCTTGCTTTCTTAGAAATAAAATTCTTGTGCAAAGAAACAATATGTATATTTCAAAGTGTTTGGTGATAACCACGAATTGATAAGAAAAGGAAACATATCTTAATGTGTTTAGGATGACAACTATCAAAGTAAAGGTATTGCTGTAAAGTTAGTTGATTTGACGTTCACCGAAGTCAAGATTTTTTTATTGGCTAACAAATGTAATTTACGTGCGAAAAATATAGAAGTAAATTTGATGGAAACAGTTAACGTGGAGTCCTGGAATAAAATTACGAAGAGAATGGATTCCGTGAGACTAAATGATAAAAATGTCATTAATAAACCGCAGCCAAAGTAGAGGAACATTAGTTACTGATTGTAAAAAGTCTTCTACAAACCAAGCCATGCACAATTAGTATATAATAGGGACACCCTCGTGTTCACATATACATTTGACAGCTACAGAGGGTGCCAAAAAATGTACACACACTTCAAGCAAAGAAAAAACTGTATTAACATAACAAAACTGAATTCACACAAACAGAAAATGATGAGCACTAATCATTTTAGACTTTTACAGTTACAACAGTTGCTCAAAATGTCCACCATCAGCATCGATAACCTTCTGAGTATGTTGAACTACTGATTGAGTAACGTTTGCGAAAGTGTCCTCAGCGATTGCAGCACATGCCGTTTCAATTTCTTCATGAAGTGCTGCCAATGTAGCTGGTTTTCTACGGTATACAACATCCTTAAGAGTTCCCCATAGGCAAAAGCCCAATGGAGTTAGATCCGGAGAACGCGGTGGAAACGTAATCAGATCTCTTCATCCTTTCCAGTGCCTTGGATAGTGCCTTGGATCCAGGGGGAGCTTGCGCGGGGCTTGTTGCTCTGCGAGGTCTGCCAGATCTGCCCTTGTGAACATCGTATATGGTACCCATGAGTCTCAAATTTGTCTCGAATGCGTGCAATTGTTACTCGCGTTGGCGGTTCTGTTCTGTACACACGCTTCCATTGCCTTTGAACTTCAACAATATTTTCGGTTTTCCAACACCACTTCAAAATTGTTTCCGCTGTTCAAACGATAATCTTGACTCCATTTTATTGTAGCAACACTAGCATAACGTAATGTGAATCACATCAGTTTACAGAACTTTATTGTTGGTTTTGGTTCAACTTTGAAATATATTAAATAGATATCTACTGTGAAAGTGTGTATACATTTTTTTGACACCCTCGGTATTTTCGGTATGTAATTGTGATTAAAATTTAGATGGAAAAAACTAAAGTTTTGTTGTAAAATTATTGCAGAAGTATCGGTGAAAATAAAATACAAGGGTTTAGTGTGACTTTTTTCTTTCTCTTAGCCAATAAAAAGAATCCTAAGATCAAAACGAGAAAATAATATTGTTTAATTAAATTACTTATAAAATTGCATAAAAGTGTTTAAAATGTAAGTATGTAATCTAACATTATATTTTAATATTTCAAAATTTAGCAGCACATATCCTCTATTTTTTGATATGCATTTCATCAAAATGGCGCATCTTTATAATCTAGACATGCAAAACTTTTATTTTTACCGACTACTATTTTTCCTATTGAAAACAAAATGTTTATTGGGTGTATGCGAGTACAGCTATTTTACAAATGTGATTCCTAGAGGTCTAGTGTTGTACATAAACCCAAGTTTAATGCAAATCAATAGAGAAAAACAAATCATCACTGATTTTCATGGTATTAATATTAAGTTTCAGTTAAATTTGAAGTAAAATGAGTGTAAAAAGTAAGAATCCACCTGTAAGTAAAGAAGCAACGAACAAAAGAATTGGGGCTAAACTTGACTGTAGTGCGGAAAGGGAAGTTAGTTTCAACACTTAACTGTACTTCTGTAATAAATAAGCACTTAAATTTATGTATTTACTTTCTTAAAATTAAAGACATATAAATATATAATTAAATCAATTCAATCAATAAAAACTAGAACAACCAAAAATATTTAACAAATTATATACATTTTCTTGTATACACGACGCTACGACTATATGTATTGTGTGCTCTAGAAATAAAAAAACTTTTTATTTATGTTTTATTACCATAAAATTAAATTTTGGCAGTCAATAGTCTTTCAATTTCCCTTATTTTTTGTATAATTTAAAATTATCTCCATAGATTCTTGAACAGATTACATTAAAATATGTCATAGGGATAGATGTGTGCCCATTGTTATATCATTTTAACAAAAAAAAAACGAATAGGAGAAAACAGAAGAAAGAAGAAAAGAACGAAAGACCTGAAGGTGAAAAGACTACAACCTGTCTAGAATAAAACATAAGCATTTTTTGGAGAGACAAAATTCAGCCTTTTCTTAAAGTCGTTAATTAAACGCTTTGGTAGCCATAAACTAATAGCACATTTCAAGAAATGAAAACATTAACATCTAAACAAAAATAGCGTTTAAAGGCCTAATGATTACTGAATCATTTCCCCTTTCTTTCTTCTTAAAACATGCTTTGTTGTTGTAGCAAATAAATAAATAACGGAGAACGGAAACGAAGCACTAATTGTTATGTAAGCAAGAAATTTGGACCAGTCTCGGCTCGTATAAAGATTCCTAAGCTATTAATGAAAGAAGACGGGAAAAGCAGAATTGGGAGTTCATGGGTGTGCTATAACTACTAATGATGTAAGAAAATCAAACTAAAGCTTTTGTACGACGCCATGTGTTACCAGTGCCAGCAAATATAAAGCGTGGGTAAGAAACATTTCAAGAATTCTAATTAAGAGATTTTGTTCAGGAAGTAATTATTAGAGTTCGAATTCTGGAAGTCCTGGATTCAACCCCCTTGGAGCCGATTTGGATTTTTGCATTTTATGCAGAATTTCCTCGGTCACTTAGGCGAATACTGGGATGAATATTTTACCTGGAGAGGTTTCTCCAGCGCCGTTTTGACTTGGAAGAGGTCCTTCTGAAGGGTTTGAATTCCTTGGAAGGGAAGGGCTCAGCTATGGGTGTTAAGGGGATACCTCTCTCATCCTGATTGCCTTACGTACCCCTTCCTCCCGGGGTTCATTAAGAAACAAATGACTTCCGTATCTGAAACTCCCTTCTGTCTTAACCGATCCAATCAATAATATCCGAAAAAACACGTATTATCCCTGTTTCATTTATTAATTAATATCAATCTGATTATCATTATATCAAGTTGGCTAGTGCGTATTCTAAAATAATAATCATCGAAAAACTCCTAGACAAAACAGAACTACAGAATGGCTATGTCAGAATATAATTATTGCGCTTTTTAATTAAAAGCTTGCCTTCGTTTAACAATCTAAAAAATGTTCGCATATAATTTAAAAAAAAACGCAATATTAAGAACCATAGAGTACTATCAACAGCTATTTTCAGGCAAAACTACTGAGATCGACTTTACATGATGCCAAAGTTCTGCTAGCCACGTTTTCATGTTTTACTGTTTCATTGAATTGCTTTTATCTTTTGAAAAAATAAAAACTGAACATTTTTAACGTATTTAATAATAATTGCTGTCGTAAGCAATATATATGCTTTTGCAAACTTTGTCCTAGAAATGTACAAATACCATATTCAAAACATTAATGAAAATTATGTATAATATAATATTAAATAGCCAACTTTAACAGAATTTCCTTCTCTTTAATTGGACAATTTTGCAGTATTTTACTCATCAACATCTGTTATCATAATTCCACGTGTAAACTACTTGTGCTTGGGATCGTTAAGAGCGCAAAGTTCTTACTCCGTGAAAAAAATAATGTACATTTGAAATGTATCACATATTGGCTATTTAGTGGCATTATTTATTGTCAGTTGCAATTAACTTGATAAATGCATCTTGGTGGATGATCTATTTGTCTATTTGAACAAACCAGAATTTAAAATTGCATTTACAAGAAGGAAAATATTTGTTCTATTTATTTTAAATTAGCCAAATGCAGTAGCATCGACATAGTAAGCCGAAAACCCGTGATCCCATTCCAGTCAACCATGTCTAACCATAGGATTCTTGTGTTAAATTTGTGCCGGTTCGATTGGGTGAAATTTTACCCTGCAGGCATTGTAATATTCACTGATTCATTGATCCGTTCGCATCTGAAGTAAAGTTTTATTGGCACGCGGGCGGGGCCCTTACCATCTAACCTAACCTAACCTAACCTAACCTACACAGAATACGCATATACACACACTTCCATGCCTGTTCGTAGTGGGATCGAACCCAATCACCTAAGCCAGGAAAATTAGAGCTCAAAGGTCTATAATCGGCCACGTGATCGACCTGAAATAAATCACCTCTTACACCCAAGAGATCTCAAGAGCTCCCTACCGAGGAAACGAATGCTTTATTTCTTATTCACTTCCAGTTAATCTAACATTTTAATATGCTCTCATTGATGATTGGTGCTTCTATCGGCGTTGCCCTGATATTTCTACAGCTTTCAACCATTACAATTTCCATAACTTAACAATGATGAAAATTTCCTTCCTCGAAGGAAATTGGTGAATTCTGAAGGAATTGCGATTGTACCCATGATGTGATTTTTGAAAAAGTTCTTAAAATTTCAATCGATCCTATCTACTAGGCAACGAAAATGATCATGAAAAAAGAACTATATATATATGCATGTATGTGTGTGTGAGTGTGATAAAGCTTTAACGATCGCACTTTTTACTTTAGCGGCCACAATTTTTGTTCCCCCCCCAAAAAAACGCTATATTTCTTTAAAATATATTTATAAAGTTGTTTTCGAAAGTCATGGCAATTGTGCCATTATCAATGGGAGTATAACTGAAAAACAAGTGAAAAGCTAAATTTTAAAATCGCTCTAGTAGCCGAAAATTATTTTTTTTTTTAAAGAAAACTCGCTATATGCCATTGAAATAAAATAAGAAACATAATTTCAGAAAATCAGTGAAATCAGGCTGTCTAGCGGCATTAATATTTGATTTATCGATACAAAATTCTAGCATACCATTTAAATGAAATTAAAAATATAGTTTCTGAAAATCAGGGAAATCGAGTCATTATGAGTGGGGATTAATCTAAAACCCAAAATTTAAAAATCTATCCTGCAGCACTAATAATGTTTATTCATAACTCCACTCAGCACATATCATTTAAATCAAATAAGTAAATTTGTTTCTGAAAATAAGTGAAACCAGATTATTAGGATTTGAGATTTACCTGAAACCCAACATTTAAAATTCGCTCTACCGCCACCGTATTTGTTTCTTCACAACAAAATTTGCTATAACTCATTTAAATAAAATAAGAAAAAATTAGTTTTTGAAAATTAGGGAAATTGGACAACTAAGAGTAGGGGTATACTTGAAAATCGAAATTTCAAAAGTGCTCTTGTGTTTCATTTTCTTTATATTGTTTTAAAATAAAAGTACAAATTAATTTAGCATATAAACTGTATTTATAACTATACATATGTTTTATATTTAACAAAAGCATCATTGAGAAGATAGCAAATGTGAAAAATTAATCCAATATGTGTTTGAGAATTATGTCGCACATAAGAGCGATCTGTAATAACTTTCAAAAAACGCGAGCGTTACATGATTTTAGTACAATAACAATTAAACCAATGAAAATTGATGTAACTTTGTTGCACGTTTATGTTATGAACATCTTAAATACACAATGTAACTGGAAAGTTTCTGTTATTTCTCTCTATTTTAGTGAATGTAAAGATGATATGAAAGATTCAGTTGATAAACATGGTTACATTTAAAAATGTTTAAAATTAGTTTTATCTATCACTATTATATATTTCATTAAATTAATAGTATACCATTAATTTTTTGTGATTTAATCTTAAAAATAATAATAATTGTACAAATGTGGTTTCTTCTTGATAGGAGTTCACAGTTTACGGCTATCCTGCGTAAACAAATCTCAAAAAACGGACAGCATGATGGCTTTACCCTTCACGTATGTTTTCGTTTCCTGCTTTATCATCATAGTTATGATTCCATTGACTCCCAAAACTTTATTGGGGGGTACGTTCGAGGTACTCATTTTGTATTTAATTATTTCATCTCTAATGCTCAAATTAAATATTATATACTCTACAGTATGGAACACCTGCTTTCTTCAGTATATACTTGGTCGTTTTTCGTCGAGCGTGCTGTTCTAAATCAAAGTATTCTTTTGTTATGATCTATCCCAGGAACTCATTTTCACACGACCACATTTAACATAATGACATTGTCTTTTTTCATTATATCAACGGCTGTAGAACATTCTGCAAACATTGTTCAAATATCTTGATTATTTTTAGAACGAAGTATTCCCTTCGTTTTCAGGTATTAAATTACACTTCTTTGCTCCAGTTTCAGAGTGAATCAGCACTTCAGCATTAGCCATAACGTGATGCCGTAGCAGTTATATTATTCAGGTATTCTTGTGCCATTAAATAAAATTAAGATAGACTAAAAACGAATCAGGCTTGGAGCTTATGAATCCACTCTTCTAGATGAAGTAAACTTTATACAATATTTTACCTTAGGGGGAATATATGGGAGTTTTGAGTTTTGTATACACATCTTGTGTTCGTTTTTACACAACTCTATCCATCAATGTGGAGATTGAAGAATGGAATACTTAAATGCAGATAATTTTCTTGCTTGATCCGAAGTTCATCTAAACTGCAGATCCTAGGTCCATCATCACTCTTTTATCTCTATGATTGATTTACTCAAACAACGAATTTCCTTTATTCTTGCTAGCTGGACAATAACAATGTTCAAAATCAATTCTAGTTGTTATATATAATTAATGATTCTTTATATTTTTCCTTCTTTGTAAAATATAATTTACCTCGGACTGTTTATTTTTACTCTCTGTATTTGCATATCATTTTCTGTATAACAACGGAATACTACATTATTACGGCAATTGACAAATTTATCTGTTTTTCCTCTCTCTGTATTTTCTTATAATTTTATGTAAAAATAACGAAGTACAATGTGATTACGGCAATAAAAAACACATTTCCCCTCACCCTTTTTGACCAGTTCTTTGAGGTTATGAAGTACATAGGGCTAGGTAAAATGAACAGATAATATTAAGAGTCAATTTCAAAGACTTTTTGGGTTACTATTTGTCCTCTGGATTCGGAAAAGTGCGCAACTATTGAAAATACTTGCAATATTTGTATTTTATTAGCAGTGTTCCTTTCAATCACTCGAATTTCACGCATTATACAACCTCTTCTAAAAGCTCATTTAATTTAATATATGCATGTTCCAGAACTGTCTCGTAGTAAACGGCGCTGCAGGCAACGCCCAAAGGCAACAAACACAAGCCCACGCTCTTGTAATACGATTTTCCCTTGAACAAACAAAACCTTTCTATTCTCATTTACTAGATTCTTAATTCAAATTGAAATTACAAGAAAATAAATTAAGACCAAGGTTCCGTTTTGCACTCAGCATAATTAGGAATCTCCCACGTGTTTCTCAAATTCCAAGCCAGCCGTCGCTTCTCTCTGTATTATCTTTCTTATTGTCAACATTAAACGCGAATAATAAAGACAGAGGTTAAGAGAAGATAAATAGCAAGAACAAAGACGGCAGCAAAGAGACTTTTTGTAATTTTGCCACCAGAAGGAGCCACTGAGCAAATAATGCCTTACCCTTCTTGTTGCTTCTGCTCTTCCTTGCTGGTTTGTACATATTTTCGCTTAAAGTGGCGAAGTAAGGAAAACGAATGTGGGATAACAAGAGGAGGGATGAAATAAGAAGCAAACTGTTGGAATACAATGAATAGTCTGCGTTGCAGGATGTCCTGGAGTGGAAGATTCACTGGAGTGGAACCTCTTCTAAAGTTTTAACGTTTCAGAAGAGCATGCTAACATAGGAGAAATTATTAGACCGGTTTACTGTTCCATAGCAAGTTGAACATTCTTAATAGACAATGAATTCTATTTTAGAACATCGATAAAAAGGAATTTCACTCTAAAGTTTGATTCACAGATCTTCCTATCAAAGTTCAGAATATCAAAAATAGTGAAATCAGGTCAGAAGTTCTTTGTGTCAACAGATTTTTTTTAAACTGTTCCATATACACACAAATTTTCATTAATTTTAACTACAACCTAAAAATTACTTTATAGTCCTGTTCGATGTAAGACTGTGTTTGAACTCTTAGCATTCATTAGTATGAATTCAAAAACATTTTAATTAAAATATCCTAAATGCAATAGATGATTACACTTTAAAATTATATATAATGTAGAAAACCCTGCTTTATATATTATAGCAAGAATAGAGAAGACGTTTAGTTCGCATTCTGCAGTGCTCATCATTAATATTAGCAATTACCTCCCCGCAGTAAAGGATATTTTCTAAGGCTCAATATTGTTTGATAAATGGTCGTGTATTCTGTGACAGAACAATGCACCGTACTTACTGATATCACAGAACTTACGTTTTACTAAAGCTTAAAAGAGCCGATTTTACTAATAGTAAGGCCTAACTTTGAAAAATCCAAAATGTCCACATCATATTTATTTGTCAATAGATAATTTATGTAAATAGGCTTTGTCAATTTTATATAAAATTAATGATAATTTAAAACAGTTAAATCAAAAGTTTATAATATGCTTAATGGCTGTTTCAAGTTGTACTAATAATATTATTAATGGAATAGAGTAACAACGTAGCATAAGTTTTATATAAAAATTTAAAACAAAAGTCTATCATGGCATACACAAATGTTCTTTCAAATAATATTAATATTATTAATAATGGAATAATACAACCAATGGTTGTAGATTCACTTCTTTTGTAATCAGACTATATTTACATAAATATTAAAACGCTATAAATATTATAATATAACAAGTTCATAACTGGAACAACTAATTGCTACAATTGAAAGAATTTATAATTGCAATTAACATTAAAGTATAATTACGTAAATTTTCACCTCATCAATTCCTTTACAATGTAAAACAAAGCTTTCCTGCAGACGTGATATCCCGACATTTCTCGGGCTTCCAACTAGATGAAGAGTTGGTGCAGAATCGACTTTTGGAGTGTTCTCCATCTCGTCTTCAGGATGGTCTGATCTGATCTGGTTCTACACCATCTCTACATTTAAGTAGAAGACCGAGAAAAATGTACATTTTTACGAAATGTTTTCCAACTTTTCTTAAAAGACTTCATGTTCAAGCTTCTAATGCTAAATGGTAGGTTGTCATACACGAGAATAATTAGTTGTTTTTTTTTTTTTTGTGAGTTTGTGGTAATAAAAATGTAAATTATTTTATCTCTAGATCAGTTGTATTTTATTTATGTGTATGAAACTTAATCACTCAAGATTGTATATGCCGGGCTTGAAGTTGTTCAAACGTGCTTTTACTTAGAGTTATAATCGACATACGCAAGATAATTATTGAGCATACATAGCCATAGTAAACAGTTTTGGCGTATGGAAAAGACACATTGATTGCTCAAAACTCTTACTGCAAAGCATAGTTAATTATTCCCTATTAGTAATGATACGAGCATGATGTGAATAAAACTATAATAAAATAAACCCGATGATAAAACTTAAGCTCAGATTAAAGATTTTGTCTATCTTCCGTTCATTTGCTCTTTATTTTAACTCATAATTTTCCTGTTTATGATACTTCCTCGTAATTCTCTCCTTTATTTTTACTTTGTTCTGTTCTCTTTACCACCTTCTTTTCTTTGCGGAAATAAATGCATATGTTTACTTAACAGCATATTAAACAAGTGAAGCGAGTTCTTAATAACAAATTGCAAACATTTGTTGAACATTAACGCTTTTATATAAACGTGATAGTCCAAAACTTTACACAATAAATGCATTTAGTTTTTACCGAGAAGGTTACGTTCAACAGGAAAGGGCTATTGTGTAAACTTGTGCTATTCGTGCTCCCGGACACCGCAATTAAAATTCAAGAACCGAAATGTTTTGATAGCACGAAATGGCGCTTTCTGTCTTTGCTAAATCGACAATTAAAACGTAGAATTCTGTTTATGGTAGAGTAATTAAAAGAAAACTCTCAGAGATGGGGATACAAAGTTAATTGCGGATGTGAAAGACTTGCTCCAGCACCGTGACCCAGGGTTACGCGGAAGGGTGTTTTCTCTCTCGGCAACCTTGTTTGACAAATGCGTAATGGGACACGTGATGAACTTTCCCCAGCACGAAATTTAAATTCAACGTCGATGTTTCGTAGCAAAACCAAGGCATTTTCTTTCGGAATACTGTGAATGAAGTATCATAGAAATAGTTCATTGGTTGATTTACTCGTGAAAACTCGAATTTGTGTCTGGCAGAAAATTCCGTGCTTCCAAAAGTATAACAAATTGTATTCTTTGAATTATCTTGTAAATTTGGCAGCTATCTCTAAAATTAAATTGATGTAGAATCATTTCAAATGATGATGAATTAATGTTTTTTCTGAATCAGTATATATTTCTACAGCATATAATTTGGATTATAGTGGTGCAAAATCACATCATCGTAAAACTAAATGTTTATTCTGTCAGACCATTTGTTTAAAACTACAAGTCTGGGCTATAAGTTACATTGTCCAAATCCCACACTTAAGAGAAACAGCACAGGTAAAAAAAACACACTTTCATTTAAAGTACTCTATAAAAATCAAATTAATATTTTTCTTTGCAAATATTATTTAATAACCTTGATCACCTTTATGGATATAAGCTCCTCTATTTTGAAATGCGCATGTCTTCCAAACACAGCGATTTATAAACAGGTAAATTTAGAATTCGTGTAAATTCATGTTAACATCTTTTACTTATATTTATTTCACTTTACTTTATTTTTTATTTATAACAACCGGTTATTACATATTATTATTATTATTATTATTATTATTATTATTAGACTTATTTAAAAGCGCTGTTTAACATTTTCGGTCAATAGCATCCCATTGAGGGTATGAAGCGAACGATAAAATTTTCTCAGCTTTCTTTTACGTGCCGTAAATTTCGACACTAACATATTCACTTACCTTCCACAGGAAGATATTCTCAGGCTTTTTACGCTCAAAAATAGTAGCCAGTGAAGCACTTTATTAGGACTGATTAAAAAATATATTTACATACATATATCCATTAATTTTATGTTTCGATTTTGCTCCCAAGTTTTGGAAATTCAATAGCATGCCGGTGTCAGTATTGACCAATATTATGTAACAGTTTATTTGTGTAATGTTTCAAAATTAAGCACTAGTTCAGAAACATTCTTGGTACTTTCAAAATATTACAAGATAAAAATAATTATGAGTTCCTTTGGGATGAAAAATTAACAAACATATATTTAAAGTTGAAATGGTAAGTTGACTCAAAAATGTTGAATATGGGGTAAATCGTGTAAATGACAAAAGCCTGTTACTTTAGCAGAAATAACGCATGTATTTCTTTAGTGAAATTGTGTAGGACAGAAAAGTTGGCCAACTTTCTCCTACATTTTAATACTTTTTCTTTTTGTTCAGTGCAACGTGTCTCTGTGTCTCTTTAACGCGTAGTTTTTTTCAGCCCATTTTTCCCATAAATATGTGCAAATTCAAAATGTATTATAGCAAATTCTGAACAGTTTAAAGAATTTGTGGGAAAGTTTTATCAGGCAACGGATGTGCTTGTATGACGAAGGGAAAAGTACGTGAATGAATAAAGAAAAAGCGAGGCAAACGTCAACGCTTGCTATGATGGACTGATAAACTCTGATGAAGCAAAGCTACTTTGACATTTTTAATTGTGTTTAACGCCCGTTTTTACTACTGAGGCACCACAGGCGGTGGACACTGATGATACATGAGATGAAATGATACAATGGGAAAGGATTATTTTATGTAAGGAAGCGGTCCAGGCCTAAGTTTAGGCTAACCCCGGTATTTGCAATTATGAGACGGGAAAACCTGGAAAAAAACTCAGTCAGGGAGGACGGTCCTGGCGGGATTCGAACCCCAGACCTCGCGCTCACGAGTCCGCGCCTTAAGACCTTGGCCACCTGTGGCGATTTCTGTAACATAAGTGTGCACAGATCTTCATTTCACATATACAAATGATAAGTTGCAAGCCCTAAAATAGGCACATCTGCATACTTTGTGTGAGGTTTACATAAAATCAAGTATAACCCGATCAACAGAGCGCTTGTGCTTATTTAGTTGAAACATATTTATTATTTTCTAAAAATTATTTTATTAGTTTTACTTTTATAAACAGATATTTGTTGAACAAATGAAACCTATTACTTTTAATTTTATTTAGTTATTTACTTTTACTGTTTTAGTTATTTAATTTGAGTGACTCTTTCTTATAAATAACTTAATTATAAAATAGTTGAAATGATATGAGCACACTATATTAACTTTTTAAAGCCAGTCTTCAATTGTATGACACGTTTCAAGCATCATTTTGATAAAATATAACTTAATTAATAAAATTAATGTTAATTTATGATGCGTTAAGTAATACACCAAGGGATGTGGCACTAACTTTGATGTAAATAATCTCTAAAAATACTCGTAACTACTAAGGGAGCTCAATTTACCCATAAATTCACAATAATCTTTGTAATTTGCAATATATCGGTAAATTGTTAACTCTTCGTGTAATAAGCTTCAACATTTAGCGTTTTTCCCTTTAGAAACAAGTAAAGCTTTCCTCTTCGAATGTTTTTAATGACTATTTCTTAGACTATGGATGTGAAATCGTATTATATCTATCGCAATTTTCTTTCTTTCCTTTCTTTCTAAGTACCAGCATAATAAATGAATGCTAAGAGTGTCTTTATGAGAGTAAGAATTCTCTCGGTGCAAAAAATTTCCACCCATGGCTTAAAGTGTGAATGTAAAAGCGAACATCCTCATAAAGATGTTTAAAAATTGACTCATAATGTAGAATGTTTTAGTTAAGATTACATAACCACATGTGAAGAAGTCTATACGTTTCTCGGCAGGAAAAGAGAAGAGGCGACGGTATATGACACGATTAAAAATTCAGAATATCTCGGAAACAAAAAAGTACTACCAGATAAACCGGAAAGAACATATCTCAGACATATGATGAACGCAATATATGTCCACAGAAAAAGAGCATTGGAAACATCAATAGAGAAATGACGGGCCGGAGGTCTTAATTCCTGATGTAGGTTTTTTTTAATAGTGGTGAACGGCAGTTTTTACTGATGGGCATCACAGGCGTGGACATTGGTGATACATGTGATGAAATGATAAATTGGGAAAGGATTCTTTTCAGAAAGAAAATTTTACAGACCTAAGTTTTAGGGTACCTCCCCGATATTTGTCATTTATGAGGATTGAGAAAAACTTGAAAAAAAAAAAAAAAAAAAAACTCAATCGGGGAGGATGGTCGCACTCTTCGCTTTCTCGAGTCCGTGCCTTAATGGCCTAGGCGTAGAGATGGTGGTTATTGATTTGGTTTATTTACCGACCTTCTTTAACATCTCAGGTCATCACATCCCAGTCAATTCAGGGTGTGGAACGGTCGATAAATTTTGCTCAGAGGCCTCTGCTTTCAGGCTTGAGGTTAATTTATTGCTTTAAATCTACGACATGGGACCCACAGCTTTCCTTCCGAAGAATGCTATACTTAGCATTTTACGCCTTAAAAATCCTGGCAGGGATTGAACCTTAGGTCTACGAGACAGGTATGGTTACTCTAGACTACCAGGACTGACACAGTAATGCTGGTGATGATGATGCTAATGGTGCTAAATTTAACTGTAGAGGCACAATGTATGTAATAAATAGGTTACATTTATATTTTCTGAAATTAAAACACATTTTCTTAACTTCGTGATATAATCAATAACTTAGACTTTCAATAAATTCAATTATTATATTTGTAAGGTACATTTAATCATACTTTGCACACAGTTTCATTAAACCAAGTACGTAAAGAATTCAATACATAATTTAGTTTTGTAATGCATATTTATAATTACAGTTATATCAAATTATGAACAAACACCTGTGATAGATAAGAAGAGATTTTAATATATAAATTAGAAAAATAAAATAAATATTCTAATTCTAGAAATGAGTACTTGTTACTTTGCTTATACTAGTTTAGATATCTACTTTATTTCATTAGTTTCAGATGTCGTTATACTCATAAGACGATAATTATTTTAAACAATGGTAGAACCGACACTCGGTAATTTGACTCTTATTTGTTTGTTTTAACATCAAAATAAAAAATTGGCAAATATATCAATTATAATGGATGTTGTTTTTAAATTTGTGACAGATAACGAATGTGGAGTGCTTACGGCAGAATGCCATATTACTTCATCCATCCACTTATTTCTGAATGTTTAAACTTTTCAGCACATTGTCACACCTGGCCATATCCATTATAATCCATTACTCGTTTTACCGATCTAATGTAATCGAACATCTATTCAACAGCCAGGTATTCGTGCTTTTTATAGAAACGATAAATGCAGGAAATATTGCTAACTCAGATTTTGGAATCCCGGTTACTGGAATGCAAAATCTCTGCTAAAGGTTCTGTTAGTAAGATGCACAGTGTTTGAGTAATATTTACGGATCTTAGATCTATGAAAAGTAAATGCAGCGCTTTGAACTGCTTCAAACTGTATAATCTTACTACAAAATATGTTAATTTTTCATTATTTACATGTTAGGAACAAAAGAAATAAGTCAGATATATGTAGCGAAGAAGGTGTACAGATGTTAATGAATAATTTCGTGTTAGTCGTTTCCTTAGTGGAGTCTAAGACTCTTGTCTAAAACCCTTGAACAAACAATTTTAGATAGAGAAGCAAGTCTGCTACTTTAAGTTGCACAGTTACATGGAATGTATAATTAAATTTTGATAACCATAGTCCGTATTAAAGAAATAGAACAACAGTTGAATTGCAGATTCCGTCTCATAAATAATTTCTTTTTTATAGTCTTATTTAGAATTTATTCTGAGGCAAAACGTAATTTATCTTCGACACCAAACATTAAAATCTATGGTCTTGAGTCACCTTTCAGCTGGTATCATGTGACATCAGTTGTTACATTTAATGTAGAATTTCGCAGATATTAACTTTAACCGCTTCATAGATTCGAAATATTCATCCAAGAAGAAAATGGATGATCATTCAGAAAAAATGGAAATGCAATGGTGCAAGAGTAGGGATATGTATGCTGGGTTTTATAGGCTATCGATTAAATCTACGAGCATAGATCCATCAGTTTCCGGCCTGACCATTTTCTAGATATGATAAAGACAAAAACTACATTTCACTTTTCAATATAGCTACCCTTTATTGCAATACACCTCTCTCATCTTTGAATTAACATTTCAATCCCCCCTCTCAAATAATCAGAAGTATTGTCTGCAAAATGGACATAAACATCATCCACCACTTCCTCGTCACACTTAAATTTCCTTCCTCGAAGTCCTTCTTGAGTTTTGAGAAGAGGAAATAGTCACTGGGAGCTAAATCTGGGCTGTAGGATGCATGGTCGATCTCTTTGAAGCCTCGTTTCTTCACAGCTTCATTTGCAAAAAGATCTGTGTGCACAGGCGCGTCACCACCACTCAGCTTTCCTTGCCTTTTCTCTTTGATGGAAGCACGTAGTCTATGCAGTAGGCCAGCATAGTACTCCCCATTTACTGTGGTGATCCTCTCCTGAAAGTCAATGAAGAGTATTCCTTCACAGTCCTAGAAGTTTGTAGTCATGATCTTCTTGGTTGACTGAGTGATTTTGGCCTTTAGAGATGGCGCTTCGCCAAGTTTTCGCCAATCCATTGATTCTCTTTTTGACAAGGGATCATAATAGAGGACCATATTCTCAGCTCCTGTAACAATGGTTTGCAGAATTTCTCTCTCGTTACCACGGCAGAGATCCAAAAATGCCTGACAACTAATGACTCGTTTCTACTTTTGAAATGAGGAAAGAAGTCTAGGCACGTTCTCTTGCACTAACCTTATTCATGTTTAAATGTTCATGAATAATTCGAAGGACTGTTGTTTTAGAAAGAACCAACCTAATGCTATTTCTGTAACTTTGAGCCGCCGGTCTTCCACATTTTCTCCTTCCACAAAGTTAGCCCCGGTGGTGTAGTGGTTACCATACTTGCCTCCTATACCCAAGATCGCGGGTTCGAACCCGGCCAGGACCGATGGATTTTTTCGGGCATAAAATCCTAATTATGGCTTCCTTCGGAAGGGAAGTAAAGCCGTGGGTCCCGTGTCGTACATTTACGGCACGAAAAAGAATATCAAGCCTGAAAGAGAGGTCTCTGAGCAAAATTTGTCGGCCGTTTCACGCCCTGATTTGAATGGGACGCTGATGACCTGAGATGTTAAAGAGCGCCTATAAATAAAATCAATCATCCTTCCACAAGATCGACGTTTTCATGAGTGAGCACTTCCAAGGGCCGACCTGCACGCTCTTCGTCTTCAATACTTTCTCGACTCATTGGAAAAAAGTTTGGCCCATTCTTTTACGGTAGAATATGAGGGGGATGCTTCCCCAAATACACCGTCCAATCGCTGTTTAATTCGTTTGAAGTCAGTCCTTCTTTTGTGAATCACTAAATAACTGCTCAACACTCCATTTTGATCATGTCACAATCTTCTACACATAGTCTTATTTAAGCAACTTTATATCAACAACTGAACACAGCAGAGCAGAAGTTACAACTGCAATTATTTACTTAACAAATTAGGTACAACATCAAATAAGGGTTTTGTGATGGCGATAATCCTTATCAGCGAGATTGGAAACTTATGGACCTGTCCTCGTATTTCTTGAATTTTACTCTTTGTGGCGCTAGTGACATGGAGTGCTGTGTTGCCTAGTTGCTATTGTACTCCCTTTCGATTAATTATTGCCAAATATTTTTGAGTCAAAATTTGCATAGCTCTTGAAAATATTCAAATATTTACAGTTTTCCCATTTGAATGAACTCAAAGTGAATTCCAACAGCTATTTGATCCTCAAATGGACCTTTAATACTGGCAGGAAGTGAGTCATAGTTTCGAGTGTCAGGATTGCGATAACAGCAATAGCCACCCTTAGCTTATACCGGTCTCTTTTTACAGGTGCAGCTCTAAACCTTCTGTACGATTTTAGAACAGTTTTTTTATGATGAACTATGTATTTTTATGCATAAATTTCTACTGTCAACTTGTCATGCCGTTATCAAAACAGGTGAAATTACGCACCAGTATTATTACTAAATACCATTAGATTGGGGAATTAATTATTTCTCACACGCTTGCTTTAATCCAAACCAAAGGGAAATCTCTCAGGAAAGTTTTTCCTTTTTCATTTTTGAACAAAATAATGCTCATAATAAGGATAAAACAGAAGAAAACAGCGAACCAATTAGAGGAGAACAACAACATAGGAAAGGCCAGGTCCCTTCCACCAGCCACCCGATCTCTGCCACCCCCCGGACCAATCAGCGGAAGCTGCTCGCAGTACAAATATGGTCAAAGCATCAGATGCAATGGTACCTTCTCCAAGGATTCTTCCTCCACCCCATTGAAGATGTCTGTTACAGTTGTGGACAAAACGTCTGGAAATCTTATCTCTAGAATACCACGGCATACCACCTGAAAGATACCTCTAGTTATATTTATTTATTCCGGCCGTGACGGCTTACCTTTCCTTAAGGCTCATATTGTTAAGCATGTACGAAACACATAGCTCACATTATTGGTTTTAATACGGCGATAATTGTAAAGTAAGGAAAACGTTTGGCGTTTTCTGAACTTGCGATATGAGCGTCATTTTTGAAGAAGCAGGAGGTTGTACTTCAATAGCCGTAGAGATTTACAAAGAAAGGCATTCACCTTTTATGTATCTTCCAGTCTGTGACAGGTGTTTGGGACGATCAAAGCAAATGAAGTGCAAGACTTATATATCGTGTATAGGATTTAGAGGAAAGTGCATTGAGTATGTAGGCTGGAAGAAAGGCCTTCAACAGTACTCGTACTATGAGTATCAACCACATTCGTGTACGACAAGTACTGCATGAGGAGCAGCCCAGTTCATTCCATCTGCACGTGGACGATGACCCTCGCTTGAGATTGCAGGTTTGTAATTTTGCCCCTCATTTTATTAGTGTTGTCCACTGATAAGACCGTGTTTAGTAGAGATATAATAATTCTAAACTATGTATGTTACTTTAAATAAATATTACAAAACACCGATACATTCTGCAATGACTATTACATCGAAGTTGTATATATATATACAACTTCACTAAAGTGTGAAATTTTATGTGAACCTTTTTATATTGCACTCTGAGTGTTTTTTATGAGTTTTTATGCTTTTTAGAAGTTTTTATTACTCTATCAATTATATATATATATATATTTCCTCCAATAATGACATGTTTTTTAAAATTTGTAAATTTGTTATGATTTAACATTTTGTTTCATAGAATGAATAAGCAAAGACAAGTCAGTAAAACCTGAGTATTCCTATATACCGGTTGCTTAACATGCCTGGAATTGAATTAAAATGTTTATATAAGGCTTATTGACGACATGCTCCCTAACTTCAAAAAGAAGTCTTATAAACAGAGAGATGACTGCTAGATTCTAATATAAATAATGTATTAAATCTTGCACGTTAGTACAATATTATATATTTATAAGGTGTAGTTCGAAACCTTGAATGTTAAAAAACATTTATCTGTAGTAAAAGTGTTCTCACTTATAAAATATTAGACTACATTTGTTATGTTATTTAGAGTTTCTGTTAAAATTGTATTATACGAGTAGCATACAGTGATATGGCTGGTATAATCTTTCGGGATTAATGTTATTAATATTACAGTAAATTTCCTTGTTTTATTATTTATTTAAACCATTTATTTTTGACGTTACTTGGACGTTTAATAAAAAATTTCAATTTTATTATCTAAAGGTTGATTGGGGTTAATATTTTAATTGGCATGCAATTAATCATTCTGTTATCAAACCTTGTTTGGATGAAAAAGAACGGAAACGATTAGTTGAATTTCCTATCAAAATTGAAAGATAAAGCCATTGAATGGCTCAGTTAAGCAATTAGAGAAAAGAGAGATATCCAAAGAAAAGCTGATAGTGTTCGTTTTCAAAACGCAAGGACTACAGATAATTTAGAATGCGTTTTGAAAAATTCTGCATCCCAAAAGCGAAATCCAAGAATATGTTTACATTTCAAGGAGAATTTATTCAAAAATGTGTGTATTTGAGATCATCAGTTTAGAATATCTTACATTAGCGTCAGTGACATTTTAAAAAAAGAATAGCCATTCCAGAATAACGTAGCAGTAAACAGAAGGAAGAGTTAGATGCAGAAAGTGGAATGAAAATATCAAAAGGGTTGCTTTTCAGTGAAAACAGGAATTGCACCAGAAATCATAAAAAACAACTTTAATATAATCACTTGCAAAAAATTATTTCCTTTCAATTCATTCATTGTGATAAAACATTAGGTGCACAAAATTACATTGAGCAAGTAAATGAATGTGAAGTATTCATTTTTCATGCAGGGTAATGTTCCATCCCGAAATAACACAGGATGACTTATAGTGTAGTTATTCACCACAAATAGATAAATATTCTGAAAATTATCTTTGGATTTATTCGTTTGAAGAACCTTAAATTTAATGTGTAGGGTAGAGGTGGAGACTTTTCAGAAAACTAAAAGAAAATGCACCAATGAGTTGAAGAAATATGGCCTTCATCATTACAGATACCCCATGAATTTTCATAAGATCTTTCAGATCTTTTCCGGGGTCTACGCTTAAGATTTCAATGGTCCTGAGTTCTATTTCCGGTCAGATCAAGCTGTTTGGGTTAAGTTTTATTCAGGAGTCTACCTTACCCTGAGAAAGTAAATGCCAAAACACTTTAAAGCGCCAAGAGCTCCGAACTCATTTGTACCATCATTTCATCCCCATAGACTACAGATCTATTTTTACAGTATTCATTTTCAGAATCTACAGATGTCGCGATAAGAACAGTGTAATTAAAGAATCAATAAATATACGTTTATAATATTCAAAATAATAAAAATGGTGTTAAATTGTAAAAAAACATAATGTTGATTTATTTTTGTTAAAGCATTTTTATATTCAATTGTAAAATTGTAAATATTGTTAAAATTGCACAAAATAATGATAATAGGATTTTAAAAGAAAACTGTTGCTACGCTGGTAGCAAAATGCTAAACTGTGTAAACGTTTATTAATTTATTATATTAAAACATAAATTAAAACGTTGATGGATAAAACGTAAATGCACAAACCGGTGGTGGAGAGAAATAGTTAAACATTTTCATATAAGTTGGTATATTTAAAAAAAAAAAGTTTATTCACTGCCAATATAAACATGGTAGTAATAGCGATGAAAATGCAAACTAAAATTTGCAAATAATATTTTGACTTGCCGTAAATGAAGTGATATGGAGGTTATTTGATTAAGAATGCCTACCAGCTACAGGAATATTAATATATGCAAACAGAAAGAGTAACACGGTAAATCACGTGAATGTTGAAAATAACTGTGAGAAATAAAGTATGGATCTCTTAAGCTACACAAAGACAGCTTCTAGGTCTACTGTAAACAAACTCAAGGTCATCTGCTGTCCTGCAAAAAACAAGTAGTTAAAATCAGGACAACATGTAGTTAACTGTAAACAATTTCAAGAGCATAAGAGGTTATACAGATAGCAGTTGACGTCACATGACCTTGAATCCTTATCCTTTATCCCCATACTCGCCGCACATTTTTAGTTTATAGTTTTGCCATCACCATTATAATAGTTTAAATTTTACCACGCCTCCTTTTAATTATAATGATGATAATAATAATAATAATAATAATAATAATAATAATAATAATAATAATTTAGTGATAGTAGTAGTAGTAATGTAGTAGTAGTAGTAGTAGTAGTTGTAGTAGTAGTAGTAGTAGCAGCACTTTTAATATATTATTCTTTTTATTTTCTATGTTTTACATTATTGTAATTCAAATGACCACCACAATTTTGTAATTAGTATTAATATTTTAACCACTCCATAAATACATTATTTTTTTTAGTTTAAAGTTCTGCCACCATTATTGTTTTGTAATTATTTTCAATAGTTTAATCAATTTGTAACAATATGCATATATTCGTGTATATACCAATATTCAGTTCGTAGTTTTGCCTCCAAGGGCTTTCCCTTTCTACACAATTTATGTTAATCCAATTCATGTTTAGTACACAGTTTTGCCATCAAGTCTTTCCCCCATTACCTTAGTTCCTAAGTCTTTACCCCTTACCTTATCACATTTTTTTTTCTTAGTTACATCACCTAGTCATTTCCCTCACCTCACGTTTGTTACATCTTAGTTTTACCACCAATATAGTTTAAATTCCTACACCGCTGCCATTGAAGTTCACCACCAATTTGTAATTAACTGTATAAATAAATAAATATATTCTATCAGTAAAATAAATAGCTCCCCCATTGCAACTTGAATTAATGATAATTTTACTACGAAATGACGCTTCTCCCATTACATCTGGAGGGTAGGATCAAAAGCGACCTAGCGCCATCTGATGGCAAGAATGTCGCTAATCAAAATGGTCATGGAGTGGCCTATACTACTTATGTTTCAGAGCTACAAAGATCTAAACTTAAGCGTGGTACATAGTGAATTAAGATATAACAACCAGAAAAATTCTTTCCATTTTATTTACTGTTATTTTTATCGATTGGCCCAGCTTTTCGCGTGACCTTCAAATTTAGAGTAAGTGCTGTTTTTGCTCGTTCGTGAAAGAGAGGAGCTACGTAAATAATTCTATAATTTTCTTGTCCTATTTTCAATTCCTTATTTAGATCAGACCATCTTGTTTTTACTATTTAGTTATATATGTACTGTTATTTTATATATACATATATGTACTGTTGAAGCAGTACCAAATCTTATTTACACAGAAGCATGTTTGACGGCGGTAGATTTAAAATATGAATGAACCTCTCGGAATCCAAGCATAGAACAATGATCAGTTTTGGCCAATTAATAATTCCTTTCAGAATGAACATACAAAGTAACAAAGTATGTTAAGCAGAGTGTGGTAGAAATGCAGAACATTTTCAGCAATTAAGTAACAAAAATGTAGTCATTCCTTGCAAACATCATTTATTTTATTTTATATTTATTTATTTATTTATTTATTTTACTTAAGCGGGTTAAATAATTTTCAAAAGAATTGCATGTATTGTTAATGTAAAGAAAATATTTCATAAATAGTGGTAGAAACTCGATTGAACATTATTTGCCTGTAAGATAAACGCTCTATAACCTGCCATCTTTTAGTTATATATTGCATCCATTGTACCCAGAAAAGCGGAGAGCGTTTTTAGTAATAGTTAACATTTGTATCTCTATCAGAGTTTCCCCATCATGCTAGGATACAAAAAAAAAATGTACGTAAAGAGGAAACGGCATCCTTTCAAAACGAAAACGAGTACCGTTCAAAGTAGAAGTTCGTCTTAACACATTTTTAGATTCCCGTACGTCTTTCCCCAAGAACGTCACATCCCTTACCTCAGATTTCTACTTGTATAGGAACATAAAACATCTCGCTAGCTAGAATGGTATTATGATTAATGTTTTCATTTTATGGTGCTTGAAATTATATTTTATATTATTAGAACACAAATAAATATAATTATGCCTTACACACTATACATTATTAATATTTAAAGAGAAGTAAGACTTATAAACCAATAAAAAGGAGATGCAAGCAAATGATAAACAAGCAAAAATTTTGAAGTGACAAAAATAGAAATTCTAATTAAGTTATTAAGCTCCACAACAATAATACTGAACACTTTGCGCTCCCATAATAGTGCGACCATTTTCCATTTCAACAGAAGCATAACGTCTCCTGAAGACAAACAGCATAAATATTTATATTGAACAAATTAATAAGAACGTGAATCTATACAACATTTAGAAAGTTATTGTTTGTATTCTATTAATTTATTTCATTAGATGTTTACTGTGCCATATATCTTTATTAATGACGGGTGATAATGAATTATAAATTCTAGGGGTAAAGTGCAGTGTAATTGTGAAACAAGAGGGTTTTTTTTCCCTTCATTTATGGCATATGAGGGACGGAATCACAATACAAGTTTCTGGCAAGAGGTTTGACGTAGATATATATATATATAAGAAAAACAAAAAAACAGAATTTTCTTTTAAAATTATGCTCGTTGAAATGTCTCTTTCGAAACGGGAAGAGTAAGGCCAGTGCAATATGCTTCCATAAACTGAAGGTAGAAATTTAAATATTTAAACTAATAATTGCTAATCCAGAGTTCATCTGCAAATTACGAGAGAGTAGTACATCGATATTGCGGTCAAGTAAGCATTGAATCTTGCAGGATGACTGGCTTCACCACTAGTACGAAGAAAGAACAAAAATAACGAGTCTTTTCTAGGGAAAACATCGGATTAACCATTCCCCATGCATATTCCGGACGGTCAAGTGGGACTACATAAAATGAAGACTCGTGTTTGTGTGACACCCTCTCACGGCTGCACGTGGCTTTACCGCAGCCAATATACGAGTACATAAGCAAAACACCAACCTTCTCACGGTGGTTGCACTGTCCCCTGTCTGTCAAAACAATAGTACTTGCCTCCCTCTTAAACGTGCGCCATTAGAAGCGAAAAAAGAACAGTTCTCTTGCGATTCATACGAAAGTTCTTCAGAAATAGATGCCAAACATTACAATGTGTTTGGAAAGATGAATTATATAAGAAATATTTGTGGCTACGGCAGGCTACAAGCCATGCGTCTTTGAGCTCTAATATTGAGCTACCGCATAGTGCTCTTATCCTGGAATTATCAAGGATGCTTTCTCAGAAAGCTCTAAAAGTAGTCATCAATGTTCTAGTTAATCACTAATGGGTTAGTTTATATTTGGATATTGCTTTTCATTAAGTTTGTGTAGACAAGCGTTAGGAATAGTTTTACACGTTTGTTTTTTTTTTTTTTTTTTTTTTTTTAACAATAATGCGTTCTAAATTGGAATGTGCCTCTCTAATGAATCTGCCAACGCAATATAAAATTTGGCAAATAAATAGTTGTAGGTTCTTAATATGAAATGAAATTATTGAATTGCTAAGAAAAATACAAACTACAAAGGGGCTCCACCTATCTGGCCCAGGCCATTTTAGGTGCAAACCCTCATAATTACAAAAGTTTTAATACATAAATTATCTTATACTAACTATTTATGCAAATTCTAAATAATTAAACAAAGTATAAAATGTCAACTTTGGTTGCATCAGATCCCGGTCCCCGGTTCATCAGCAGTAGGCTACAGGAATTCCAGGAGACCAGGCTCCGACCCAACCCAGGGGACTAAAATAACATATTTCATTTACTATACCTATGTCATTATTTTATCAGCTAGCTACTACAGTTTCTAAACTACTAATTCCTTTATTTCTGAAATATCTACTATAATACTAAACTTAGTATCTTAAAATAGTACATCCACATTACAATACTATATCCCTGGTTATTACCTGATTCAAACCATTCTATGCCATAAATCTAAATTGCTAAAATCAAAGATCATTCAAACCATTCTATGCCATAAATCTAAATTGTTAAAATCAAAGATCATTTACTTATTAATTATCCTTGCCTACTTATTTGACCATTTATATCTATTGAGATACGTCGACAGACTCAAATACCGTACTATAGGCTTTGTTTTGTTTATTGCTGTACACAGCTTGCATAAAGCGATGGTTATAGAGTTATTCCTTTCTTTGTTTGCAAATTTCTGTTTATAGATTAAAAGGTAGAATGGTAGAATGTAAATGAGTTAATATTTATGAAAAAATTTGTTCCGTGTTTGATGATGTGAGATTTTTAAATGGAAGTTTCTATGAACCATAAGTGTGAATTTTTCTCTCGGAGACTGGGGAAAAATCATCACAAAGAAATGCTGCTTCAACAGTCATGATTGCTCATCATCAATTTGAACCTGTACCACCATGGATCCTAAAAGTTTTTTACACCTCCTCTGAACCAATATTATAGATCCTCAAATCTAATAATTAATTAATTCTTATTCAACGCTAGGAACGGGTTGTACCGCCTTGATTTGTAATACCAGTAAGTTTTTCATAAAGAAAACATATCTTAATAGATTATATCAATGGTTTCACATCAAAAATTAAAATTGAAAGATAAGATATTGACTTATGAAAGAATCGTCTGCAGAAGCAGCGTGGCAATGGAATAAGAGGTGAAGAGAAATGCAAACTTTGGTGCAGAAGTGTAATAGAAAAATAACCTGAATATATAAAAAGGTATATTCGCAATCACAGTTATTTGAACAGTGATTCTGTTGTAAACATCTCCAGAAACGCTTCGGAAACTTGCAGAGTGTAAAAGGTCGGATCCAGTTTGTGTGGCACTCCACTTTCGGAAACAGCAACTTGTGCACGCTTGGTGATTCTTTTCAATATCGCGCCGGCTTTTGACCGTCCGCACCAAAGCCGCAGTCTATGTATACACGTGATTCACTCAGCAAGTCAAAGCCGAAGTGATGGGACAGTTGTAACGTGTTTAATTCTTCACCGTAATCATTATTATGTAGGCTTGCTGCTCACACGGCAATATGCACTTTGTACAATCCGTTTATATTTCTAAAGAGAGAGCCATGAAAATATTCCCCATAAGATTTCTATAGAAAATATCACAGTTTGTGAATTATGTTTCTTCTTATTCACATATCCCTCAGAGAGAATTTTATGGAAGTCATTTCAGCGCTTGTAATCCTCGAGTCATTACAGAAAGGCATTGCTAATATTTTTAGTTATAATTAAAGATTAACTTTGAAAAACTATCGCATATCACATTTACTTTCAAATATTAACCTCCTTTATTTAAAAAATAATGGCGAATAATTATATTGTTTGTAGACCTGTGTAGCTAATGCTTGTGCACAATAATATTTTATATATTATGGAACATATATTTCATTAGATTCTGAAGCCTCCCCACTCAAATTTTCTCTATCTATGAAAATGTGATACTTCTGTTGCGAAAAATAAATAATTCTTGAGAGTGAAAGTGAAACGTTTCATTTTGTGATCTAGATTTTTAACGATAGGTTAATAAAAACGTAATGCACGCTTGTGTACCCTAATGACCCTTATAGACGAGCAAACTACCACACAAATAAATTAGAAAATTGTAAATTGCATCATTTAACTGTAACCAACATGGACCATGCAGTAGATATGTCGATTTTCGATAGGACTAACTTAAGTTGTGTTTTCCGTCACTTTGAGAAGACGCATTTGCGTCATAATTAATTAATTCTATTTTATTTTCTAACATTTATAGTAGCAGACATGAAATATTAAACGTAAGAGAAAAATCCTTCACAAAATTTCTGATAAAATACCCTGCTAGGATTCAAGCACCTACAAATGGAAATTATATTTCATAAGTTATAATATAACGTATGAATATGTAGCGCCACTATGATCTACTGTACATTTTACAAATTTAGAATGTGATTTTCTCAAAAGTCCGAGCATGCAGGACTTTCTGATATTGGCACAGGTAATTTTTTCATCTCGGTTATAAAAAAGTTGCCTCATTGTTATAACTTTGCAGTTTAATAGCCAAGTGCCAAAAGTTTATTATGAATGGAATGTGAAACACACATAACAGGTATCTACTTTTTCACTATTAAATATAGTCAAAACGAATTGGAGTATCAATTTGCTTTCCATAAAAAACAAATTTTAGTAAATGGAGTAAATCAATGAGTTTAGTGTTTTCTTGCGTTACAAACAAAACGCTAATAATAGAACAAATTCAATAAACAAATCTGACAAAGGATGTGAGGCCAATAAAGTTCGGTGCCTAATGTTATATCTGTCATGAACTTTAAACTTGTAAATCAGTATTTGTTCTTTTAGTGTTTATCATTGATCATTAAACATTTCTTTGTTCTTTGATGCTTTATAAAACATTTTTTTTCAATATTCTTGCCACTGTAAACAAACAAAAGAAATGGAATATTTGCCACTCCTGTCACAGGTGCTGTTTCTATATGTTTTGCATATTCCTCTCTCATATGTTATTTTAAGCATGCCTCTCATTGCTGCACTGTCGTCATATGAACAATTTTAGCTCGCTGTAAGTGACCTGCTCTAAAAGCAATCTCGAGATATTTAGTGAAATTAATCTTTATGTAAATATAAGTCGTAACTGCTTTAACATATGCACAGTTGTAGCTTTTTACTAACTTTTTTTGGAAATGTCCCTAGCTCCTTCAGTTTTTGTATTGCTTTGCTTAGATTAGTTATTTTTTTCCTAGTTTTGTTAACAGAGTTAATTAGAGATATCATACGCTATTTATTTATTGTAATTACAAAATGCATAAAATGACAGCGTTTTATTTTTCCCTATAGTTTGAAAATAACTAAAGAACTGGATGCAAATGTACTTCTTGTCAAATGCAGCGAGTGCAAGAGAAATAAGCAACAATACCTGAGGCTCGGTAGAAGTTTTACTTTCAATCATGAATTGCATAAGATGGAAATGGAAGAAAGAGACAAACGGATATTAACTGCATTCTGCTTAGTCGCTCTGATTTCTGAATATTACAATTACTAGACTTGTATTTTATTTATATGCCTGGTCCGCTTACTCCGTGTTTTGCGTCTCGGTTTCTAAGCGTGCCACTGCAGGCGGTACTCCGTTTCAACTTCTCCCCCTAAATCGTGTGTATACGCTTACCTCATAAATAATGTTAAAATTGTCGCCCTTTCCTTCGACTAAACAGGCCTTGTATCGTATAACCGTATTCTGATAGACATGACTAAATTCGTACAGTGCAATTTTTCGGGTTTCATTGCTAATGTTTTCCTTCATATTTATAAAAGCTAACTTATTTTGCTAATTTCGACAGCGAATGTTTATTATTTATGCCAATCCTCCTCTGTTAAAACTACACCTTTTTACTCTTTTTTTTCTAAGCAATGGCCCAGGAGATTCAAATATATGATTGGAAAAGAACATTGATCGTAAAGATTCTAAATAAAATCCGTAAACACACAACGAGCTAATTCCTATAAAATAATGCTTATTACACACAAAAATGTGTTGTTCTAGAGCAAACTGTGTAATATTCTTGGTGAATTAATTTATTCTATCAGAGACCGGCAGGGAATAGGTACAAATAGCAAAGTTGACAGACTTGACGGGAGAGAGTGGAGTTGAAGAGCGGGCGCGCCTGACCGATCTGCCTAGTAAACGAGAAGTAAAACACCCGTGTGCGGATAAGGACTGTAACTAATCAACGAGGGGGATAAAAACGAAACTCGTATATGACATTGAAATGAAAAGAAAAATAATTTCTGAAAACCAGTTAAATGGGACTATTAGGAGGGAAGGGAGTTTATATAAAGTTCGCTCTAGTGGCATTAATATGTGTTTTTCGCAACGAAACTCCGTATATACCATTTAAATAAAATAATAAAAATATTTTCTGAAAATTAGAGAAATCGGGCCACTAGGAGTGTAGGTTTATCTGAAACCCAAAATTTAAAAATCGGTCTATAAGAAACAATATTTGTTTTTTCACAATAAAACTCGACACATACTATTTAAATCTAATACAAATATTTTCTGGAAATCAGTGAAATCAGATTATTAGGAGTGGGAATTGACTGAAACCCAAAATTAAAAAATAGCGACACCATTTTTTTTTTCACAACAAAATTCGATATATACAATTTATATAAAATAAGAAAATCTGAAAGTTAGCAAAATTGAACCATTAGGAGTGAGTTATTCTTAAAAAATAACATTAAAAAGTACTCTTGCGTTTAATTTTCTCTGTATTGTTTTAAAATAAAGATCAAATTAGTTTAGCATATAAACTGTATTTATAACGATGCACATGTTTTGTATTTAACAAAAGCATGTTGCGAATATAGCAAATGTAAAATATTAAACTAATATGTGTTTGAGAATTATAGTTGCATACAAGAGAGCTCTGCAATAACCCTCAGCAAAAGTTGCGTTACGTTTTTACTACAATAAAATTTAAATTAAATTTTAAAACCAATGAAAATCGTCGAAACTTTCGATTGTTCGTTGCTGATTGTGTATACTTGCTTTAAAGATAATATCAAGGGTTCATCAGTTCATAAACATGGTTACATTTTAAAATGTTTCAAAAAACCCACAAAGTACAGCTTTGTGTATCATATATGTAATTTAATTAATAGTGCACCGTTAATTTTGTGGCTTAATTTTAATAATAATAATAATTAAAAAATGAGATTTCTCCTTTGTGATACTTATAGATTGCAAGAAATCTATTCCCCTAACACCGCACAGTAATGTATTAACTTATTTCATTAATTAAAAGTCCATAATTTGGATTTTATATTCATTTTTACAGTTACTCTATTAGGTGAGGAACTCGCTTAGTTTATACAGCTCCTGCGTGACGATCTTTTAAAGAATGTCACAGTGTAATGGAAAGCATCTAAAAAAATAAATAAAGAATCAATATCTGGTGACTCGGAATAAACTCACAAGGAAAATAGACGTTTCTCTCAAATTAAGTTTACTTCATCCCGGTAAAGACCATATTCAGAAACTAAAACATGAAGCTAGTGACGTTAAATGATATTGATGACGATGGTGTTAAGTCGGTATCTCATTCTGAGCCTACAGTTTGAACTGGATTGCTTAGGGCGGAGAATGAAACTTTCGATGCTTGGATCCTTGACCCCAAGTGAGCACCTCCCGGAGGATATGACGGGAGAGAGGGGGACACTGCGCGGAAGTAGACGGGGTCTGTACCATGTCTCCAGACATATGTGAAGCCCCTCCCCAGGGATTTTGAGCCTTCAGAAGGTGCGCTACATACCAGACGCCGGAGCAGAACTCATTACAAAGCCCAAGCAAACTATCATCATGTCTTTGGCTGGTTTGTTGTATTTACGGACGCTCTTTAGCATCTCAGGTCATCAGCATCCCATTCATTTACGGGCGTGAAACGACCGACAAATTTTGCTCAGAGGCCTGTTTTTTCAGGCTTGAGGTTCTTTTTCATGCCGTAAATGTACGACCCGGGACCCACGACTTTACTTCCCTTCCGAAGTAAGCCACATTTAGGATTTTCAGGCCCCGAAAAAAATCCATCGACCCTGACCGGGATCGAACCCGCGATCTTTGGTTTACGAGACAGGCATGGTTACCACCACACAATCAGGATCGATATCACCATATCGTGCCACTTTTCCCCGGCACTTTATCCCTATAACAGAACCAATGGAATACAATGAAAGGAAATGGTAGCGGATGCAAATGTCCGTCCCAGCATTGCCTTAATGACCAGGGCAAACCAAGAAAAGACTCAAACGGCTAAACGGGAATCTCCCGAATAGTAGTCTCAATAATTATCGCCTGAGAAAGATCTACAGTTGGTGCTAAACCAACAGTTTTCATCTGAATGGCGATAGAAAATGGTTTATTATAATCCACCTTTAAAATGGTGTCCATAGCGCATAAACTACCGCAACATGTGTGTAATGTTAACACAGAAACGGAATCTCCAGCAATCTCTTTATTTATAATAATGTTGTATTCTGTTGCAATGAGTACATATTCATTTTTGTGCTGAGGGCTAAGCAACTTTTGACTAATTATGCAAAATTATTAATTTTTAATATTACAAATTAATTAATTTATACAGGGGAATGCTAATTAAGTTCAGCATGACATACATATACTACTTAAAATAAACACAAATTGAAATGAGAAGTTTTATTAATTTAGGCTTTCTTTAATAAAACTTTCAATGTCAAAATGAGCTTTTCTGAGCTTTAAATCTTTTTCTACCTGTATATTTCATATGGCGACGACGTGTTTTCGATGAACTGCACCTTTGCGAGAGACCATGTCAGGACCATTCAGTGCCGGCAGCTCATCGACAACCAAATCCGAAAACAATGTTTCATTTACCCGAATAGGGCCTTCTGGTATCGTTTTTCCACGATACCGTTTGTTACATTCCTCTTTTCATTGCAGATGATCCACCCCATACTGCTTTGATGATGTGGGTGGTGCAATGGCTTAACCCATTCTCTAGGAGGATATCGGCTACCCATGTCAAGAGTGGCGACCCCAATCGCTTTGAAATCTCTTCTGGTATTGTGTGGGGTCGGAAAATATGTACGGCTTTGATGGGAAACAAACTCTGCTAATTCCTTTCAGAGAACTGTCAGCAGTTTTCAGGGGGCTAGCTGGATAACATGTTATTGATACAGCCTTGGCAAGACCGGTAGCTACCTGCAGCAGGAGAAGGAGAGAAATTGCAAAGCCTACTTTACTTCTTTTTCTAACATTTCCTCGGCAGTGTACGACGGTTGCCACAATAAAAATGTAAGCTTGCAAAATTGTTAATTATTTAAAATATTACTCTGATTATACACCTAAGGCTTTTTATCATAGTGTCTAATTAGCGTTTATTAGTTTTGGTTTATTTACGACGCTTTTCAACATCACAGGTCACCAGCGTCCCAATCAATTCAGGGATGAAACGGCCGACAAATTCTGTTCAAATCAAAGGCCTCTTATTTCAGGCTTGAGGTTCTTTATCGTGCTGTAAATGTACGACACGGGACCCACGGCTTTACTTCCCTTCCGAAGGAAGCCATACTTAGGATTTTTACACCCGGAATTGAGCCCCCGATCTTGAGTCTACGAGGCAAGTAGTTACCACTAGGACCGACTCTGATTAGCGTAACAGACATGGTTTAAACATAAGGAAATTTTAGAATATATTATCTCCGATACAGTACGCACAGAGATATGCTCAGTACATCAGTCAGTTGCTGATCTTGCACTCACCTCAAACTAAGCCTTTGAGTCTTACATTGGATAATGCATATGGACGCACATGCTTTGTTCCACAAGGAAAGGCTCCTGCCTCTTTCTAGTGTTACACCTAGTTTTACTAGAAATGCATTGGGCTGACACTCCAAAGGAAATTGTTGAATTAGACTAAACTCAATGCTTTAGCTGATTCCGTAGCTTATGAGCTATACAGTGCGGTTATTTGAGATACGGCCGGTATTGGGAGAAGTGCTTGCTATACTATGGGACGGATGGAGCGCCTAAAATATCCCCACTAACAGTTAAATGAAAGTCGGTACGGATGACGCAGATTGTAAATATAACTTTTTCCATTCAGATTGGTGCGGTCAAACAGTCTAGTAATAACTGCCTATTTATATGAGAATATTTGCTAGAAGACGAGAGTATCTGATTGATTGCTATAAAATAATAATGTGTAAGGATATTTCTAGCCATTTTACAATGTGTTACATATTTGCAATTTGGGGGAAAAACTTATCCTTCTCGATACAACCTCAGCTCGTCATTCGACTAGAAAAACTGGAGTCTGAGCTGCAGCGCTGGACGAAAGGAGAAATGGTGTAATTTCGTTCAAAAATCCACAGTGAAGATCAACTCTTAGGTTGGAAAGAAAACATCTCTTCAGCAAAAAGTGTCTTAAAGATATGACGTTTGAAAGAAGTGCCTTTGTTGGTTTGACGTACTAAAAACATGATAAAGGGGTGCATAGTAGTTTCACATTCTCGATAGCAGACTTGACTTGTTTTATTTACGGACGCTCTTTAACATCTCAGGTCATCGGTGTCCCATTCAATTCAGGGCATAAAACGGCTGATAAATTTTGCTCGGAGGTCTCCTCTTTCAGGCCTGAGGTTGTTTTTCGTGCCATAAATCTACGACACGGGAACCAGGGCTTTACTTCCCTCCCAAATAAAGCCATACTTAGGAGTTTTACACATGAAAAAGAAGCAATCGACCCTGGCCAGGATTGAACCTGCCATTTTGGGTTTATGAGGTTACATTACACCATCAGGACCGACTCGATATGAGAGTTATGTAAATATATATATTAATTGTATTAGTTTATAACAATGGTAATATTTATTGTAAAAAATCATAGTTAAGCTAACCAGCTGAAACGCTAGAGTTAAGAAAAACTTAGCACTAGAATAAACGTTTTCAATTGGCAGTTTTGTGCACTCTCTGAATCAGTGAAAATGGATGGAATAGCAAAATAGCGTTACACTCTAAATAGTGGAAAATTCTTGTTTATTTTTGTAAATAATCTGTCATAGAAGACGTTTTTTATAAACTAAATAGAAATATGTGTATCCAGTACTTTTCATTACTAACGAATTCCATTTCGGAATTACATATGAGAGTTGTTCAATCATACTTTTTACAGGCATACTTTCTCACGCTAAAATTTAACTTTACATGTTATTTTTTGCTTAATGCGTAATGCACACGTGGTACTAGTTTCATTGTGGTCACTTGCAGTTCCCACCTATAAGAGATGTGTGAGTTGAAACATGTTCAGTTCCGCCTACGCAAGATGGAGGTGACACAACGAGAATGTATTGCTCTGAAAATCTTCAGCTAATGCGTATGGAATGTTATGCAAGGCCAATGGAAAGTTTGTTCTTCCCTATAGCTCAGTTCGAAGTTTATTTAAAATGATTTAAGAGGGAAGGCAATCAATTTCAAAGGAAGGTGGAGCCAACGCTCCAGTTTGTGTTATAACGGAAGAAAACATAAACACCACTGCCGTTATTGTGAGAGAGGATCGTCAAATAAAATTAAGAACACTTGCAGAAATTCGGAAAATTTCAATGGGATCCACCTATATGTTTGTAGCTGAAAAGTTGCATATGAGATGTGTTTGCGCACGGTGGGCTCCAAGACTGCTTATTCCGAACAAAAGACGTTCCCGTGCAGATTTGTTTGCAGTTGAAGATGAGGCTACGAAAGATGTACAGCGTTTTTCTCAAAGGTAATCACTGCTGTTGAAACTTGGCCACATCATTTCCATTATAACAAATAACAAAGCTGTGTGCGGAAATCTCCATTATCATCAAGGGGGGAAAAAGTTATGGTCATCTCATTTTTCCATATTTAAGGAATGGTTTACCAGCATGTCGTGCCTGCATGAAACTGTAACTGGCTAATACTACAGAGATGTCTCAAGGCCATATCACACGCAAAAGGCCACATTTTCCTGCAGCAAGCACTATTCCGCACAGCAATACTGACCGCCACGGTGGCCGAGGTCGTTAAGGCGCGAACTCGCGAACTTAGGCCTGGAACGTTTCCCTCCTTAAAAAATTCTTTCCCAATATATCATTTCATTTCATGTATTATCAGTGTCTGGTGCCTCAGTAGTAAAAACGGGCGTTAAACACTATTCAACAACAGCAATCCTGCACGGTTGCATATCGCATGTTGTTGTTAAATATCTGACAAAAATGGATCTGAAATATATCCCTTACCCTCTCTACAGTTCAGATTTATCCCCATGCGACGTTTTCCTTTTTCCGAAATTGAAAAAACACCTCCGCAGGAGACATTTTCTATCATCTGTCAAAAAATGGATTCCAACCTGTATTTGAATAATTTTTATGATCGCCTGATTAGATGATCACCAAAATTATGAAGACGAGTAAAGATTTGTTGTCAAAATAAAATATGATAATTCTTTATTGAACAGACCTTGTATTAATTATTATACTTCCTCGGGATTTTTTTAAAAAAGGCAAAGCTTGCGCAATTTAAAAAATATTAGGCTTCATATCTCTAAAAATAACTACATCTAATTTAAAGTTAATGAACGCACTAGCAGAAACTAATTTATCAAATTTAACCATACTCTCGCAAGATGCACGGAAAACGCAATTTAAGAAATTTGGCGAAAAGTGTTAACATTTAAGGTATTTATTTTCTTTAAAAGATGGCAATTATTAACAAAACGTTCATTTTAACAAATTGTCGAAGACTGTCAGTTATCTTATAACCAAACATTTCTCTCTAAAGGGTGCGTTATTCTATCATTTCCAGAGGAAAGTTTATGAGCACCAGCTAATTAAAAATAAGTTTTACTTCTACAATGAAAGGAAGGACTTAAGAGTTTTAGGTTTGGGCGTATAGTTTTATAAAGATAAATCTGTTTAATTGTATATAATTATTCTAATAAATATATAAGATGAACAAGAGAAATGTCAAATTCGAGAGCAAACTTCTTTAATCTTTTACATTAAATATGCATAGAGTGAAAGTAGCAAAAAAAAAAAAAAAAGTAGATAAAATAAGACAGACGCATGTGCTATGCTGTTCCCCGTTTTGTTATTCTTTGAAAGCCATAGTTGATTGCAATAACTAAGCCTTACAATCGATGCTTACAGGCTGTAGCCGGGATACTGAAATATTTAGAAGTTAGAAAAGTGGCATTTAAGATTAGTTATTCTATAACAAAATTAAGCTGAAAAATGAGCCGTATAAAAAGAAAACACGTAACAGTGAACTGTAAAACGAAGTATATCTAGATATACTGATGACTTGATTTGGCCATGTTTACTTCTTTCCATTCGCTGTGTTTATAAAGTGAAATGAAGAGAGTTTATAAGAGACCTGGAAGTTTGCCTATTTTAATTATATTTTGGAGAGATGAGATTTAGCGGAAATATTGCTCACATGCTACTGTTTTGCCTTATTCAGGATTTATTTGGGCTTGTGGTAAGTTACTGTGGGCCCACATTTCTCCTTTTGAACTGTGTTTATTACGCTCAACTTGCAATCAGAAATATTTTATTAAACTTTGACCCGTCAGTGTATAATATTTTATTTACAAAAACCTTATGATGCTTGTCTTATATACCTCCCGAGGAGGGAGATGCATTCTATTTTCTGTCGGTCCTGGAGGTGTAGTGGTAACCATACTTGCCTCATAGACCCAAGATCGCAGATTAAAATCCGGGCCAGGACCGAAGGATTTTTTCGGGCGTAAAAATCCTAATTATGACTTCCTTAGGAAGAGAAGTAAAGCCGTGGGTCCCGTGTCGTAGATTTACGGCACGAAAAAGAACCTGAAATCTAAAAGAAGACGCCTCTAAGCAAATTTTGCCGGCCGTTTCACGCCCTGAATTGAACGGGACGTTGATGACCTGAGATGTTTTTAAAGAGCGTCCATAAATAAACTAAATCAACAACATCCTACTGTCTAGTTGTGAAAGATTAATAGTTTTTAGCAAGTAACAGAATATCAGAATGACTACGTGGATCTGTTTAGAATAATCTTCCATTGTAAACTATGATTAGAATGCTCAAGTTGAAACATATTGTGGCAGAAATCCTTTCGCATTAAGTTAGACCGGCAACTTTTCTCGTCCTAGCATCTTTAAAAAAATCTTTTAATGCGTTTATTTATAAAAGGCTAACATCCCAGTTTACTTTTTAAATAGGTATACCTTATAACGTACTCCAAATTTATTCATTCGGAGTGCCCCAAAACTTTTAAATTATAAAAGAAGTTCGATTTTCATTTGTACCTCATTTATGCAGATTTTTCTGGATAAACTACGTTAGTTTACTTTAATTTCTTACTCCTAGAGGTTTTTCTTAAACCGCTTAATAAAACCTTTAAGGTTCTAACAGAGTTTCCTATTTCTTCATGTAGGCAAATAATATTTTTAGAACGTAACTTGTGCAGATTGTCTTTTTTTGTCTTAAATTGGTTCATCTTTATCATTAAACAAAATTGCGACATCGTATTTCTCATTCTTGTTCATTAAAATCGCTGAAGAAAAACGAGACGAAATTCTCGGATCACGCCTCTCAGTTTTTTAAGTTGCTGGCTGCTTACATTTATCATCGAAACCTACTTTCATATTTTAAAGAAAGAGACTCATTTGTGCAGTGCATGGACTTTGATTTTCCTCCTTCGGTATTTTAATTCGAAATATGCATTATTTAGAAAAGAGAGATTTAGCCTATAGACTAATCTGAAATGTGTTGCATTAGTTTAGTTCAGCAGAAAGCTCTAATAACAATAAGCACCCACTAGTGCATCGCAGTACATATTTCAATTGTTATTATCTGCACAAATTTGTATAAGTGTATAACTAGTAAACACTTGACTGTAATTTTATTACATAAATGGATTGCTTTGTGTGTTACAAACTGATACTATTCTTTCATTATTTTGTGTAAATGCCTCCGTTTTTAAACTTGCCATGGCACTACATAGCTGTACGCAATATATGAAGATTCTAGCCGCGATAAAGTGAGACGAAGTGTATAACTTAAAAAAAGCCATATGTAGGTAATTTGTGGATTTCTCATATCTCGAATACATTTTAATATGTGGTTGCTGGTTGTGAGTGAATGCGTTTTATGCCAATTTCTCTCAACGTTCTGGACTACAAGATTTTTCTGTTTCTTCGTCTATGTATAAAAATTAATAAAGGAACAACTCTAATCTTCATTTCCACATTTTCTATTGTCTTGTATAACAATTTTCTAGGATTATTCATGAACCCATTAGCTTAAAATTAGCTTACTTTTCTATATATGTTTTGGTGTAAGATGCACAAAAATTTTTGATATTTTAGGATTGTAGTTTGATTCTGTATATCTTTATTAGATTTTTTTCTTTAACTTTTTTGTTTTCTAAATAATCACGAAATCATCTCTGTCTTTTGATAGCAATATGAAAGTAATAAGAATATTTGAGTATTTTAACTCAAAAACCTTTGAAATGGTTGGAATAAAAAATGCTTAAAGTAATGTGCAATCTTGTATTTTGGTTGTATAAATTAAAAAAATTTAGCCTCCTCATGCTGATGAATGAATTACCCAATTTTGTATAAATGATTTTTTCCCCTCTCTTGAATGTAGTTGTAAGAGCCCCGTTGTTTTTCTGGTAAGAAGTTCCTGTAAACAAATGCTAAATCAAACATAAAAATATTTCAGCTACCTTTAGATAATATTCATGCTCATTATTTCCTGGAGCAGTACAAATCAACAGACATCAGCTGCGTGTCATCTCCAGCGTTTGGTATACAACTTAGCCTTTTGTTAACCACAGCATGCTAAAGGCTAAGTCAGGTCTTTCCATTTAAAATAAACATGATTCCATATCATTATGCTCAAATCCACTTACCTAAAGCCCAGTAAAAATATTAGTCATGTCTGCTAATACAGAAGCATTCTTATTCCTTTTCCGAAATGCTAATTTCCTAGAATTATGATTTTATTTTTAACTTGCTAAGCCTAACCTAACCTCAATTTTGTACAAACAGAGTAATTGCAGTTTTCCGCAATTCTCCCTGCACATTATTCCTCATCTTTTCGTTTCTGAAAACTAATCGGGTGGCACAAATGCTAACGCAACACACACATTGCTCGCTATCTTCATAGACCTGTCTGCACCGTTTTTGTCCGGCCCTTGGAGCCCTTCGCCCAGAACCTTTCGGTACATAAACTGGACTAGATCAACAGAACAGAAAATATTTCCTAACAGCTGCTTTCTCAAAGTATGACATTATCTGTCATACTGAATCTTGCAGTACCAATAATAATGGACATACCCAGAATTTTAGTATCAAGAAAATTAGCATTAAGAAGAGGGTATTTTAGGAACACATGTTTAGGAATTTTTTTTCAAAGAATGATCATTGGCAAAAGTGAATTTTATATATTGGGATTTAGAAATAACGGTTAAGAGTATATATAGAGTATATAAAGAATATTTTAATACAAATTTTCTTTCGACTTGTTTAATTATTATTGGTTTTATATAATACTTCTTTCTTATTCTCTTTTTATTTTATTTTGTGTATTTTTTTTTTTACTTTATTTATTTTTTCTATGATTTCTAGCTGCTGACTTGCATTATACCTCAAGATATTCTCGCCATATGCCGTAAATCAGATAAAAAACTTTTACAACAAAGTTAAGGTCTTCAAGCAAGTGCTGGTAGAAAATAATACAGGTATCTTCATAATTTTTGAGAGTGTGAATCATAAGCAAAGACTCTATTTCTGAAAATGGAGTGAATTTGACCCTCTTTCAAGGCTCTTTTTAAATATATTTATATACTTATAGCACTATAATTTTCATTAGTTAAATTAGTAATTAACTCTTTTGGGAATACAGAATTATTTTGGAATAAAAAACATAAGACAGCTCATTAGCAGAAGTAAAAATATTTTTATTTCCTCCTGCAAGGGTTCAAAGACACAGAAAAATTTTTATGTAGAAATTTCTTTGTAAGGCCTTCACCCGATTGGTGTTTCAAATGGTTTTATACAGGTATACAATTAACTTAAAAATGCTGTATAAATTCATATTTATCTCCTTTGTAAAATAAAGTCGTTCTTAGCAAAGGAACACGTGTTGTTTTACGTGGGAAAAAATAAATTACTTCTAAGTATTCTATTTCATGTCGGTTTTATATAAATACATTTTATTAAAATTTTGTAAAAAAGTTGCAGGCAAATTAGAAGTCATTTATTTGGTTGACAATATAATATGACATATTTAAATTGTGGTTATTTCCAAACTCACTTTTTCATATTTATCGCCATTTTGCATTCATTTGAATACTTCACGAATTTTTTTCTCTTTCTCTCTTGTTTTAAACCTTTCCGTGTCAATGTAGCAAGTCAGTACTTCAAACTTCAATTTATATATCTCAGAGACATTAAAGATAATCATTGTTATCAATGAATGCTTCTATCATGATGTAATTAATAAAAAATGGTCAAATAATGTGGCTATTATTGAAAGCAAATTGTACACATCAAAGATTAATTTTCATTGAAATGAAGAAACGAAGGCATATATTATAGCAATAGTGCGTAAATCTCCTTTAAAACACGAATAACTTAAGAAATCAATGAAACATGAATGTTTCGAAACATTATATAAAGTTACACAAAGTATTTATTCCTTTACATCACGATTGGTCTAAAATCTGCACACCATATATAGAATAATAGAATTTGAAAAAGCTAAATACAGTTTATATTTTGAATCTAAATATTAATACAAACATGGTAGACATGGTAGTTACAAACAATGTGTAGGCTTTAGTTATCAACCTTGTTCGCACACGCGGTGCTTGACATACCGACTGTAAGTGCCAAAGACAGTGGCTAATTACGTCGGCCGCAGTCGTGGATGAAACATCAGGGAAGATGAAGAAGAACCCCGTTGTACGACGGCCTTACAGTCCGGAAGACTCAGTTCTCATAACTCCAGAGATGATTTAAAGTAATAGAAACGCGTATAGAGATCACTTTATTCACAATCTTTAGCATAGGAATCCCTAAATGACTCGGAATGCAAGCTATGGATATTATCATTCAATTCATTTCAGTATTAGATGTTACAACTTCTTAGGAAGTACCGATATATGACAATTTTAAATATAATTCAAGGCGGTTCAATTATTTTAAATAAAACAAAACCATAGCAAACAATAGATGACAATGTACCTATCTAAGATTTCTTTGCTTATACAAATTTCGAAGATTCTGTTATGGATGCCCTCGATGCTTTATCATTAACATCACAATCGCATTAGGAAAATTTGCTTGCAGCATGCGCTTGAGCATCCATCACCCGTCGCCTTTTACTTTTGCGACGTAAAAATAACATGCCTATCCATAAACTTCTGCTCGGATGTACACTTTTTATACTGTATATTTACTTATTTATTTCAGGTATTTCTCTGATGTCTTCGCTACCTTTATGATTTAGTCTTTCACATCCTGCTACGGGTCCAAGGAGTTTCATTTCACCTGTTTGTAATCTTTCTATAATTTTAAGCGATTGAAAGATTTATACCTACATGTTCAAAATGTAATAAAACATTAGGATATTTATTTTATCCCTAACAAATACATTACTTTTTATTGTCAAGCTTTAAAATAATAAAATAAAGAATTGTCTTTTGGTTTAGTGTTCAAAAACTAAACTCGTAAAAAGTCCACTTATAGACTTCTAATGTGAAAACACTCTTCATTTATTGCAGTTCAGTTGATTGATCTAAATGAATGCATTGTGGATGGAATTTAAGTATAATTATACAACTGAGTCATGGCAAAAGAATGCAAATTAAAGACTGCTGTCTTATGTTATATTTTCACTGCAGTCATTGTCAGTATTTGTTCATATTATGGTGTTGTTGATTCAGATAGAACCTTTATTAGCTTTAAGTGAGATGTGCTATATTGACAGTTGCTAGCAACGTGTTTGACCGGCGCAACGAATAACAAATATACAAAAATGAGATAGAGAGAGATTACAGGTACCACTGCACTTGTTTCCCTAATTTAGGGTTTAATCCTTATTTCTCCAATAAACACTTTTCATTACCATTATTTATTCAATAATTTTAACGGGCATAATGCTACTTATATTTTACAACTGTGAATAATTTCTGAGTGTTGAGGTGTCTTCGACAGGTAATTTAAGATAGAAAACACTATCTGTTCACATTTCTAAAAGAGGTTATACGTTACTAAAGCGCCAGTACGCCACTGGCTAATGAAAATGGCCCTCGAAAGCATAACACCAGATAACGAAGGGAGGTTTCTGAACGTATCACTCTGGCACCAGGTTATGACAATAGCTTTCGAGTAAGAGATGGTCATTTGTTTTCGAGTTCGTGAATGTTGTTTTTTTTTCTTTCGTTTTCTAAATAGCCTAATAATACAGCTGTCAGCCCAAGTTTTAAGTTGATGTTTCAATTTATACACTTAAATATTAACACGCAATTCATATAATTAGAACCATTGTAGTTTTATTGTATTTACCAATCAGAATCGTGTCCTGAAATGAAGTTTTAGGCATCGTGTTAGTATTAAGCTCATTAGCCATTGTATGTTGGTAATACATTCATTTTTGAGAAAAAGAATAAAACTTGAAAGTATTACCTAAATTTCATTCATAATTCTTTAGCATGCGTATCGCAGCACTTCATATTGCATAAAAAAACAACTGCATGACGTTCCGCGGCCTACTTTTGCATTATGCATCACGCCACGCAAACAGTTAAGAGCTCCCTCTAGAGTAGACTACATCAACACCTGCTACATTTTTTTTTACATTTAAATGCAACAAGGCAATTAATAGATGCTCAGTGTCGCACTGTAAAATTATTAGTTCGAGATTTGAGAAATTTTTATGGCACTAAATCTTGATAAATCTGATAACGAGGTGCGGAAAATCGATATTTCTATGCTCGCAAGGCAGTTTTAAAGACATTCAAAATCAATATTTCACCTGGCTGGGCTTTAACACTGACTTATCATGATCCGATGCCAAAATGTTTAACACCATAAAACTGCGTTATGTTTAGTTGTAGACCATACATTGCGTATCTCAAATTACTTATATACGACATTTCTACACTCTCTGAAATTATTTCGGTGTAGTTCATTAACACCCTGTATGTGATAAAACATTAATGTATAGCGTTTTTATCAGGTGCAAGATATTAAAGCCATGTGCAGTGCAAGATGACAAAATGAATGATTGACTTTGACTTACTATATGGTAGTGAAGTTATATTCGTACGGTAATCTACCGATAGCTATGCTTTCCTACGTAGTGCAGGAAATATATATCCCAGTCCTGTTTATTAGCTAGTCATGTATGCTTTAGTTTATAATGCAGCAGTTTCTTAGTAAAAACTGGCTTTTGTGTTCTAAATACTCTTAGTTTCTCTTACTTTTATATATTTTTTTCGTAATTCTGTAATCACAGAAACTTTATTCTTGTAAATACACACACACACCCACACACACACACACACACACACATATATATATATATATATACTTTGTAGGAAACTATGAATATATATATATATATATATATATACAAAGTGTCAAAAGTCTGAAAAACGATAATTGGAATGAATTAATGATACAAACTAACTTGGGAGTTCATAGCCATTTCCATGCGCGGAAATAAACATTCGGCCTATTACAATAAAATATTTAACGCTTGAAAATAAATATCTTAATGGCATTCGATTCATTTGAAATTTTACAAAATAAACAATTTGTAAACTTGTTGGATATAATCCGCTTGAAGCAATTACTTTTATACACATCTGTCCTTTCAACCCTTGCTAATTATTTATTCTTATACCATCTTTATCTTACCATTTTCCTATTTTTATGCTTATATATATATATATATATATATACTTTTTATTTATATCCTATAGATGTGCTGCAGCATTAGTCAGTTAAGTATTTTCAGTTAGTAATACGAGAGGTAATTTTCAAGAAGTATATGACTACAATATGTTTTGTTTCACTTATTTACGGAAAATAATAACCTATTAAAATAAACATAGGTTGTGAAACGTTTAAGAAAAGGGAAAGTTGTGTCGTGGCAATCGCCTTTTACGATGTTCATATCATACAGTTTAATAAATACAATTGCTTTTTACAAGTTAAACTTTATAACTCTAATATGCAGGAGAAGAAACGTGATTGGAGCATGTGCAATGAAAAGTACCAGAGCATTTAAAGAAGTATTCAGTAATATATTATTGCACTTATTAAACTATCACATCTAAGAGTAAAGTTTAACAATAGCTGAAATGGTCATTAAAATAGGAATTATACATTTAGTACATTTCATGTAAATGATGACATTATAACGAGTATATCAACAATATCAACTGAACTATTGCCCATTGAGACGAAGAAGTTCCTGTAGCTGCCTCTTTAAAACTTTCCAGCCCTTTACTTTCTACTACCTGCTTTTAAATAGTAGTTAAGAAAATATGTATTGGGAGTTTTTCTGCCACAGACTTGTTAGGATCAAAATATTTTATCTGATTGCTGCGAAATATACATTCCGAAGTACCTAATAAAATCGCATCTACGGATTCTTATTAAATAATCTAGTTATTACAAATTTGTTCCAGTAAGAATATTTTATGGACGATCTTTAACTTCTCAGGTCATCAGCGTCCCATTCAAATCAGGGCGTAAAACGATGGATAAATTTTGCTCAGAGGCCTTTTCTTTCAAACCTGAGGTTCTTTTTCGTGTCGTAAATCTACGACATGGGATTCACGCTTTATTTCCCTTCCGAAGGAAACCATACTTAGGATTTTTACACCCGAAAAAATCCATCGATCCTGGCCAGAATTGAACCCGCGATCTGGAGTTTAGGCGGCAAGTATGGTTACCACTACACTACCAGGACCGGCGATGTCCAAATTGCAACCTTATTGCTGTACAAATTAAATAAACAACTTAAAACCTTATAGCTAGTTAAATGCCTCGAACACAAAGTGAAATATTCAGTTTCGAGATGCCAATTCTGCGAGTTTAAAGGAAATGTTAAAAATAATGATGAACAGGTAGCCAACCATTACTTTTTCTGACGAGGGGAAAAATATGTACAACAAAACTTAAATTAGGCTATTTGTAAGAAGAATTGTGTCTGTTTCCTTCACACACCGTGACGTTTATGAATTTGCTCCCATCTGCTGCTGTATTGACTGACACATATACCCATTAAGACTGCTGTAGTTGAGAGCTCTTAAACCACATTTCATCTATCATCTCTCATACATACGCGCAAAACTTGCAGTATAAATTTCTTATGAAATCTCAGTCCTTACTGCTACTGTCTATCTTAGATGTACAATATTTTTCTTGCTTTTAGTGTAATGTGCTAAAGTACATACTGAAATTACTTGACTACATAAGTGATCATTGCTTGTTTGTTATATTTTAATTTCTTTCACAAATACAATTAAGCACTTACTGACGTATTCTTTAAGACAACACGAACCGGAGATTCAAATCTTTGTTCTGGAAGCTTCCTACATTAAGCATGTTCTCCAGCAACGGTATTGTTGGCTAGCCCTTTGTGTGCCGTTGCCTTATGCAACCCGCTAACATAGGAGACCGCTTGCCTTAATTAATTGCATCGACTTTGATGTGATAGGCCAGTAGTACAGTATACTCAAGATGTATGTCACCCCTGCTGAGGTTTAGAGCGAGTGCATTTTGGCGACAATTTCCAACATCTGTAATACTGCATTAACATAACGAAAGCTTTTGAAAAAGCAAATATAATGAATGCATATGTACTTGAAATTTCATTTTCGTATTGAAATGTTAACAGCGAAAATCTATCACAATTTATGAACCATTTCGCGAATGCTTGGAAATGAAATTCGTGCTTTGGTTGATATTTGTTTAAAAGAATATGAAAGTTATTAACTCTTAGGTTCAGTTTTCAAAACATTTAATAAAAGGCATCGTTCTACCTCATGCATATGTTAATGTCGCAAGACATCTCCTCTTTTCGTACAATTTTATCCCCCTGTTCTTGCTTTCTACAAGTTTATCATAAAATATTTTTGAAAATATGATATCAATTTACACTCTTTCGTTTCATTGAAAAATAATTGAACATTCTTAATGCTTTCTTTCTTTGCTTCAGAATAGCAATTCAGAAGAAGAAGAAGAAGAAGAAGAAGAAGAAGAAGAAGAAGAAGAAGAAGCTCATCAACGATACATGAATATTTTACTTGGTTCGTTGCTTCTTGCCCACGAACTTTAGCCGCATAAAATAGCGTTGTTGTCAAAGTTAGCAAAATGTCCATCTTAATAAACTGCTTCATTTCTATATATGATTGGATAACTTGTTTATATTACACAAATAAAATTAATGTTTTCACTTCAATAAAGCTTGTCGAAAGTATATTTTACATTGAAATTTCTAACGATATTTCTACTAATAGGAGAAGAATATTTCAAACCCTTAAACTTAACAGATTTAATCCCACTTACTGCAGTTCTTTGAACTCGAAATTCGCATGCCACACAAATATTTGAAAAACAAAATACTGTAACATGACAAATATTGAATTTTTTTTCATATTATACTTGAAGGATTCAAGTGTAGAGGCAGATAACAAAGGCTATTTTTTGTTTATGATTCAGCCACAGTTTTGTAAGGGATATAAAGAGTTTTTCGAGCAGCAGTTCAACATTAAATGTTGAAGTAAAAAAAAAAAATATATATATCACCCATATTCTTACTTTTTATTACTTTTTTATTACCACAATATTTATTGCATTCGCACAACTGGCGATCTCCAAAAGTCCCCTAAAGATGCTGTTTAGAGCAATTTTACGCATTTTTCTAGCGCACAAGAACACGTCTGCACTTGAAAAGTAATATAATGTCTATTGATTGAGTAATCATATACAAGATTAAGTAGGTATTCGGTTATAAATCTTTTTTCCACAATCATATACCAATAAATATCTTATATCTTCAATATAATAGATTTGTAAATTATATTGTAAAAACTACCAGTCCAGATATATATATTTCGAAAATAGATTTCTTACAAAAGCAAAAAGACGGTTTAGCATCGATGTGTGAAAATTATATTGAATTTGTTTATTTGAGGTATTTTCAGTTGAATAAGTATTGCCAATAATTAATGAATATTCATTAAAAAGTTTAAAAGTGTTAAGAGCTCATTAATACGTTTACTTCAAGAATTGTTTTCAGATTAGGTATATTATGATTGTTATACACCAGCTTTAGCACATCAGGTAGTTTTAGAATGTTTCATATTTCTATTTCATACATAAAAAGAATGTAAATTTGAAATTAGATTGCATAACACGTTCTTTTTGATAGGCGTAACGATTTTATTCTATAATTCTAATATTTTATGTAACACCAGCAAACTAATAGTAAGTTCTTCCTAATAAATATAATTTCATCTTCCATCTTATTCTTGCGTTTTTGTGAGCAGGGTTTAATATTAAGCAAGAGGGAATGAATTTGCGTACTTGTAAACACAACATAGACTAGAAGAAGAGAGTGGTATATTAACTTTTGCGAATACTTTTCTTACAACCCCTGCCCCATCCAGCCCAGCTAAATGAGTTAAGAACGCCTCATTATATAAATTAACCCGCTCTTAGCCGACGTCTTGCGGAGGTACTGCAACACGCGACGCCTGAATTCAAATTAACTTCCACGCCACTCTGGTCTTTATAATGCACAGCACCGCTCCGGAGCCGTACAGACGTTACACAGTTCATTAACAGTGTCGTTTATCGCCGCGCTATAACAGACAATATCATTAAAATACAATGTTTCTTTTCTTGTATTTTAAATTGTAATTCTGAAACATGTTCAGAAAATTTAGCATAAAAATTCTGTTTTTCAATTATATAGACTTCTGTGAATTTATAAATAGAACATGGCTTGAGATCCACACAACCAATTTGGTTTATTAGTTATCTTGTCCTACATAGTTGTAGATTTTCATATGATAATTAGCGACTCCCTAACAAGTCTTGTGTCAAATACTCTTGCAAAGTTTAACTTACTTCGCTCGTCCGATATCTAAAGTGTTATATTTCATATGGCGTAAACAACAAATTCTTTGTCGTGACGCACAGTCGACATAACATGCTGCTAATGCATAACATTTATCTCATAATTTAATTCATAATTACTATTTTGAATTATTAATCATTGTATTAAACACTAATAATAGCAATGTACTACATAAAAGCTAAACTTTACCCTGGGCCATCTATATTCATGTTATTCTTTCCACACAATAAATACCAGTACATTTGAGCTATGTAACTACATTGAACTATTATACATCTTTATTATTTCACAATAATCAACTTGATCTGGTCCTAATTTTCCATCGCCGTAATAATACATTTTATACCGATCAATTTAGATTTTGAATAAAGTCCAGGTAACTGATCCAAGTTCCTCCGTCCGCCCCCGTAAGCACACAACAGTAAAGACGGCTTTGTACAAAGTTTCAATTCAGTATTAAGTATACCTGTATATGCATAAAATTTTTATTTCAAATTTAAATTTAAGTTAAAAATAAATTTATTTAAACGGAAAAAAGAAAAGAAAGATATGCTCTTAAAGAACTTGATCAACCGCTGCGTCCTCTACTTCCGTCTTGTAACATCATCAGAAGAGGGCAATATTGCAAGGGGACATATGATCAACACACCGACATCCCGCCAGTAGCCATCACGCGGCTTTCTAGATCAAAGGACGCCACCCCTCTATCAGGCAGCTCCTCAAATTGCTCTCATGAGACTTGGTGGAACCCATTCCAAACCTCCCTAACTAAGAAAAGTTCTAAGATACCAGGGACCTTCTGGGCAGTAGCCAGCAACGCTGACCGCTAAACTAAAGAGGCCGTCAAATTAACAATAATAACTTTAGGAGAAAGTAGTGCTTAATGTATTTGTCAATTTCAAGGTGGAGTAAATGTTAGAAAACATATACTATTGCAAAAACAAAATTAAAATTATAATAAAAATAAAATACGAGGTTTCAAAAAAAAAAATAAATATACTCATTTACAGTCAACCTACCCTACGGGCCTACCGTATACTACGCCATTCTGTGTTATATTCTCTATGCTGCCTTAAATTATTTCTATTGTGTCATTGTATTGCTGATACAAAATCTCACAAATTGATTCAAATTACATATATTGTCTCATTTTATTTTAAGATAAATATGGTTTAATGAATTAATAATAATTCATAATAATAATATTAAATAATATTAAATATTAAATATTAAATAATGAATAATGAATTAATAATATAATATTAATAATTAATATTAAATGCTATTCAAGTTTCAAGTTCTAAGTATCATCTAAGACATTAAGTAGTAGAAATGCTAACTTATATAATGATGATTATATATAAAAGTTGAAATATTTTCAATTACATATTGGCGTACTTAAGGCGAAGTAGCAAAGGGTGCAACTTCTTGGTGCTAGTTTTTTCTTCCTCCTCTTTTCATTTTTGTGATATTAGAATCTGGAACTAGCAAATTTCTCTCATTTTACTGCAATTTTCGTAGCAGTATCCATATCTGATCTTGCAGTTGAGAAGATGAAAACTTAATTCTACAAATTACCCCTCTTTATGCCTTTCAATAAAAAAGCATCAAAAAAGGATTGTACTTATAAATAAATCGACACTTTATTACGATCCCAGATTAAACATATCTTCTTCGGAAAAGCTAATAATTTCATTTAATTTAATATTTGCACTTTAACACTTAGAATTTTTCAGCACTTTGGAACATTAATTATCAGAGCACAGTAAATAGGAAAACAAATTAAAAGTATATTAAACCTATAGGTTTTGGGGGGGGGGAGGAAATGTCCCACAAACCCCAACATCAACTTTTCTATTGAAGACAATGGGAACAATGACGTATAGCGTTGTCTGTATATCATTAGGCTTAGCTAAGCCATAACAATATTCTTATCTTATGCTTTTGCACTGTGTATCATGTTTTTCTATGCTATCTCATACAATTGTACCTTGTACATTTTTTTCGAAATAACTTTGAAGCCTGTCTTCGAAAATGCTGACCAGCTTAATCGATCTCATGTGTGATCCTACTGTATTGTCCTGTATTCTAATGTTTTGCAAATGACAATTGTCTTCTGTGTGTTCTCTGGTGTACGCTCAGGGTAAATAACTCCAAAAAGATTATCAGAGCTAGGCAGTTATTAATGATTTACAGATACCTTTTCATGTTATTTGTATTGTTTGTTCGAAGAAAACAATTAATTAATCTGGACATTGTATAAATTGTGAAGTATTTTTCATAGTTTTCAATATTTTGACTGTCGTTATCTTCAGTCCTTTTTTTGTCCAACTCAAGTTTACCTCACCGTTAAAACCCTTTCGACACATCCTTATATTCCTCCGCTCTACAATATCCATATATAATTTCCAATCCTGTTGTTCTAATCCTCTTGATGTAGACCTAAAGTATTGCATCCTATTGAGCTGAAATAATACTTAGAAATGTTTATAGAGATTTATCTTATGGCAAACTGTACTAAGCCATTATTTTTGAAGTTGCATTGGAATCTCGTTTTTTATTGGGCTCGATCGTCTCTTGCGCGATCTTCGATAACTGTAACGATCGCGTTATCACCGAATCCTTCCATCTATGTCAGTCATGGCTATCTCTTCCCTCTTCTTGGACATTGGGTCTGCTTTTCAGATATCCCACCTGATAAGAACCACCAATTAACGGTTTGACACTACAGAAAATCAACTCCTTTTCTTTGAATTGTGTGCATTTCGGATATGTTACGTTTTGCAGGGAAGATATATGAGTAACCTGTTCGTTTCCCCAACTCTAATGTCTACATACTATTCCATTCATAACAGCTTTCATCTCAATAATATACTGAAATTTCAAGTATAGTCTTCCATGTTCCACTCTTACGAAATTCTCAACACAAAAGTCTACTTCATTATGTCGGTCCTGGTGGTGTAGTGGTAACCATACTTGCCTCCTAAACCCAAGATCGCGGCTTCGATCCCAGCTAGGATCGATGGATTTTTCGGACATAAAAATCCTAAGTATGACTTCCTTCGGAAGGGAATAAGGCCGTGGGTCCGTGTCCGATTTACGGCATGTAAAAGAACCTCAAACCTGAAAGAAGAGGCCTCTGAGCAAAATTTATTGACCGTTTCACGCCCTGAATTGAATGGGACGCTGATGATCTGACATGTTAAAGGGCGTCCGTAAATACTTCATTATTAATTTACCTCACCTTATTCCATATTGCTTTACGTTAGCCTATTTCACTGTACCTGACCTAATCGACTTTGAACCTTGTTTACCACATAACACTCTAAAATCCTGTTACTCTACGGAAGGCATTCTATACCCTCCACTACCCCACAATCTCTGCTGGACTTCGCATTCCCGAGATGCAAGGAGCAGCACGTGGAGCGAATAGGGACGGAAGAGTGCGCGCGCGCTGGCGGGAGGGGCGGACCACGTCCCCCGGCGATCGCACCGGCGCGAGCCCGGAAATGTAATCCAGCCGTGGCGAACCGGAAACTGCACTTTGTATCCTCACCATGTGTAGATATAAATGTGTATGCAGCAAGACGGCTGCCCACTCTCATGAATTTTGCATCATCAACTTATTTACTGCACGTTTATCAACAGGCCTTTCTTGTTAATTGCCCGACTTCCTAATGGGACATGAAAATGTTATGAGGCCCCCTACGGTCACGAGATTCCGAATCGGGGTAACACGAGTTCCGTGCCCTTGGGGGCTGAAGCTAAAGCACTGCAATTTTGAACCGGGGCATTTACCCTAAGAGAAGCAAAATATACTTAAATAAATGTATTTGTTACATCTATGTGTGTGAGTGCGCGCACGCTAAATATTGGAATTGAAGTAGTACATTAGAGAGGCTATATTCATATATTCATATATATATTATTAATTATTAATTAAATTAAATTGTTAATAAAGGGCTTAAACAATTCTACAAAAAATGTGCTGGTGTCAATTTGGAAAAATGTAAGAGAATTTATAATATTTTAATAAGCAGTAATAACAATTAGAAGATAGCAATGATTATGATGGTCATAATAATAATAATAATAATAATAATAATAATAATATTAATAAAGTAATAATAATAACATAAAACAGTATATAGCCAAAAGAATTCAAATATGCAAATCCCTAAACAAAATGTTGGTAAGCATGGATTTTGTACTATATGTGGAAAATGTAGAACATATCCTGTTTGAATGCTCAGGAACAAGGAAATTGAGATAACAACTGATAAATAGGAAATGGCTGAAGTTAAATAAGTTAATTGCAGCAATGAAAATGGTTGGTGATCAAAGTTAATTTAGGAATCTGGGGCAATATTTGTATAGAGTTAAGAACAAATGGATGTAGTCTGTGAGGAGAGTGCACTTTTATATTGGGTTGGTTAGAAATATTGTAAATATTGTAAATATTCACCAGTGTTTGTAAAAATTATTATATGGGCATGTGTTTCAATATTGGCCTGGAGTAGAATTTGGGTTGAATCAGGCCATATTGTTATATTGTCATTAGTGCAAATTTAATAATAAGTATATAATAATAATAATAATAATAATAATAATAATAATAATAATAATAATGAAAAACAGTAAATAGCCAAAAGAATTCAAATATTCAAATCCCAAAACAAAGTAGCATACTTTAATTATCTTATAGTTCATATTGTCGGATAAAATCCATTGTTAGGTTGCATTCGTAGAAGTCATATGGAATATTTTGGCTTATATTACGACGGCCGATATTTTAATAACATCTAAATGTCAATAAAATAACTTCATCGACTCACAGAATCATGACAGCTGCGTTAGACATAATATATTCTGTAATCGGACAAGCTCTGTATAATGTACATTCGAACTTCGTTGCTAACGCATTGAATTAAAAAGTACAGCAACGCTTAAGAGACTGTGTTTTGTTTTGGAAACTTGTATGCTATAAAATATTTAGTTTTGTAACCATTTTTGATAATGGGCATAATATTTTAAAGTTTGAATCCTTTAGATAAATTGTTGTATTTCATATATATAAATTATAAAAGAGAAAGAAAAATAAAGTAACACTATTAACAATGTAACAAATTAACAGTAATTATAATAGTAGAAAATGATAAAACACTAAGAAAAAGTCATCTTGATCGATATCAAGTGTGACTTTTTCTTAGTGTTTTATCCTTTTATACTATTACAATTATATATATATATATAGAATTAGAACATTTACAGCAAGCCATACATATCCAGAAGGCACTCTTAGAAGAATTAATCCAAAATGTTCGTTTTAAAGAAATAAACGCTTATAATCATAGAATTACACGTTGCATATTATTTGTGACTTAATGGCATCTAGTTGTATTTGAAATAACGTCAATTTTAAATTAATATAACTTTATTTAATGCTATAATAGTATCACGGAGGGGGGGGGGGGCTACTGTTTTGAAGAGAAGAGTGAACCTTAATGTCATAGTGTATATAAAATTCATAAAGGCATTAGTATTGCTAAACTCTTGGAGTCTTCCCGCTTATAAATGTCGCAATTCAAGTATATTGATGATGGAAGAACTGTTTCAGAGATATATTTTAACCGCCATATCATTCGTATGTTTTAGCTTGAGCTTTACAAATTTGCGAGAGCACGCGTTAAGGTTACCTTTCGAGAGCAGTGCATGTAATATTTATGACATGCGCTTGGTGACAATGTGACGGAATCTTTCGCGTTCTTCTTCATTAAGTACTTTTGCTATTTTATACAATTTTATTTCTCGTTTGTAGATAGTTTTTACTTACGTTGTAGGCATTTAATTTCTTCATAGGTCACATATACACATACATAAAACATTAAAAGAAGTTTATTTTGTTCTACAAGTTTTTAGTGGGTGTACTTCAAAATTTCTTCTTCTTATTAACGTGTACAATTACTTATTCAGAATAACTTCTTATTTATATCCGCGTTAATTATACTTCAAAAATTACAAATTAAACTTGCAATATTTTAGCAATGCATTATCTGATTTAATTTAAATGTTGAAACTGATAATCATAAACTAGAAAGTTCTCTAAAACGTATTCAGTATATGTTTTTGACAATTTTCTTTAGTTTTGCCCATGCCTAGCACAAAAAATTGTTTTATTTTTTGTTTATTTTTTAAGTTTTGGCCTAGCTTTAAGTGTTGAAACAACTAATTTCTATGTAACTTTATCCTAACAACGTACGCAAAAATTATAAAGAAGAAAAGAATGCATTTTTGCTTGAAGTAATGCATAACTTTACATCAGTAAGAGAACACAGCAGACTTTGCTTGTGTATCGACAGCATGATGAAGATATTGAATGGGTGTCGGCTATCAGGTTGTGATCCTAGTATGACGGGTTTATAAAAATTTTAAATTTTAGCCTGAATTTAGACTAAAATATTTCTTTATTTTTTAAAATTTTAGTTCCTGAGCACAAAACTTTAATTTTCAAAAAATATAATAATACTGATTAGTTAAGAGATAGATTTTAGAAAACTACACTTCCGAGTTTTTAAAAAAGAATCTTTATAGAGTACATTGATTATAATATGGTTACAGAATAGCAAGTTGCCTGCTATACAAAGGGAAGTACTTAATGAATAAGTTAAAGTTTAGTGTATTGCATTATTATTAATTGTTAAACTAACTATATGACTATTGAACAGTTTCCATTTACAGGAAGAATTTTATTTCCTTACTAAGGTATCTAACATAATATAAATTATACTGGAAAGAATAAGCTATATTTAACATTTCCCAGAATTCTACCCGTAATTGAAATAAGGATATATATTACAATTAACACTACAGTTTATTATCGACTCTGTCTATAAAGAAGCAACATGTTCTGCAAATGAGCGGTTCAGTCATTGTTAGTTATATAATTTACATAAAAACGTTTATCTTAATTTCCAGTCGACCCAATTAAATTAAACATTACAGTAATATAAAACTTGGTACTAATTTCTGCCATAATAAAGTAATAGGGTAATATTTCGCGAAATATTAACAAAAATAGGTCTTCCTTCTTGAAATTCTACTGTCCAAGCATTTTATAAGCCTATTCATATAATTCAAAACATAGAAATAATGAATTACTGTAAAGGAAAGGTCGGTTTCTATGATTAAAAACAATTGCCTTTCGCCGAAATGACATAATTTGGAACGTCAAAACTTTATCTTATGCAAAACATTAATTTTTAACAACTATGCACTATCCAAGAAGTATTTTAAGAGAAAAAAGCCTATGTAACATATTTTGACATGAAAAAACAGTTTTATATGTAGCTTTATAAGTAAAATAATATTTGTAGCTAAAATTATGCAAACAAAGATATACGCTATATTTTGAATACTGTATCTCGTTCATCATTAAAAAAATATAAGATAAATGTAGATCAGAAAAGATAATTTAATTATTAAAATTGTTTATAGAAATCCTTACATAGTCGTGAAATCTAGTAGTATAATAAAATACTGTTGGGATCTTTAAAGTAACGAATTCCTGCGATTTTAATGGAAGTTTAAACATCTTATCAAGACTTAAAGCGGTTATCCGTATGATGTTTGTGCATTATTTGTTACTTCAAATCAGAGAAAAGAAATATAACGAATGAAACTATTTTCTTGGTGCATTTAATAAGAAACAAATGTATATTTTCACTTCTCTTGACCATTTCAAGGTAGCAACGGACATTAAGCAATTTTGTATGAAATCTGCTTAAAACTAGATGATTATTTCTGTTATATTAACGCAAAAGCAATCTCAATAAAAATTGGGGGGAAAATTATTTGCTCGTGATATTTTTCTATGCGCTGCTGTCATAGGATATTATTATTTTTTTTTATTATTATTATAACCATAATCAATCAACGAAAGATTCTTACATCACGTCTACCTGCACAAACATTGAAAGTTGTTTTTATTCAGGCATCTTGCATTTAATATTTCGATTATCCGATTATAGTACGTTCAATCCATTTTCAGAAATACATTTTCATCAGCATCGTATACAAAAATACGGGTTAAATTCTTTATTTTTGAACTATAATCACTGATTATTTTAGACAGTTAATTTACAGCTGAAAATTAAATCATTAACAATATAGTGCAATTATTAGGGATAATCTGTCCATAAAATTATGAAGAGTTGAGAAACGTTAAATATCTTATTTTTAATTCGTCTCTCCATTTGACAAAGATAACACTGTAAGTTACAAGGTTATAAAGAAATTAGACAAAGCAGCAAAACTTTTGGGACCCTCTCTTTTACAGCCCCAAGTTAGTGAGATGTCCATCATATATTCTACACGTTATTTCAGTCTGGTCGATAAGCAAAAGGCCTGAACTTAATTTATTTCTAATTGAGATGAAATTCATCATAGAAAGAGAGAGTTATTTATAGTTAGCTAAACTATAACCGAACTTCAGCAGTAGGGGAATAAAAATGCATTATCTTACACAATAGAACCACAAATTAAAACACAGGGCAAATTTTCGATGTATTATTAAACGAATTTTATCTTTTTTACAAAAAGGAAAAAAAGTGTAAAGTTTTCCTTGGTTTATAAAACTATAAAAGTTATTAGTAGATCAACCTAAGCATGTTTTACCACATTTTTGTAGATGAGACCCTTTTAAAGATATTGTTATATGTAATTGTAGTATGAAGACGTTTGTTATATGATTAACGTTTAAAATTATCGTTACAGTAGCAAAGCATGTGAGACAACGCACTACGCCACGCCCCCTTACCTGCCAAGAGTTGGACTCCAGAGCTAAGAAGGACATCCTGGAGGAATCTCCCGTACAGTCACCGGCAGAGTAGCAATATTGTGGTGGCGGATGATGATGGTGGTGAAAACCGGCTGAGCTGCTGCTGCTGCTAGGATGTCGAACTAGGTCCCAGCAAGATGCGGCGGCTGCTGCGGCAAGGAGATCGGCGGCGGCACAGACAGCCCCCGGTGGCGGCGGTGGACCCTCCAACTTGGGGCACTTATCAGTATCTTGGTGGTGGACACATACTAGTCCCACCGTCACTTATCTCTCAGTTCCTCGACGTGCAGTACTTGCTTAAAGTGCTCTCAGTAAGTGCATCGCCTTCCTGCGTTCATTGTTAGTTCTGCTTGCCGCAAAAGGATGAGCACGCCACTATAGAAAAGTACTAAAGACCAGAGGTGTACCAGTTTCACTGATGCTAATGGAATGTATTACAATTGTCATTAAGCACCTCTTGAAAATAACGGCACTCAAAAACACTGCTTTGTTTCAAATCCCACCGTTTAACACAACACAAACCGTTTAACGAAATAGCGTGGTTAAGTTGTTGAAATGTCACTTGTAGCTGCACGCATCCTCAGCGATTAGTTATCTTCAAAGATGAATGCAGTTTCTGCTTGGGCATTTGCATGCCTTTGGCCTGCATGATTATGCTGAGTTTTAAACTCCTGAAAGAAAAATAAAGCATGTAATTGTTATGTAAATTAAATTTGGATAACAAGAGCACATGTTGCTATTGAAGCAAACGCCTAGATCTATAAACATTTCTAATTATATTTGCCAGTAGAAAATTTTTGTCCATAGATAATGTTTATTTATGGAAATATAAAAAATAAACAGTTGCGGAAACACATGAACATTAATGAAAATTTTGCTTCCTCCTTCAATTGATGAAGCGAATTCTATGGTGCTGTAGCAGAAAGTAAAGCACAACTTGGCATAGACGTTGAAAATATTTATTGATTCAGTTGTTATGCGGAATTTCTCCCGAGGATAATATATAAGAATAGAGAATGTTTATAGTTGAGGAAACAAATTGAGTTTACCATTTCCCTAATTTAAATAATTGTATTCATCTTGCTGTTTAGAGGAAAACTAACTATCAAAGCCAAATATTGCATCACATTTTCTTAATAGTTTAGGAATTTCAGAAAAAAGTATATTCACATCCACTGTTACACCTTGATGGCAATGTCCGAGACCACTAAAATTAATATAAAGAATTTTCTAAATCATTTTCTAATCTTCATATCATTTAGTGTTTTGAAAATAATCCGCAACTCACAGTCAATGCTCTTATCCCTTCACCTCCCCACCATCCCACGTTACAAATGCCGTGTTAGTTTGTTTTAAAAACACCGAGACAAATTTTTCCTACTTCTGTAAAAGACGAGGCCCGTATGATATCAATCTCAACACGTACGCATGCACTCACTCACACACACATTCACACCAAACAAAAGAATTAAACGGTAGTACCGAAGGGTCGTCTTTCTCCAAAAAATACCCCCAAATGGCTGCTGAAGAAAAAAGCCCTTAAAGAACCGCTCCGGGCAGTATATCAGAAGCGTCTCACGCTTCAGGGTTGACAGTACTGAACTGGCGAGTCCCGGAGCGCTCTGGAAGATATTGCTTTGGGGTAATCAATGCTTACCCCCTCCCTCCCCTCCAGCGCTACTGAAGAAGTACCCATACCGCAGGAAAGGGAGAGAGAGAGGGTTGGGGTAAGGGCGGGTGGGGGCACAACATCTTCTTGCCTCCCTCCACCGTCGCCGACACACTCTCTCGCACTCTCTCATTCTCTCTCCCAAAGATTTATTCTTTTCTCATGTATTGCGGTTCGCTCACCGGAAGGATGCGATACCACGCCGAAGTAGGAAGTCGTTGCCGAGGACAGGACGGTCCGATCCGCACGATGTGGCCCCTGCTCATAGCAGTGTGTACCATGCAGTACTGCGCGGCGGCGTGGGGAGGGAAAGCTCGCCGCCGCCGCCACCGCCGCGTACTCCACGCCCACCCTCCGGCTATGCAGTGTGCGCGCAGAATCCGGCCCAGGAGTGGCGAAAATACCGTCCCCCTGCCCCTCTGTTGCCGCTCCTGCAGGTACAGATGTGTTGCAAAAGAAATGTAAAGGAATCTGCAAACAAGCCGCAGGCCAACTTGCCCCAGACACAACACTGATCAATGTACCCACTTATCTATCGCAAAACCTTTCTCAGATGATTCTTCTTGCCACGGTTTGAGGTAAATTATACAATAATAATTCTCTTAGTCAGTATGCTGACCAACATTACGAAGATTTCAGACCGATGTTTCATAAAGCCGCGGCTTAACTAGTCGGAGCTTCATGATTTTACTTTACTCGCCATATAAACTATTCTCCATTCTGTAGCCGGGGTGCTACGACTAATTCTGCGCATCCCTGGGTTTATTTATTATATATTTAGAAGGAATCTTAGCAAACATTTTCATTGCTGATTTGTAATTTTTTTTTTCCTTCAGATGTCGCAACATTTTTCTTAAAACCCATACAACAAAATATCTGCAGGTCATAAGCTAAATAAAAGTATTATTATTATTATTATTATTATTATTATTATTATTATTGAGAATCCGAAAAACACTCGTCAAGTAAATACAACATACCTATGAATTATTATAAGAAAACAAAAAAAAAAGACGAAAATATCCACTTTATTTTCTTCTTATATACCAGCCTCTTTTATGGGGTTGAAATGCAACACAATTCCACAAAAAAGGCTTGAATTCGCGAAGGGTAATAAAGTAATGATTCTGAAATAAATGTGGTTGAGTAAAAAGAGAAAATATTTTCAAAAATAATGTATAATCATGCCATTTGAGTGACGTTTATATAACTAAAAATAAAAATATTGTACTGAAGAAAATTAATTTAGGGTCTTATGGTCAGCAAAAAGCACCTCATCAACCTTTCTTTGCTATCTAGGCCCGATTCGATGTGTCTTAAATCAAGTAACTATTTTCGGAATTAATTCTTAGATGTACAGAGAATCGAGCCAGGACTTCCAAAGCAGCAGGTTGTCACACATGAATTGGAACACAATGTTAATAAATAGATAATTCACTGATCCCTTATGCACTTGATACTCATAAAATTTTAAGAATTTTTAGTTAACAAATTAGTTAACAAATGGAAAACAATAATACACCTCATTATAAGATAACTGACTTGAAAGATGATGTGAAATGTTTCCTCAATTATTGTACCACGTTGTTTAAGTGATACGTGTTAAGACAGTGCCGAACATGTTAATTATATATGGAAAGTGTTCTTTCACACAGTCGTGTGTAGGACATAAGTTGGAAATAGAGAATCAGCTTTTTAAGTCTAGTTGGTGCTTAAATTATAATTAGTAGTATTACAAGTCACCCATTAAGAAGTTTGACTGAAATAATAGAGAAACCTTAGGAAGGTCTCCGGGGTACACAGAATCAAATGAGACAGGTTCGCGGTTCCGCGCTTGCATGAGGACACGGCTGGTTAGGGCGTCAGCCCGGAAGGCTTGAATCCCGGCTATGACGCGAATTTTTCAAGTCTGATTTTTCATTTTTAAATGCATTATAATTTGCCTACTCATCTTGTATAACAAAAACTCGCTACTTCTTTATTATCTAAAATTTAGGTCAAGGCCCTAAATTCAGAGTAAATTATTTTAGTGTGTTGTTAAATATTTTAAAATCTGTAAAAGTACTGGGCTTTAGTTATAACATTTAGCCGCCAATGCGGTTTTTTTATTCTGAGCTACTAAGCAAAACCCGCTTCATAAGTAGTGTAAATAAACCCTTATCTTATACAGGATGCTATAATGATAATTCTCCCTTTTTCTAAATAAAAAAAACCACATTTTTGACTGACAATTAAGTTCAACCTTGTAATGTTTGTGGCTTTTGCAATATTTTGGAGCGATTTTATTGGCGAACGGTCAAGATTTGCTCCAATTTCGTGCAGTTTTTTTTTCTTTTAAAATGTTACCTTTTTACTCTTTTTTCAGTCAATCAGTATATACAAATTTGTGCACATTAATTGAATTCCAGATGTTTAGAATAAACTCCACATGTATTTGACTATTTGATTCATATTAAACTAACGTTTACACTAAAAAATACGCTATATAGCCGTAAGATGCGCAAAGAATAGTTTGGGTACGCGACGCTCAAGATTCATGATAAGCGGAAATGAAAGCTCCTTAATAACAAATTATATCACCATAATTCATCATGCAGTATTATTAAAAAATTCCGCACGCTTCAAAGCACCATAAAAATTAAGAATGTTGAACATAAAGAGGATAGAACATAAACAAGCTGGGCAAAAAAAAAAATGGGTCAACGATGAATTATAAAGCACAGCCACAACAAATAGTTACAAATCATAAAGACCTCGTTGAATTAAATATTTGAAATTATTTTGAGACTAACTTCCACGATATTAAGGGGGAAAAATATTTTAGCAGACAGTTATTAATGTAGTAATTTGAGAGAAAAATAATATTAACAATAATAATATTTTCTGCCTGTCATTTACTTTGAGTGAAAATGTATTAACACTTATAGCATAGCATAGTGCAACAAAAAGTGAAATATTTGTTTGTCAAACTAATTCATTAGATAGGATTTTCATTTACACTACATAGCACTTGATTAACACTATTAATTACGTAATATCATTTACATAGCTATCTGAAATACCTCAGCAGCAATTGTTCATATTACTTTGGCTCTTTCATATTTTGTCTTATCAACAATAAAATCAGTTTATTTAAATCTCGTTATAAAATACACATAACACAAACCTTATCTTAGATTGCTACGTTACTAAATTGTCTTAATCAATTCAAATATACTTCTACTGTTTTTATAATACCATTGAACAAGCAGTAATGATAGACCTGTGTTTTATATCTTAAAAATTCTTATAGTGTCAGTGAATTGGTTTTCTGGTCATACTTAATCAATAAAATCGTAATCTTGGAAATAATAAATCTCACAGTTTGCCAACACAGTAGTTTCTGTTTGTTTGTTTTTTCTATATTTTAGTTATGTAGTTTTTGTAGTACTTAAATTTTCGATATAATTTTTGAATGATTCTTTTTATGGGCATAGTAAAACGGTATTCCCTGTCAGATTTGTAGAACTTTAGCATTCTGAGTTGTTGACTATGCACCCAATCATTGGTCATTTTACGAGGTTTATAGATTGGAAGTGAATTCTTTAGGTGTAGTGTAAGTCTGTAGCTATGAATGGAATGAAATGATTGCGGAGCCCTTGGCGCCTTAGAGCTATCTGGCATTCACGTTCTCATAGTAAGCAAAAACTCCGAAGAAAACCTTGCCTAAAGAGCTTGACCTGACCGGGAATCGAACCCAGGACCTCCGGATTAGTAGTTTTAATTCTACCCTAATACCAAAGAGGCGATCAGAAATTGTTAATTCATATCAGGTCCCTTATTGCATGTGGAAGACTGACAGGTTTGCTTGTTCGTGTTGCAAGTTGGTGCAAGATAATCAGCAATAATACCTGACATTCAGTTACAGCACCTGGAAAATAACATTAAAGGGCACACAGTATACAAAACAAGAACTAGAAATGCAGACATGAATAATATTTATCTCACTATATTATTTGTGTTACTGTTTTGTTTTTATACATTTTCGTTTCTCTGGTTCTTGTTACCTTCGCTATTTGTTCTTGGCGAGTAATTTTATTTTTCATTTTGTATATGTGCTAAACCTATATTCCTATAGGTTATAGAGTTTTATATATACAGTAAAATAAAAATAAAGTAACTTGGAGCAATGTAGTTAAAATAACAAGAACTAGAGAAACAGAAACACTTAAATTGTCGCAAAAGTTTTCGCTATATTTCGACAGATTGGTTTCTTCAAAGCAAATGCCACTTACTAATCAACTATTTATTGTAATGGAATATTTTTATTTTGCACTGAATTTCAGCTATTGCCTCCTAAGTACATTATTTGATAACCCTGAAAAAATGTATTTTCAGCATTGTAATTTTGAATAGTGTTTAACGCTCATTTTAACTACCGAGGCCCACAGGCGGTGAACACTGATGATACATGAGATGAAATGATAAATTGGGAAAGTTGTTTTTTCCAGGCCTATCCCCGGCATTTGCCATTTATGAGTACTAAAGAAAACCGAGAAAAAACCTCTCAGGGATGATGGTCCTGGCGGGAATCGGACCCCAGACCTCCCGCCCACGAGTCCGCGCCTTAACGACTCGGGCATCCGCGACAGTCTTGCACTGCTGCATGTAAAAAATATACCCGTATTATGTTACAAAGCAGTTCACTTCCATTATTTCCAAATATTTACTAGGCGATTTCACGGAGAAACGTTTACATTCAGGCACTCAGAGGGTTGTATGTTAATTTGTTATTACGTTCTTTGAAAAAGGACAAAAATACTAATAAACCTAAAATCATCATTTCTGAAGCTTCCCTTGCTAAATAACTTCTACTTTTTTGTGCTCTTCATTTACTTATTTCTCTTTCTCTTTTAATTCTACTTTTCTAATGTAGTATGTGGCAATTATTTAATAACAACAACGCGTATCTTTCACTTGCAATAGTTAATTATAAATATTATATCAAATATAAAACATGATCCCTGGATACCGCCACGGATGGCCGAGGTCGGTAAGGCGCGGACTCGTAAGCGGGAGGTCTGGGGTTCGAATTTCGCCAGGACCGCCCTCTCTGACTGAGGTTTTTTCCAGGTTTTCCTCAGTCCTCATAAATGGCAAATGCCGGGTAAGGTACCCTAAACTTAGGCCTGAAACGTTTCCTTTCTTAAAAAATCCATTCCCAATTTATCATTTCATCTCATGCATCATCAGTGTTCACCGCCTATGGTGCCTAAGTAGTAAAAACGGGCGCTGAACAATATTAAAAAAAATTATCCTTGGACCACTTCATTCATAAAAAATGTCTTCCAAATGTATCATTTGATCTCAATTATCATCAGTGCCCATATCTCTATGTTTTAATAGGGAACACGGGAGTTTAACAATATAAAAAAATTCCTGAGTCTATCTTCGAACTTACGTTGTTCTAAATTGTAGGCAAACAAATATTAATTATAAATATTTACATATAACTTAACACTAAAATAAAAGTAGATAAAGATAAAACACAGAGAAAGAGTCACACTAGAAACTGCTATACTTCGAACTACTGCGAGTTCTTCAATGGCAAGAAGCTAGACAAGTGAAGGTGATAAAAGTAAATATTGAGTATCGAAGGTAACGTTATGCATGGAAACAGATGAAAATAGATATGAGAGTGTGGGAAGAAAACAACTAATATGTAAGATTTAAACCAGGTGATATACGCGCTTTATGTAAAAATATAGCTGCCATTTCTCTATCTCTGAGTAAACTTTCACAGCATTGCTTTACCTACACAATGCTGTGAAAGTTTACTCAGAGATAGAGAAATGGCAGCTATATTTTTACATAAAGCGCGTATATCACCTGGTTTAAATCTTACATATTAGTTGTTTTCTTCCCACACTCTCATATCTATTTTCATCTGTTTCCATGCATAACGTTACCTTCGATACTCAATATTTACTTTTATCACCTTCACTTGTCTAGCTTCTTGCCATTGAAGAACTCGCAGTAGTTCGAAGTATAGCAGTTTCTAGTGTGACTCTTTCTCTGTGTTTTATCTTTATCTACTTTTATTTTAGTGTTAATTTGTTACATTGTTAATAGTGTTTCTTTATTTTTATGTTACATATAACTTAATATATTTTTAAATATATTTTTCTATACATTAGTAATTTTTCTAATAGCGTTGATAGCTTTTATATTTTAAGACTTCGTCATTAATGACGAAGAAACTGTCTTATCAAAGTTTTGAAATGTTGAATTTTATTTCCAATATAGTTTGTAACCAATCAAATCTGTTCCAATGAGATCTCCGCATATTTAATAAGTATCTGAAAGGAAAGCGTATACATCATCAATTTCTACTTTATTGCGCAATTATTTTATACGGAACAGGACTTTCCTCTTCAGTCATGTTTACTGAATTACGCAAATAAACAACATGCTTATATTGGGTGGCAATTATTCCCTACATTCAAGATCAGTTCTTAGAATACTTTTGTTTTCAGTTTTCTCATTTTTGTCTCTTTTCATTTTGAATAATTTTTTTCCATAGAAGAAATGTTTTTGAATCTCTGTTTAATAGTTGGATCTTTTTCAAGAATCCTGACATGCATTGTAGATGTAATTGTATTCCAAGAAAATTAAATAATATGGACATTATATAGTAATTATGAATTTCACAAATTACGAATCTTTGGTTCTTTGTTTCTTTATTTTTAAAAATCCTTATTAGTTGCCATCAATGTTTTAGATAATATATTATGAAAAATCAAATAAAAATTAATTATAACCTAACAGGTGTTTGATGGAGCCTGGAGTTAGCCAACATCCTTTTCCAGTTTCAAAGCAATGCAAAAAATAAATAAAGCAAAAGAAACTTTAACAATGTAGTCGAGATAGCCCGGTACTTCATTATTTACCAAAGTGTTGTGTTAGGATGTTTTTATCCTTGCAAATAAATCATGGCAATATATTACTGTAATACAAACGATTGGAGTCGAAAATTATCTGCAAGATGAGACAGCAATATCACTAGCTACTTCTGAAATATTGCAATGTGCTCTTCATAGTGTCTATTTAGCATTCAGCTATATAATAAAGTCATTTTATTACATTGGTTTCCAGTTCTTTTTCGTTGTAGGCATAATGTTTTCTTTATTTCCTCCTATAAAAAACAAACACTTTCAAGATCTTTAAGTACCTAAAAATAAGGGCCTATTTTGTTTTACAGTCAGTTACTCCAGGAATTAATACAGTAATTTAGAGTTACAATGCAGAGTAAATATATTACAAATTATAGGCACAAAGGATCCTTGAGCGGTATGCATGATTCTTAACATAACCACTGTTATAAAGTATTAAACTTTTAATAGTTTTACCAGTAAAACAGGCCCCAAATGTCAAACTATCTGGAAGATCGTTGACGCACGTACAGCTGATTATTTTACCAGACGAAAAACCGGTTTTAAAGAGTCACTTTAGAAGAATGATGAAGCTTAAACAAGGAATATTGAATTATTTGCACATTTTACTTTTTTATTTATCTTTCACACTTATAAAATTACCTGGAAAGATTGGTAGATGCATAAGATACAAATGAAAGAAAGGAATATGTTAAAAAATCTTATTTTTTTATTTTCGCCTTGTTCTGACAAAAGGTTCAGTGCAGGTTCCCGGTAAGTACAAGAAAGTCTTGCCGGAGGCCATTTCTCCTGTCCAACAGTGTACCTTTGTGACGTATCGAGCGTTAGGATAGGGGACGCGCCGCTCGCAGCCCCTGAGCGTCGGGAGGGGAGGAAGGGTGCTTGTATGAGCTTCGGGGTTGGTTACAGGGGAGATATCGCCCTAGAGAGCACTCAGCTGTGATTGGAGGAAACTCCCTCTTCCTCTGTGTATGTACTTGTACGTTTGTGCGTGTGTGTGCGTGAGTGCACGCGTGAATGCATACACGTACATGTACACATGCACACGCGCGCGCACAGTTTTCCCAATTCCTTTTTCTCTCTCTCTTCTATGCCTGCTCCTTGTCAGCTATGTCTCTCGCTTTTCCCTCTCTGTTCGTGCGGCAAGTAGTTCTCGACTGTTGGTTGAGAATTTCGCGTGCAGAACCTTCTGCTCAATAAATGCACTTTTTGTTGCTTCCCTTAGAGCCTAAACCTTCTATACAAAGAGATGCTGTGATCAAACAGAGAGCAGGGTTCATAAGTATGAACATCATTTTGGGACAGCCAATTTTGTACATTAACTCAAAGGGAACTAGTCGATTAGTACAGTCGAAAGCCACGATATATTTTATCACACGAAATAATTTAGTAACTTTTAGAACAGTGTATATATCTGCTATTTTGCGCGTTAGGGCATTTTATTCCGCCGATTTGCCAGCAAATTATTATCTCTGATTAAATTTTAGTTGTAACATCATATAAACGTAAATAAATACACTTCAGGAACACTAGGCACAAAAGTATTAACATTTCGAGCCAAAGTTTTCACTCTTAATAACAAACTTTTCTGATCTCATGACTTCAGAATTAATATGAATAAGAATGCATGGTTTCGCACTAGTAACAAGTTGACAGGGAATCAAAATACAAGAATGTGGGGTTATAAAACTGAAGGTAATAATAAAAAATAATAAATAGTGTGTACCAACTACCTAGAAAAACAGAAAGAGAATCCTTAAAAACGTACTACCCCCTCCCACAAAAGAGAAACATTGCTAATGGGAAATAAATAAAAAGACCATCGGGTGTTTCATATCTATAAATCTCTCATATATAAAAACTTTACGCAGAAATCATAAGAGCCATTCTGTACTGAACAATTAGAGCAACAATATTTGCTGTACCTGAAAACAAATAAATCGTAGAATATGCTAATTGTATGAAATGAGTTTACATCTAGAAGTGACCGCCACGGGTGGCCGAGGTCGTTAAGGCACGGACTCGTGAGCGGGAGGTCTGCGGTTCGAATCCCGCCAGGACCGTCCTCCCTGACTGGGGTTTTTTCCAGGTTTTCCTCAGTCTTCATAACTGGCAAATGCCGGGGAGGTACCTAAACTTAGGCCTGGAACGCTTCCTTCCTTAAAAAAAATAAATCCTTTCCCAATTAATCATTTCATCTCATGTATAATCAGTGTCCACCGCCTGTGGTGCCTCAGTAGTAAAAACGGGCGTTAAACACTACTCAAAAAAAAAAAAAATCTAGAAGTGAAAGGCAATTAAGCAGCAATTGATAGTACGATAAGCAAACAAATTCTTGGTTGTATTAAAAAGTTGTTAAAGTAAAAAGAACACATGCATGAAGGAGAACTGTTTAAATATATGCAGTCATATTTTAGTGTTTGCACTTTATTAATGTTTAATTGGAACAGAAAAGATGTAACTCACATAAAACAGATGTATTTTTTTGAAAGAACTATACAGATAAATGCTGAAATTTATGAGCAGCAGGCCTTTTAAGTGCAGCATTTATTAAACACTCTCACACAATATACACAACAAGAACGATAATGTCAAAAGGATTAGTCATCGAATATTTTCACTATAAAATAAAATTTAAGCGTAAATTAGAGACCGATCTTATGTTTATAAACTTTAGAACATTTTTAATGTTTTTCTCAGTAGCAATTTCTGCATTACAAAAGCAGTTAACCAAATCAAATATTAAATGTAATTTAGACTTTAGTTATAAGCTTTACCCGTCAGTGTTTTTACATCTCGGCCTCAGCCGGCAGCGGGCGTGCAAATCACTTTCTGAAGCTGCTGCCTGCACTTTCACGGCAGAATTCGTTCATTTTCAAAGATCGTTAAACAGCTGACTAGAACAACCATGTTTTGTGTATATACGTTATTTCAAACGTGAATCAACATGCGGAATTTATTCACAGCTCTACTGTTCAATTGCCGCACATTATTTCCTTTGAGCCTTTCATTAATGCCCCTCTTACATGACTTGCCCAAAAATAAATCAAATGTACGAGAGTTGGAAGAAAGCAGTAGTAGCCCATCTGTATCTGAGAAACTACTTTGTCATGTTTATCACCCTGTGCCATATTTCTGGAAGGCACTAAGCGAAGGAGCCAATCGATGGATTATTTGTCTTAATATGGAAACGTTTTCATTTAAGTGACTCCTTTAGTTTGGGGAAGAGAATGAAATCGCTGGGATTCATGTCGGATGATTATGGGAGTCTTCCACACCCAGTAAGTTCCTTACAGTTTACAGCATATGCAAAATGTAGTAACTAATTTGCTTGGAGTAACATGAGCAAGGATAGCTTTCCTATAACGCAATTAATCTTTTGTCCATTGACGTCATTCTGTCTAGTCACCGATCTTCAGCTCTTTCTACCATAACTTGCCCTTACATGGAACACGGAACTCTTGCTCCTAGCTCCTGCAACTCGAGAGAGCCGAACTACTGTGCGTGGCCGCATGTATTATTTTTTTGTTAAACATAATGTAACCTGTGCGTTGTCCTCTGTAACTTTTAAATATAAATTGATAGACAATTGTTAGGCTGGTAAAATATTGTAACAATGGCAAATCCGATCTTGTTGGAATTAATTCATATACATACTAACGGGTAAATCCTAGAAACCGATGAACCCAGTGGTTTTTCGAAAATATAAATTGATGAGGGGGAGTAAATCACTGTAATGGTGGCCAATCTCTTTTGAATGCAGCAGGAAAAAAAGCATAAATATCAATTTATAGCGCATTCTGTACGTGGCACTATACACTTGAAAGTATTATTAACTAGCTATATCTGTGGGTTACTACCTTCGGCTCTCTCCGCCGTCGCTCGGGACTTGCAGCAGCAAACAGCAAGAGTTGCGTTTGATTTCTGTACTCCGTGTATGGATATAGTCTACTACAAAACTCTACAAACAGAGCAGCTGTGTTCTGAATGGCTGAATTCTTAAGTTTAAGTTAGATGTACACGCAAAACCTTGGTCCTTGCAAACTTCTAGGTTTACGTCTAATTGTACGCTTATTTTTATGTTTACGTGGTTCATTGTGAATGGTTCCATTACAATACATAGAAACCTGCTTTTACGTTTAAGTTTACGTTACGTTTAAGTTTCATTGTGAATGGGCCTTATGTTGCAGTAGTTTCACAACGGTCATTGATTGTCATGCAAGACAATGGGTGCATATGCTTGAAAATGTCGCAATTTTCTTCGCGAAGTAGAACGCAGATAATGTCCCGGGTGCTGAGTATTAACAGCCTGGCCTGAGAAACTGCATAGTTGAACATCACACCTTGAACTTCGTATGTCACTATTAGCATCGCTTTCAATTTCCCTGGTTCAGATACAGCGTTTTAGCTCGGGGAATTATAAATCACTGGATTGACTTTTCAGTTCTGACTCGTCAGCTCGCGTTCAATTCCCATAAATAATTGCGCCTGCAAGTAATGCTACATTTCAAGGTAGTGAGGCACCTAACAAGATGACATTTTATACACAGACAACGCGCAACACCAGCAGTCCTACCTCTCGCTGCACGACTTATTCACCTCCATCAGCAACATGTAGTGTGCTGCAGCGACCTGCACGTAACACGTCCTGCACACTATCAAGGCCCTTGCCAACGAGAACCCTGCCACCGGCCGATATGCCACATACTTCCCGTAATATCCATGTCAATTTTGGGCATTCCTTGCACGGACATCTCACATTTTAATTTCTACCAATTACCCGTTGTTTAAACATAAAAATTATATGTTCAGACTGATGTTCTTTGACATCATTTTTCAGACTTTCATGGGCGTCTGTCTGAAGACTCTGCAATAACGATTACTATACAATGGAAAGATAAATTTTGCAACATATTCGAGTATAATTGAACAGAGTTTAATCTTGCTAGGTTAGATCAATTTAATCAATGCCGAAAATACTAATATAGGTCACCTAGAGCCATTACATAAAACATATAATATGTACTAAATGAAACAAGAGAACTTATAAACAAAATTAATGTTAGAAAATAAGTTAAAATTTAAAATTGAAATACCGTAGATATACAACGTTAAAATGAAATAAGAATATAACACAGAACAATTTTGACCACCCCATTATAAGAGCATATGCTAAATCAAAGTTCAACTCTAATAAATGGACAATAAATAATGACAGTTGATGTTAATAATTACAAAAATACGATTTGAAAGGGAAATTATATTCCATTTTCTTCATCTCAGACTCGAGTTTTGAATGTTATATTTATAATATTCGCATGTTTTGCGAAACATAGATTTCTTATCTGTATGCTTATTGTTTTCATAGTTTACACTTGAACAACACCTGTATCTATGTACTCCTGACTTTTCTTTCTGTTCTTGTGGATGTTTATTTATAACATAACTGATTTAAATAAATAAATGCATGCGGTGCCAAAAATGTATACACACTTCAAGCAAAGAAAAAACTGTATTGACTTAACAAAACTGAATTCACACAAACAGAAAATGATGAGCACTAATCATCTTAGACTTTTACAGTTACAACAGTTGCTCAAAATGCCCACCATCGGCGTCGATACACTTCTGAGTACGTTGAACTACTGATTGATCAACGTTTGCGAAAGTGTCCTCAGCGATTGCAGCACGTGCCGTTTCAATTTCTTCCCGAAATGCTGCCATGTAGCTGTTTTTCTACGGTATACAACATCCTTTAGAGTTCCCTATAGGTCAGTCCAACGGTGGTTCTCTTCTGTACACACGTCTCCATCTCCTTTGAACTTCAAACAACATTCTCGGTTTTCCATTACCACTTCAAAATTGCTTTCCGCTGTTCAAACGATAATCTTGGCTCCATTTTGTTGTAGTAACGCTAGCATAGCGTAATGTAACTCACATCTGTTTACAGAACATCATACAATAATCTTGCTTCATTTGTTCATTGTTGATTTACGGTAATCTTGGCTTCATTTGCTCATTATTGATTTACCTGTGACGTAGTAAAGCTATCATAATGTATGTGAGTCACATCTGTTTACAGAACACCATACTACAATTACTGTTGTTTTTCGGTCCAACTTTGAAATATATTAAATAGATATCTACTGTGAAAGTGTATATACATTTTGGCACCCTCGGTATATACATTTTAATGCAATATTTATTATAAAATATGAAGTGAAATACATATTTATTCCTTTACCATCTTTAAACTATTTTATAACTTGGAATTTTGTTAATGTAAAATGCATTAATTATGGAATTCGGAAGTAAGTAATATCGAATATTATGCTGAGTCTTAGAGTTGTACCTACTAGTATAGAAATGCGAATAACTTAAGTAGGAAATATTAAAATGTTTTTCCTACAATTTTGTTTTCGAAAGTCATAAACAAATATAGTGCCAACATTTGAAAAATGGGTTTCTTTATACAAAGTAACAATATAGACACCAAGTGAAAGTGGTGGGGTAGGCAACTCTTGTCATTCTACTTTGTTATTGGTGACCTGTTTGTGTTGCGATGGACTTGGCTGTCTTTTTTTTTTTATCATAATTGGACGTATTCCTTGTAATTATTCTGTAAAATAAATGCAAACTATACATAGAATAACTTTGAATTATTAGTGACGGAAAAACAATATGAAAACAGGATTGCCGATAATAGACTTTGAACAGAATTTTCCTGATGTTCAATCACTGACACATCAAGCAATGGCAAATTTAACAAATAATTTGAGCAAACAGTGTTAATTACGGACCGGTCACAGAGGGATTGTATAAGCTGTTTTAATGGCCGAAAATGTGCGTACCCCTGTTCAAATGTTGTTATTAGTCCACTTAAGTCCTCCTGATAAAAGTTGCTCGGATGGGATTAATCACTGAACCTTAAGAAGAATATTACAAGATCTAAAATTGAGACCATATCGACCAAACTTTTGCAAGCGCTGCACAAGATGATGCGGACAGTCGTCTGGGGCAGATAGTGACTTTCGGGGAAAAGTTTTATAATTGGAAGAAGCCTCTTTAAGCAGAGCTCGGCAGTAAGCCGACACAAACATGTTTACTGGACCAGTGAAAAAGTCTCATTGCACTCCTGGTGTGATTGCATGGTGTGATATTTGTATCAGAGGTAGGATCATTCTTTTTAGTGTAACAGCTACAGCAAAAATAACTTCAGGTGTTACAAGAGATGTTTATTCCAGAACTTGAATATGGCCTTCGCCAAGATGTAGTTGATATGGAAACAGAATGGCGTACCGCCTCATTCGTTTAGAGCTGATAAACTTCTTAAACAATCCATTCCATAAATGGACTGGCAAAAGTCACTCAGGTCACAAGGCCGCACAGCGTGTGTGTTTTCTCTCTTTTAATATAGTGAAAGAAGAACATTTTGGTGAGACACCACATGATTGAATCACTTGCAACCGTCGATCAAACGTCGTTTCAATATGAATGGTTAATTGTGATCTAACATCTGTAAATTGGTGCCCAGACAATATGAACTGCGTGTCTAGAATTATGATTGCCAATTGTTGATTTGATTTATTTACGTACGCTCTTTAACTTCTCAGGTCATCAGCGTTCCATTCTATTCAGGGCGTGAAATGGCCTACAAATTTCGCTCAGAGGCCTCTTCTTTCGGGCTTGGGGTTCTTTATCGTGCCGTAAATATATGACAAGGGACTCACGGCTTTTCTTCCTTTCCGAAGGAAGCCATACTTAGGATTTTTACGCCCGAAAAAATCCATCGATCCTGGCCGGGTTCGAACCCGCGATCTTGTGTTTAGAAGACAAGTATGGTTACCACTACACCACCAGGACTGACGATTGCCAGTTCGAGCGAATCTGTTAAAGATAAAGAAATTATTCTTTGTTAAAATGATATGGAAAGAAAATCTTATCTCACTTTGTATAGGTAGGTAAATTAAGATATATAACATAAGGAAACCAAACATTAAATTTAACTTTGAAAACTAAAAACTATATACAGTACAATATTCTATATGTTATGTCAGTTATTTGTATTAATAGCTCGCTCGACTAAGCTCACAGAATAAAATGATTGTAGCAATCCCTCAGATGCTCTGTCCCGAGGCCCTGTAAAGAGAGTACAATGCCATTTTTACGTCCCTTTCCATGAGAGTACATAAAATAATACTTCCGCGATTTATGTATTCAACAACGATTCCATATTATTTCTGTTTCCAACAGCATGACAATGTTGTTTTCATAATATTTATCTTTATGCCATCGACGATATAAATATGTATATACATTAAATTGAGCCCTTCCCCTCTTTTTTCAGGGAAAAATACATTTTGTATGCAATCACATGATAGCAAACAAAAGCTTCGTGTCATTATCCTCCATATTGTTTCTCTTCCGGAAGAAATGTGTTTACACTATCGTTGATATTGATAATATTCGTTTCGTTCTGGTTTACTCTTTGAATTAATAAGTGCATGTTGTTTAACCTGGCAAGAAAAAAGGGCACCGTATTCTCCGCCCTTAGCCAACGATTCAGCGCCAAATAAAAATGTTGATCTAAACAGGGCCTAATGTTCAGCTTTACCTTTCGGACAAACTTTTCTACTATCATCCGCCTTTAAATTTTTTACCTTCTATTTCTTATTGTTCATTTAGACTATAAACTTGTGCAACATCAAATCAAAATATCTATAATTCAAATCATGAAAATTTCTATTAATTCATAGTAAGTTAATATTCATGAAAATGTTTTCGTATATCAACAGTGTAGTAAAAGAGGAATAGGTCAAAATCATTTACATTGATTTATAAAAGTATAAGTGTCATATATAAGAACTAGCAATTATGAGGGTACACAAACTAGAAACACTGATTGACAGTGAAAGACGTATCGCCATTATTTGGAGATTATACCCTTACACTGACAGAACGAGAAAACTTAAATTTTCCTGAATATGTCAGGTTGAAAATAAACTAACAACCTTAAAATAGACGGTGTCCTTATATTAAGAGTAGACCACATTAAAGCGAGCACCGAGTGCCAGGAACACGCTAGTTAACTGTAGTGAAAACAGATAATTCTCTCGCTAATGCATACACTTGCGCCATCAGTCGCAGTTTGCTGTTATGACAGCAAGCATTATTTCTATTTTATATTATTATAACTAAGTTTTAGATTGAGAATTCAGTGTAACTCAAGACTTTGTGTTACTATATGTTATTACAGATTTTGATGCAAATGTTATTAATTATAATGTATTATGAAATAGAGTTTTAAAGTGTTGTATTGAAATGTTAGCACCAGAACAGAAAAAATTAAATGAACTTTTCTGATGGGTATAAGAAATGTGTGACAGTAACATCATGAAATAAAACTAGTATTGTGCGAGCGCTATTGTTGATTAAAGCTGTGCGAGTAGAAATTGTGACTGCAGAAGGACACTACTGTAAGCTGTCAAATAAAACTAATATTTTGTGCGTGAAATTGTTGATCAAAGTTATGCAAGTAGAAATGCGAGAGAACTTATCCTTCGATGAAGTCGGCAACTGGCGCGATTTTTGCCCCTCACAACTGTATTTAGCTACGGACGGGGGCCAAAAAAAAAACAAGCTGTAAACTATAATTTAAATGAGAGTATATTTACCAAATGTACTTTTAAGAACCATTCAAGCCCCAATGGTTACCTTAATGGAAACATTTTCTTTTCTCACTTTATAAAAGGCGGCACCTTTGGACGCAATAGATTTCGGATTCTTTCGGGTATTTTCATTTCTTTAAGTTTTTAAATTAATAATCGATTATAACAAGTTAGTTGCTTAAGCGGCACGGAGTTTGAAGCTTAAAATATAACTACTGGAGTAGCAACGTTCGCCTTGGGTTGTCTGAACATGAGAAGGGAGGTTACCTTTGGTGATCACTGATTTCAATCCCAATTTAACTTGAACGTATTTTTGTATGTGTGCTCATTATGCGCTAGCTAATGATATTATGCATAATTAGGAATTTTATCCCATTAGAAAGAATACAAAACAACCCTTACATATGTTGTGAATGACTAATATCGCTAAATAGAATTTATTCCTCTCCATGCACTATAAACAAGTACTGGAGCAGTAATTGAGTGGGCGGGGGATGGCGTAGTTGGTCGCTGAGCTGATGGTGGTTTCAAAGTCTGCCCGGGCTGCTCACTGATGACGTCGTTTGCTCCAATTCTGTTGAATTTTATCTCAGGGTCCACTGGAGTGTTTCGGGATCGGTATAGATCCACGGGAACGAGAAATGTGTTGCCCAAAAATACACAAGGTTGACTTGTTTAAAATATTTTATTCCCATGTAAAGTACTTCCTAACCGTTCGCCTCTGACTTCGCTACTCACTTAGACTGGCTTTAGAAAATGACTTACACTGCCCTCAACTGAACTTTAAGACTGATTACTTTTAAACGACTCAGGCTGCCTGCTTCTCGTATATTTCTTTCGCGTCTCTCGTATGATGTCCTCTGTTTCTCCTGAATGTATGAATCTGAATCCGCGAATGTCTGAATGTGCGAGAGACTATGAATGTCTGACTTCTGCGAGTGTGAATGTGCCTCTGAATGCGTCTCTACCGAATGCGTGAATTCCTCTCTGACTTCTGTATTCTAGTTTTTCTACTACATCGCCACGCCTTTCGCTAAATTAAATTCCCTCGTATTTTACCTATTTCTGTGTTGTACTTTCATCATTGGCTATCCTAAAATTATTTATTGGTATCTAAGTTCTTCTGATTCGTTAACTTTTATCCGAAGACCATTGGCTAGAATTATTCTTTCCCCCCTGATCTAACGTCTTCCCACGAACTTGAATTTTCCCAGAACAAGCTGTAGTAAATTTCGGTACTTTCCTTATATTCTGATTTCTATTGAAAATCTTTTGCCTTCCTTAGTCTGTAGATTTCTAAATGTTCCCGGAGATAACGCACGTGTTTTCGGCTTTCCTGTAATAAAACATTTTCGTCTCCGTTCTGACATTTTCATTTTCTCTTAAATTATTGCTACCTCTGACTTTGTTAAATACTGTCCCGTAACGGCCACATGTTTCTCTTATTGTCAACTCCTAAGTATTTCCTGGGCAGAAGGTTCGTGACCTAACAAAAGATAGTTTACCCTTTCTTCAGCCTTGTCTAAGGAGTGGTCTGCGGAGAGGTGTCAGGTATACATCTGTCTCTTTCTAACATATTTTACACAAAATGTATACAAAACCCTTTTGTGAAATACCTGTTAAATGACATACAAGTTACAAATTACTTCGATTCCTGTTATACCTATCTCAAAATGATTTTCTTATACATGTACATAACAATTATCCTTATCAAATAATGCCTTTATAAATATCACTCTGCAGCCTTTTAATTAAATTAATAAAGGCAGCCTTATTTCCGGCTTCAGTACGTACATATAAGTTCAGATCGTAGACGAGAATTGAACTCTAGAGGGAGTATAAGCGCTTTTTTAAAGATGCAACACAGAAAAATGTAATGCCACGATTCTAAACATAACCTCAAAACGAAGGAAAAAAACTTCAGAAGGGAGAATTCTATTAGATGCACTGTTTGTTATTACAAATAATTGTTTTAAAAATAGCTCTTGTCCGGAGGGGCGCCTCTGAGAATTGAGCCGCCATCTGGGGTTGTGGGTTCACAGATGCCGCACAATGACGGCGCTCTGTTCAAAGGTGCTCGCTTCAGTACCTACTTAGCGCAAGATAGGCACAAATGCTTTAGTATGTCACAGAGATTTTCATTTAGTAAACGCCACAATAATTTCTAATCATTTCTTATTTCTTTTCCATAACATTTATTACAGATCGCTTGTTTTGATCGGCTATTAAAAACATGTAATTATTAATATAGCAAAACGTATTATTTAATTACACAGTGTTCTATCGTATCATTTAAAGACGAGTTAAAAACATAATTATATCAGTCATATATATTTTATATCAGCTTAAGAAGTGTTTGTTGTTTTCAATTCATTAGGTAATTACCAGAGCCCGGAAGTTCAGGCACTTATTTTGGTTAAAATAGGCAGGCAAAAAGGCAATTACAATACTGAAAATAGGCAGTAATGTAATTAAAATAGGCATTTATTAAAAGAGAAAACAGTGAGTAATATCACTCATTATTAATAAAAATAAATATTTAAGTTACTTAATAATTTCTTAATAGCATAATTAAAGTACTTAAAACTTACTTATTTTGGTTACAAGCAACAACAAGATGTTTCTTCGAGGTATCAACCGTCATAGTCAGGCCACTTGTCAGAGAAAACATTTTTCATCATGGAAAAAAGAACGTTCTACTTACACTAAAGTGAATGGAGCATATTTAAAACAACCTATTTCGAAAGGACTCATGCTAGATACAAAAGAACATTCACCTTTCAGGACACCATAGAAATGCTGATCAAGAAAAAGTAAAGTAGTTTTGAATAGTCCTGGTGACTGAGCAAAAGATGTGCAGTGGTCTCTGGCCGAGTTCTCTTTCTGTTTCTGTGTTTATAGGGAAATTATATTTCTTACTGAACACATTGTAGGAATGGTTTGTTGCATCCGGTATCATCTTTCTCGCTTGCAATTGTTTGTTACATTTATACATCTCAGAAGTTGCATCACTACAAATTTCCTAGAATTATAACGTACAGATCGATACAAGGTCATTCGCCAGAACTATTAAAAGCTATAGTACTTCCCTCATCTACTCTTATTTCCTGGTATTCGTATGCCTGAGGTAACCGTACATTTCTTTCACTAATGAAGATTCTGTTATTTAAAAATCTTAAGTGAATGGATTGAGGAGAAAGTTTGTGGCTGCTGAAAAGAAATAAATGTATAACAAGATTCTCTATAGATATTTTTTGTGAGGTGAACATGTAATTTAATTTTATAACCTTTTTCTCTTCAATATATTGAAATTTTGTATGTGGTTTTTAAAATGCGTAAAATAATCGCAGAAAAAATCATAGCGATCCAAAACAAATAAAAAATAAGTATTTAAACCTTAAAATACGCAACAAGAAGCTAAAATAGACAAAAAGACAAAATAAAAACTGGCCCTACCTACCCCAAGTATACGGAAACATGTTCATTTCTATCTAACTCTTAAATACATCCACTCAGATAGAAAAGGCATTTTGCTTAACTTCCGGGCTCTGGTAATAACAGTGTGAAACGTTTGAAATATTACTCTTTGTTGATCATACTTAATGCAATTGTAGTTGTAGTAGTACGAAAACTTGAATGGCAGTCAAGTAGTTGTGTCAATTTTAACATGTTGGTGTGCTCATGAAGATCACTTCTAATGATTCAGTTGAAGATTTAAAATGAAAAATAAGCGTAAAAATCTGACCCCTCAGGTGTTGCTTACAAATAAGTACAGCGTATCGCAGCTCCTTTTCCTTACCTTCGTTTGATTTATTTATGGACGCTCTTTAACATCTCAGGTCATCAGCGTCTTACCTTCGTGGATAGCGGAATGTAGTGCAATATTAAAGCAATCTGGAGTTCTGTTTACTGCTGATAAATTTTGTGATTTTAAGAAAATTAAAAGATTTATTTATCCTACGGCAGGAAACTTGCCTTAAACCTTCCTCATTTCTGCAGAAAGTGTGTAAATTACGCGAAACAGCAGGGATTATAGAAAATGCATAAAGTATTATTGGACAATTTTGTAGGACTATATTTTCAACAATTCTAAAGATATATGCATTATATTATCGCAATTTGAAAAATTAACAGTTTCATTTTCAAACTGACAATTTTATATCACTGCCATCTTGCAGGAAAATAGGTATTTCAGTGTTGAGAAAATAACTGCCGACCGTATCTGACATGTCCTGGAACCAGCGCAAATTAAGTGTTGTCTTAGTTCAACGCGTGCTCGACGGCAATTTGGACATCGTTGTCCTTCCGCGTCGTCAGTCTGATGGTGATAGAAATAATTTTACGAAAAAAGTTGCATCTGTTGTTAAGGAAAATGTGTGGTGAGGCCAAATGTTACGGAAGAAACGGTCGACGTGAAAGGTTTGATTCAAAGTCCTATGAAATCTCTGAGGAAGGTCAATCGAGAGCAGCAGCTATCGGAGTTCACAGTGGGGAAGGTTCTACGGAAATAATTGTAACTGCTGCAAAATATTACGATCCCACCAACCGGCTGAGTTTTTGAGAACTTGCTGGCCATGGAAGATGGTTTGCCCGAACAGATAATTTTGAGGATTTGTTCGAACAGATCATTTTTAGTGATGAAGTGACATTTCAATTATCCGGAAAGGTCAATAGGCACAGTTTCTATATTTGGGCACCCTGGAATCCCTACACTGCTAACGAGGTGTAACGTGACAGCCCCATAGCGAATGTTTTTTGTAGCTTTCCTGAAGAAATATGATTGACCCATTTTTTCCTTGTAGAGGACACTGTCATGAATCACATGTAACAGCTGTTCTGGAAAAATGTTATGTCACTACGTGAAGATGACAAAAGAGAGGAGTTCATTTACCAATGAGATGTAAAAAGAATTATGTAAATAAATCCTTGCTAGGTCGCTGAATTTGGTTGTACAGCCACATCTGGAAATCTGCACATGACCTCACACTGTTAGCAGATTTCATCAGACTTGTTTACGCCTCTTCACTTCCAAAGGTACTGCTGGAATTATGGAACAGTGCCAAACAAGACACGTTTGAGAGGGTTTAGCGGAAATTGCAGTAAAGCCTGGACTTCTGTCGTGTAACATGTGGGACCACATCGAATGAAATTAAGAGTATCAGAATAAAATTGCAAATATTATTATTTGATGATAATGTGACATAGCAGAAATTTTCAATATGCTGCTCATACTTTTGACCCAAAACCCATTTCGTTCTTGTGGGATAGAATTAATAGTCCATCAACAAACAAGCCATTAGACAAGTGTTAGAACATTTCAAATAATACTGTAAAGGAATATCAAGCAACATATTGCTAATATATAAATCTAGAATGCCAAGAGTTTATAGTGATATTTTAAAACAAAGAAAAATGCTTGGAAGAAACGAACATCTGAAGTCAGTATAGATAATGCACTCATTAGTTTTCAAATATACCACAATTTTCAATAATAAATTTAAAGCTATTTACCTTTGATTATGTATAATAGAAAAAAATTGCCTATAATAAATTTAATTTTTTATGGTTTTTTTGCCGCTTCATTGATTGTCGTTTTCTTTCGGCAGTTTTGTGGAATTCATCTCCTGTAACAATGATATCAGCGCCATAATGATAATAGCGCTCCAAGAAAATCAAAAGCACCCTTTCGCTCAGTTTTATACTCATCTGTGAGCAACTGCTACGTATGGGCATGGACTTTGTGTACAAAACAACAGTATGAGATATTTCTCGACAGTGTGCGTAATTACCTAATCGTAAAGCATCGATTCTCTTGAGTGTGTGTTTAATCATGTATTTCAGTTTATGCGTATGAGTAGGACTAGGGTTTCTAGGTACTGTAAAGAACAGAATAGGCAGAGCATTTAACGCTATCAAAACGGGCACTAAATTAGCATATGAAATAATTTTGTGATCGCGTAAAATATCTGGTTTTAGTGGATGTTTGTAAATAAGTAGCTCAAGCTAACACACACACCATACCCATATAAGTACGCGAGAATCATGGCACAAGTGTATGGTATGAAGATGCAACATCAAAATTATTTTTATATATTCATTTACTTTGTCTGCAAGCACATTTAATAGTATGAAAACCTTCTTCTCACCTTACATAAAATTATAGTAGCAAATTAAACAAGGCATCTTACTTGGGAAATATATATTATCATTACTGCATTCTGTTATAGAATATTTGCAACTGTAACTACTTTGTGCCACCCAGGGCTGTTGTTCAAAATGAAATTACAGTTTGTTCAAAGTAACTACTCAAGCCCTGAGACTCATTGAAACGTTCTTCACTCTGTACAGCTTTAACTTTAAACGATTCCTACGCCCCCCCCCCCCGAAATATAAATATATGTTATAAGCAAAATGTAGATATTATGCACACACTCGTATATATATATATATCGTGAGGTATAACTTTAATACGTTTATTGAATATCGCCAAAAGAGAAAATTCTCTGGTATAACTGTCTACGGTAGCCCGCCAGAAACGGGGAGAGCCAAGGAGGTCATAAACCGTTATACAAAGGAAAGGGACAAGTGTGTGCCATTTCTCAAAAGACCGTTCGTTGGCAAGAGTTAATAAAGTCCAGGCTTTTGAATACGTCAGGGGAATGAACTTGCCAGCTGTTTTTTACAGTTAACTTTAAACCAACGAATGTAAATTTAAATTTTCAAATAGGTAGCGGGGCATGCGCTGGCAGGTGAAATAAAGACTTGCGCGTGCTTGTGTGACCCCCTTTGATTTGGTGAAGCCAACAGTTAGTTAATTTGAATCGAGCATATAAGCGTGCTCTGCTGGGGCACGCATAATAAGCTCTACAATCGTATGCCGTTCTCGGTTCATCTCGTTGGAAGTCGCGGCAGCTAAATTTTACTCGACGTAGTTAAGTTCCACCGTACGCAGAACACCAGAGGACGCGAAAGAGTTGCGAATAATAAATTACCATACACATTCAGATCTACTCATCACATGATTATTAACACAGCTGATATTCTCTCCCAGTCCTATGGAGGAGGATTCACAAAATACCGGAACATAATCCTGAGATATTATTGTCATGAAGCATAGGCAACAACACCAAAGCGAGCTATAGTCCATTAACGATACGCCGCTATAAAATATGGCGATCAGTAACTAAATCGCTTTATAATTATCGACCAACCTGTCGCCACCGACTAAACCGCTTCAAACTGCATTGCTAGGAGGTGATACTCACGTTTCCAAACCTAAATAACATTTTGTGGCTGGTTTTGTGAAATTCGCAAGTGTCAAATCTGAAACCACGTCTTACATGAAGAGTTGCTTTTGCTTGCCTCTCGCTCATCAAAATGCTGGATAGACAGCAAACAGCAATTCCAATATAATCAAATCAAAATTTTAAAATAATTTAGATTCAGTTTTGGCGTTTCTAAACATTTACAAATTCTGCCTCTAAATGAATTCTTGAGGCTTTTCAGATGAATTCTAAAATGCTCTCGAGTTTTTACATGTTTCTTTTGTCTTTTCTTCTTCCTCTTCTTGTAGACTGCGGCAGATGTATTTAGTAGTAGATATGAAACTTGAATCAGTTATGAAGAAATTCACTTTCTCAATTCTTTTTGTGCGCCCAGAACAACCATGTGCACCACCTTAGCACTATAGGCTATGATGAAAATGCTTATGTGGAAAACATCCTTGCAGCTATCTTGGAAGGATATTTCAGGAATATCACCTTGCCTGAGGACATAACAACAAACGGCCTCCTAACAGTTTCAGAAAGTCGATTACTGCATGAGTTAAATAGGTTAAGTGAAGAGATTTGTGAATTCATTATTTGGAGATTTTAAGTTGCTTTAAATATGGAATATGTACAGACCGTTGTCAGTAAGAGGAATTTATAAGATTTCTTACCGTATAAAATGTTTCTGAAATATAAATACTTATCATTCCATAGCAAAATAATAGTATATTAAAATGTTCATGAAGACACAGTCAAGATATAGGTAAGAATAAATTTACAAACACAATTTATAAGACCTTTGATAAAAATTGCTTACACAAAATATCTCTTAACTGATGAAATCCGCAATCGATGCAATTATCAATATTCACACACTCTTAAATGAACATTTATGCGCCAATAATTACACCGGGCGAATGTCTACATCATGAGACAGGCTGAAATGAAACAATGGCGCAAGCATTCTTTGCGAATATAAAAAAGAAACAAAAGAGTTGCCATACCATTTTACACTTCTATTAACTTAACGTGTTTTGTAATTTTCAGTGGGCTATATTTTCCAGCTCATTTTGCACAGCAATACGTTTTTATTTTTACCTACTAGTTCATCGTATATTTGCTGAATCGAATTTAAATTAATATTTTGGCTACGTCAATATAAAAGAACTATTTTCTTAGACATGAAGCGTTTCCGCAGGAGATTTGGACGTTCATGTGGATTATTAATATTCTTTGGAATACCCAGGTTCAAGGTTTTTCTTATATGTGTGAGAAATCATGTGTTTGTCTATTATTGACAAAATATTTTACTCTCTAAATGGCTTCGAGGATGATACCTTTCATAAATAAGCAACTCGTATCATTGCGTGGCGTGATATTCATCATATTTTATAGTGGATCTCGGCAGCGTGCCTTTAATGAAATACTCTTTAAATAATTCAAGAAAAAGAAACTCTTGTCTGAATAGCTCAAAGCTCATTTGCAAACGTGAGCCCTCCATTGTGGATATCAATGACAGGTTCATCGTTAGAAGGACTGCAAAAATATTTCGTCTTATTTAAATTATTTATTATAATTTATGGGGAAATTTCGGAGTAATTTTACTGTGTTTGCTACCTATTATCTCCTTGTGATTCTGTTAATCTTTTCCTACTTTATCTCTTTCTCTCTTTGGGTCTACATTGCCAAGAGTTATTTATCCCATGTCCCCAGGTTATCTATATATAAATACTGTTTCAGATACTTACCAGTCGATGAATCTGTCTATCTGCATGAAATTTCAGATTGACGGTGCTCCTGAAATAAGAAATGCATTATTGTCTCCTTAGAGTATGTTCTTTTATGTTAAAATGCGACATAATTTTTGATGAAATGCGTTTTATAATTTTATATAATGATCTAAAGTGAGTAAATTTGGTAAAATGTTCCATATCAAAAGGTTTTTGAACCGTTAGCCAAGTAAACGTTCCAAGTAAGGAACACACTTTACCCAACCTTAATATCATACAGTGCATTATGGCACCCACATAACATAATGTGTGTTAAAGGAACTTTAGGTAACGATGTTAACAATTATGGTGCAAAACAATACCCGATTAGGTTGATTATCTGGCATAGTATTTTCAGCGTTTTACCCTTAGGTCTTAAAGTGAATGGCTGAAAAAGTTAGGCCACAAAGTCCCCTGAATTCATTCGGTCCAAATAGGACCTAACATTCTCCCGGCAGCTGCCATTATCATCTTCAACTTCATCTTTGAGATAGCAGAGCCATGCCTTCAAACATCACAACCTCAGAGGTCAGCTACAATCTTGCCAGGCTGGAGGAGAATCTCATAAAGTCCGAGTGAGCGTTTAAAAACTAAAAAAAAAAAATCCCAAAATATGTTTGAACGCTACTGTGAATGCATCTACAAAGAAAAATAATATTATGTGAATTAGACATTTTGTAGGAGAAATGTAACGTGATATTAGACAAGATTGTTTACTAGTAGAGGGTAATCAAACGTATTATTTGCAAGAATTCTACGATATAAAGCCAGCAAACTGCAAGAGGAGCAATGTATTTTAGAGTGAATGGTGTTACTGTGTTAATTTATATTAATATTATTATAAATCATGCATTAAAAATGCCCATTTACAACACCAACATTCTGAGTCATTACTTCTTCGTCAGGACCCGCCATTAATTCGTGACTCATATTTGCGAATGTGACTTTACTTATTTATAGTTCCACACTTACACACAAACTAGAGTCAAACTTTAATTGTGCTTAAGTGGTCTATAGAAGACTAGTGTAAGGTATTAAGGAGATAACTTATAAATGGAAAAGTTTGGTTTTATATTAAAACTACAATTTCTTTGATTTAAAGGACAACAACCATACACAAAAAGCATCGATTGTCTCGCTATAACGACCTCATGATTCACCTTCAAACTAAACAGGACTACGTTATTTCCCATTACTTTGAAGAAATCTTAAATTTTAGCCTTTATTGCAATATAAACATGTACCAAAATATCAATCTAACCTAACACAAAATTATATTTAAGACTTTCGGACGGGAGGAAGTTTTCTATTATTTCAAGTTTTTTAATCATTTCGTTTTTATTGCAGGCATTATTTCTTTCTACATTGTGGTGATTGTGGTCATCAGTGACAACCGGAGAAAGAAATAATTTTTCATCGCTTTGTGTAACACCAGCGGGAAGAACATCTCCATAGAATTCAAAATCTTGAAACTCCAAGCCAGTTACCGGGTGTCACCATTCTGAGTGGTAAACACTAGAAGCTTTTTCTCATTCTCCTGAAAATTATTCATGACGTCAGCCTTGATAAACTTTAGGTATTTATTCGGGCTTCATTGTACCCCAAGCTTTCCGAAGGGAAAAAAAAAACGATGAAATTAGATGCGAAGAAAATTAAGCTATTTTTATTAAGGATAATACTACAGATTACTTTTAGGAACACCGTCCCCACTTATGTGTCTACTAAACTAAGGTGATAGCTATTCTGCCCAAATCTAACGGTCATAGATAATTACGTAGTTTGCCAAAAAGAAGGCAGTGTTCGTGTTACTGAAATTGAGTAAATTACAATATGCAAAAAAGTTCTCCGACATCAGGTAGATCCTGGATTTCGACCATTCAATTCTGTAAATATATAGAAAAAATAGCACCGATTATCCAAGCGTTCTTACTGACTTCACATTGAGCAGGAAACGATTTCACAACCTTTAGATATCTGGGGTTTGCTGATTTTTCGATGAAGAAATCAGATGACGGAGTTCGCCTGGTCCGTCTGAATTTGTATAAGCAAACATTTTACCCCATGATAAGAATTGGCCCTCACTCTGAAGTATTGTCATAGAGCAATTCTGTTCAATCACAATTATAAATGCCATAAGGTTAAAATTTTGTACAATTTTAGAAGTTTTTCTCCCCGATATCGGTGGTGCTGTCTCTCTTTGAATCCTCCGACTACTTCTGTAGTCACCTGCAGGAAGCTTTAATGTTACCTATCGTGTTTAAGCTGTTTTACAAAAGTTTCTGTTTTTATTTTGTATGTTATATATTTTCATGTTAATTAAACCAAATTTTAAGACATTTTCATTAACCAGCAATGTTTCATCTTTATTATTTATGGCTATGTCCAGTTCATGATACATTTTGCCTTAGTTCTAATTTGTTCTTCATTATTATACTTAAGTCTCATAATCTGAGTAATGTAGTTTTCATTTCAAAAGAACACTTTTACTGTTTCTAGGAATTTTACTAGATTTTTACTATCGGCTGTGAAAGCTACATATTGTTATAATTTTACTAGTTAATAATTTCCTGATCTGGCTGAAAAGGACAAATTTCTTCGCTCAAACACAAATGTGCAAAAACTGAACCTAGAGGAAAAGACTGTAGCCAATGTGTGCTTGCAGATCGATAATAACAATAATAAAATATCTATTGTTAAAACAAGAGGACAGAAGTAACCATTATCTTTGTACGTTTATGCAGTTTGTGCCTTCCTGTACAGTACTTCTCTCACCTTGATAGTAAACATTAGACTGATGCGTTTGATAAATATGCATTAAAGACATACATAATTCATTCCTTATCAAAACCAGCGAAAAATGTACAGAACAAAAGAGTTATTTTGCTTTGAAGACTAGAAAAATGTAACATATAAATGAGAAAATGTGTAACTAAAAGAATATTACTGAAAAAGGTAGTTTAATGGAAGAAAGTCCACAACAAGAACAATTTAGATAGTAAATGGTAAACACGTAGAAGTGAATAAAGTTATGTGATCTTCACAACCTTGTGTGTTTAATTTATAAAACGCATACTCAATTTAACATGTGAGCTCTAAATGCATATAGCGAACACATCAAAGTAATGAACAAATAGGACTTACAAACCAGATCGGCGAATACAAACATTCAGTATGCGAAGTTGAAATAAAAATCATGAAAATAGCTGACTATGTGCAACAAATAATTATCTTCGCCCTGCTGAACATCCAGTGTATTAGACACCAAATTCACTACTGCAGCGCTTAGCCAACCTGATAAAAACTTTCTCTGCAATATTGGCAGACTTGGGTTAGAACAAAATATAATACATTTTATAGAACTATTTTAATTACATTTGAGCATAATTTTTATCTGAATGGAATTAAACAAGCAACTTTTAAAAGTTCACAGAACTTCCTTAAAGACTGATTTACATAAAAATTATGTTCTTTTGTGCCACTCAGAAGCAATGAATGTAACTGGACTTAACCTCCTTGTAAGTGGAGATGGTAAAACAAGTACAGTTTCTTTAGACAGCTGGTGCAAACTTAAGGTATGAGATTTAGCAGCATTATGCAAAATCCTTATGTTTACAGTAATTTGGGCCTACTGTCATAGGGTAAAGTACACTGTGAAAATGTTAGGACACCTGAACTTGTTTCTTATTATGTGGCCACCATGATCGCTCTAAATCATGATAATATAACAGCTAGTCTTGAAACACAAAAGTTAAGAATGTAAAATGTCAGCACAGCTTCTACAAGCATAACATGAATTCTTTAGAATATAATCGTTTAAAATATTCAGTTGTTTGAAAGAATTCAAGACTTCTCCACATTTTAATTGATAATGAAAAGTCGGGAAAAATAAAATTAAAAAATAAGACATGTTTGTCAATTTTAAAAATAAAGTATCGGTTTTAAATATTCTACCCAATAGAATGCGTTAATACTGGACAGGGATGAGAAGAGATAGGGATAATTTAATAGTCTGTCAGTCTGTATGTGCTTCTTCTTCTAAAGGCCTAATCGGTAGTTATTTCTGTTACGATAGGTACAATGACTTAAAATCGAACCGAGATCTGCAGTCGGAAGGCAACCATACAACCATTTACTTCCCTTTCGTAGTCCCAACGAAACTAAAAACGGCCATTGTAGCTTGGCGTTGCAATGAACGGGTAATAAACGTGTCTTTGTTATGTGTTACATCTTGATGTGTTAGTTGATCTCCCTGGGGCGAGGTAGCGTCATCAAACGTTAAGCAAAGCGTGTTCCTCTACCTTGGCTGGATGTTCAACCAGTTGCTAATGAACGTGTGCAGAAATATACACGCTTTTGTTTCCTTCCCACAACATTAAATTAAATTACGAGAATGTTCGTTTAATTATAGCGAAGCCTGTTTGGAGGATGCGGCGTGTGCACTTGTTAAAATAAATGTGGGATTGAAATTACTTGCATCGTCCAGTAAGCAGCCAGCTTAAACAGCATGCACATCTTATAGTGTCTTGAGCATCACGTAGATATAATTTTCCAGTATCGTTTATTTCCTAATATATAACGTTCTAAGAAAAAATCAAGGAAAAACATGTACCTAAAACAATGATCTTAAAGTAAAATCAATCAAGCAATTTAAATATTCACCATAATATAAACCGTCTCAAATTACAACGTCCAATTCTTATTTTCTAAACGAGTACTGTTGGTAATAAACCTGTTGTTTCCCAAAGGTTGAAGAACACGCAAAGACTCACAAAATTAATATTTTCATCGCTTAATCATAGAGCAGCTATATTTTTATAAACATTGCCCATTCATATGGTGTTTTATAACTCGGCTACCAAGTGTGTCAATTTTACTTTATTACTCAAGTTGTTCTCTCTGTTGGATTATGCAGTTTATTTTGCACATCTCCATACATGTATCTGTGTGAACAATACCAAACTGATCCTCAGTCTCGCCGAATAATGTTTACAGTGATAACAATGTGCCCTTTGCTTATTTTGTCACAGGGAACTTACACTTTAATACATTTTTCCAATTGGCAATTCAAATTTCTAATTGCAAACATTTTTAAATCAACTCGTTTTCGAAAGTGATTGTTTGAACTTAATTTTGACTGGTTTGTGAATACTTAAAGGATTTAAACTGTTTACCACAATTACGCATAAATAATTTACAACAATAGCATATAGACAATATAAATTAGACATAGAAAACTATCACGTCAATGACAAGAAAACTAATTTCAATTTAAATGTACAACTATTGTTTTGCTGTAAATAGGGTAAATGTCGTTATAAACTAAATGACTTAGTTTACAAATATGAATAAACGTGTTGAAAATTAGTGATATGTATAAAGAATATAGTTTTGAAATGGTTTACATTAAACATTTATGAAATAATTATCCCAATCATATAAACTATTTATGACAAAGTGTAAAAACAGAATAAAATGGTAGACCTCAAAACTTTGAGTCATTGGAAACAACAGGAGAAAAAAAAATTATGTTGGTATCAATGCCTATCAGTTAATGCTTTAAACTTTTTAAAATCTTCTAGTAATACTTTCTTCAAATAATGAAAGAAAGAGTTTATGTTTTCCATAAGATAAATACTGAATAATTCTAGAAAAGATTTAGTCTTAAATACAGAGACATTGTTGAAAATTTGGAAAAAGATAAGTGTGGATACAGTTTAGTAGAAACGACAGTACATGATTAGGGGCTAGGGATTAGAAACACACAGTATAAACTGTATTTTACCACTAAGTATATTTAATTAAAAATACTCTAAAGCTAATAGTATTATTAATGGAAACTAGGATTTAGATTGAAAAAACTAAGCTTTTTCATTGCAGAGAAGTTTTTTGTGTTATGAAAGACATTTTCCATAAAACATTGAGTTTAATTCTCTTGAAGAGATTTAGCTAAGAATGAAACATAAAGAACTCTTTGATAAACAAAGCAACAGTAGTAATAAATACGAACTAACACATACAGTAAGAGAAGGAATTTCTGATAAAAATTTAGATAAATAAATGGAAATAGCTTGTGCTCTGAATTTGAGATATTGTGTTTTAAAGAAAAGTGCTTGAAGGTTTTTATGTGAAGCTATGCTCTCAATATTAAACACAGTTAAAAATAAGCATATCGTAAATTAGCTAAAGAAAAAGTAAGAAGGGTAAATATTACATTAAGAATTAGAAGAACGGTTATTCCACCATTTTAAATATATTATGGTCCCCATGGTAAACGGCAAAAGAAATAACAAATAAAAAACAAAGAAGAAAACAAATGGAAAGAAATTGTAAGTGTAATGCAAGTTATGAAGAAGCCAGTGATATTCAGCGAATCAAAAAAAAGGAAAGCCCTAATTAAGAAATTGTTGTAAGGGTAGTATCATTCACTCTGGGCCCATCATTTTATTTTTTAACTTTCAAACGAATAGACGTAATTTAATGACATTTGACACAGAGATACCTTGAAGTATGGAACGCGTGGTTACGGAAAGATACAGGTAGCAGTCCAACTCTTTAACCTATGTTCAAGGGGTTCACTGTCCTCCGCTGTAGTTTGACGCATCTAACTGTGCTGTTATTGCAATATCACCTACAGTCATCGTGTCTTTGTGTTACGAGAAATACAGTACATATGGTACATAGTAGAATGGTGCGTTTTTGTTATTGCGTTTTAAGTATTGGAAAATTGCATCAATACAGGAGGGTCAAATACAGTAATTTATTGTGCACTTTTGTGTAAAATCGAACAGAACGGTTCAGTGTAATTCCAGGAATTTTCCGCTCTTCCATTTCTTTGGTTCAATGTGCTGGTGCGATATGCTGATGGCTAGTGCTTTAGAGAGATTTCTAAAATCATCGTCCGGAATGGAACCGGACCTTCTGAGGAGCTCGAACAACTTAAAAGAGTGGGTGCACCAGCGCTGGAATATCTATCTGAAAACATGTTAGGGATCTTATTTGCGTCCGCGCAGTTGCCGTCCGTAGTTCACAGCTACCCGGTGTCTCCACTGCCGCAGACCATCCGTCCATCCATTGGAGTTCGGAACGCACCGCAAAGTCCCTGTGAAAAAAACTGAAAACCGCCTGAACACTTTTGGGTGTTCATAATGGAGGATATTCAAAACTGCCAGAAATAATTATGCCACTAGTGGAAATCTGCTGCAGGTCTCTCCGCTTAAGTCTTTGCATCAAATCTCGTAATAAATGGGAGCCCCCACAAGCGTGTTTGAGAGTAAACAGCAAAGTTATGTGCATATTATGTTAATACAATGCTAGAATTGAAAACTCCGACGAGTAGCTGGCATTGTCTCGGCGAGCTAAGTGGACTCGTCTATTCTCAGAAGATCCTTATTTAGACTATTGAGAATTTTCACGCTATTCATGAGACACCTCTTTATGATGTATTGTGTTCTGACTCAATAATCGCCCCATCTCCCAAACGTTATGGAAAGTCTTGTCTTTGTAAATCAAACTCCGTACTGAATATTTTAAGCAGAATTGTGACATCTCGCACACCTCTAATGTCAGCATGTCTGATTTTTTTTTTTATTCTTTGTTTTTTTCTTTGAAGATCGTGTCATTGCTAAATGCAAGAAAATATTTGACTCAAAATTAAAATCGTCACCCTCGATGTGCTGATAATACATTGCTCAATACAGTGTACAAGTATGACTTGATGCTAATGATTGTTTTTAAAAACAATTAAAATCATCATGCTTTTCATACATTAAGATATGTCCGTGTCAATTGTCACTGAATAAATTATAAAAAAAAAATTAGGAGAGAACGAACGAAAGTTTCGCTAATATTTTAGTAAAACTTTATAATGTTAATTTTTTTTTAAATTAAAGGTATTATTAAGTAGAGATTAATAAGGGCCTATCACTTTTATTATGATTTCAATACATAATTTAATAGTTTTAATCTAATTAAGAAGAGTGTTTCATGATTTTATAAAAATAAACTCAATAAACAACACAAACAAAATAAAATATTACTAAACTCTATAGGGTCTTCTCATAAACTTGAAGAAAAGGAATATTGTAAGGTAGGCGTGTCTAGTGTTCCTCTTGGCTCACCAGTAGATTTATGTGCATTCTTATTGTGTGTGTGTTTGTTTTCCCTCGTTTTTGTATATAAATAAACTGTTTGGAAAATGCTGATACCATACAGCTCAATATTCATTCATTATTTCAATTTGTCGATCCTGGTGGTGCAGTGGTAACTATGCTTGCCTCCTAAACCAAATATCGCGGGATCGATCCCGGTCAGGTCCGATGGATTTTTACTTCGGAAGGGGAGTAAAGCAGTGCTTCCCATGACGTACATTTACGGCACGAAAAAGAACCCCAAGCCTGAAAAAAGAGGCCTTTGAGCAAAATTTATCAGCCGTTTCACTCCCTGATTTGAACGGGATGCTGATGACCTGAGATGTTAAAAAGCGTCCGTAAATAAACCAAATAAAAAAATCAAGAATGCTTTTTTCAATTAGAACACATGTTGCAGAACTCATTTCACTATTATAAAAAATTAGAGTTTAGGCATTAACGGAGCAAACTGTCTGAACTCAACTAAAGGCGTTATGTCAGAAGATATCAGATAGCCGAGGTCGTTAAGGACTCGGACTCGTGAGCGGGGGGGTCTGGGGTTCGATTACCGCCAGGACCGTCTCCCTGACTGAGGTTTTTTCCAGGTTTTCCTCACTCCTTATAACTGGTAAATGCCGGGGATGTACCCTAAAATTAGGCCTGGAATGTTTCCTTCCATAAAAAAATTTCCTTTCACAATATATCATTTCATTTTGTGTATCATCAGTGTCCACTGCCTGTGGTGCCTCAATAGTAAAAACGGTCGTTAAACACCATTCAAAAAGTCAGAAGATGGTAAGTTTCTGTTTGTAGAAAACATTTTTATTTTTTATATAAATTGTGAGCATATAATTATATTTCATAAGAAGGCACATGCCAAACGGCAACTTATGTGTCACAGAGCGGTTGAGAAGCATTTAGTTCATTCTTGCCACAACACGATGCTTCATGTTTAATATGGCGGTGAGCCATAGTAAAGCTATAAATATTTATACGATTCTCTTACGTACGTAGAAGCTAGCCCTATTTCCGCCCTGAGCGTCAGACACCCCAATAAAAAGGGAATAACAAACTTCAATCATTACAACAAGTTCCTAAGAACAACCCCTCAGAGTGTGAACTTTTGAAAACCGCACCGAGAGGGAACAAAAGAAATGAACAAACAAACTGCTAGAAACAACGTATCGTAAAAGTCTCACACAGGAAGTGTATGTGGCAGAGATTGTTAGAGCGCCTCTTCCGATAAGGTAAAAACAATAGCCGTTTTCGGCAAACGTAATTAGTAGATAAATGTTTCACAGCAGGGCACTTTATTACGAGATCCCAAAACAATTCCACGAAGTTAACTTCTTTGTACACTATTGGTCACTAATTGTTACGGGTAATTTCCTAAAACTCGACATTAAATACTATTTCTTAAAAAATATATTACTGACATATTCTCCAGCACATTGTATGAAATGAAATTCTTGTTAAATCCACTTTTGATTAGCAAAAAAAATTTTGGATTTTCTTTCAAGGTTATTATTCAGCAACTAACCATCGCTGATTTTAATTACTAATTTATTGAAACATTTTTAAAAGTATTAAAGCAATGATATATAAGTTGCAGTAGATAATTTTGTTTCATAACTTTTTTTTTCCAATTAGACTTTTTTGTTTGTGTCACAGATTGTTAGCAAACAACGAAACTTGTAATATTATTTACACAGTGATTATTGAGTTAGATGGCAGTATAACACCAAATTATTGTTAAACATTATGTTCAGAGCCTGTCAACAGGTCTTTTGCAAATATGTGCATCAGACATATTAAAAATGACTAAACAAAATGTTATTTAATTTGTGGGAGATCTCTGATGATTTGTTTAAGGATTTAAGAATATACCATAGGTTTTCAAAGTCAGTATATTTATTTTAATTTACTTATCCATAGTTCTAAAAATGCCCACTATAAACTCTTAATTGGGGTCTCTATATACTGCTTCACAAGCGTCTTCCTCTTTACCACTTTTCACGTATCTACCTTAATCTAGTTCAATACGCTGGCGAAGAATTTCCACGTTATCAATAAGTCTGGACTTCTCCCTTACAACACTTCATATGTAATAAAATCAATGGATTAAAGTCGGAAGTACGAGCAGGCCGGAGTGTCGGTCCTCCACAACCTATCTATTTATTTACCTAGAATCGCTGTAGCAGTACTAGAAAAATAAGAGGATGCTCCGTTGTGCATGAACCACATACAATGTACTATGTTTAATGAATATTTGTTCCATCTGGACATTTGATTCGTCCGTTAAAAAAAAAACACTCTCGATGTTAATGCTAGCCATTGTTTTTTCCACTGCAGGGGATTTTCGTCAGTCTATACGTGCACATCGTGAAAGTTCTGTTTCCCGTTCTATGGACACTCTAAGGCAGCTGTTGCAGGTGACAGATGGCAATGACTACAAACCACAACACAGTACCAATTTCTAAAGGACGAAAATACCCGTCCCTTATTTATCAGTACACCACAAAAAGACATGTAACCAAAATATTAAGTGAAATTGTCTACATTACTTATGTATTATATTGTTTTTAAACCTTCTATCAATTTCTAAGAGGTATTGCTCACATATTAATTTTACCACGTATATAAACAGGAGCGAAACGGCTATTATAATAATTTAAAATAGTAAATTCAATACGATCATTTACAATATATAAAATAAGAAAAATTCAAATTTAATAGAGCATGAAACATTACAATATTCACAAGGTTGCACACTGAAAGGCAAAATGTACACATAATTCGGATATAGTAATTGTTACGTATTTATATTTGGCAGCTTTATTTTAAATGTCACTTGATCACTGCTGTAAATGAATTATAGAAAATAAAGAACACTTTCACAAAATATCACGTTTTTTGGTATGTTTAGTACCCTCACAAGTTAACAAACCAGGAAACCGATGCACTGATATCGAAATAACCCAGACCATATTTTGTCTGCCACAAATTCCAAAGCCCGGCTTTGGGATTTGTACAGTTTTCATTGAATTGTAACAGGAATGAAGCGCTTTACTAGGTCCCTAGAACATTACACGAGGTTAAACAGTTCTTCCTTACCATGCCTTTAATACACCTTTCCCCATTGTACCTGCAGGTAGTTTTCTATTATTATTATTATTATTATTATTATTAGTATTATTATTATTAATAATAATAATAATAATAATAATAATAATAATAATAACACTATTCTTGGTATTAACTTTAAAATATAAAAGTATATTTTTCTATCCTCATTCTTTTATGGTGTTATATTGGGAAGAAGTCCGCCGTTTTTAACAAACGATATCGGAATATGTAAGTTTTAATAGGGCATTTTGCTGGATTTTAGAACAAAAATATTAATTGCGAGAAAGCAGTTATAATTTAAAAGTATTATTATTATTATTATTATTATTATTATTATTATTATTTACATTACAGACTAAAGCAGAGTCTAGAGCAAATCTAGTTGTTGTTGATTTGTTTTATTTACGGACGCTCTTTAACATCTCAGGTCACCAGCGTCCCATTCAAATCAGGGCGTGACACCGCCGACAAATTTTGCTCAGAGGCCTCTTCTTTCAGGCTTGAGGTTCTTTATCGTCCGTAAATGTACGACAAGGGACCCACGGCTTTACTTCCCTTCCGAAGGAAGCTGTACTTAGGATTTTTACACCTGAAAAAATCTATCGACCCAGGCCAGGATCGAACCCGCGATTTTGGGTTTAGAAGGCAAGTATGGTTACCACTACACCACCAGGACCGACAGAGCAAGTCTAACCAGTATCCTTAGGGATTTAATAGCAGTTTTTAATTAAATTTACCTTATTAATATTGAATGAAAGATTGAATATACAGTATTTTTTTTTATTTTAATGTCTCTTTGTCTAAGTTAATTTATCACTGAAGCCTATAGAAATGGTTTCAGTATGTATAAGTATATGAAATTCTGCCGTAGTGTTACAATATATTCTTTCCACAGTAAACACATTTCAGCGCTTTAAATTTCCTTTTGACAAGCTTATACCAGTATCAGATGGTGGTATGTAGTTATTTTAATCTGTATTCTTAATATATAGAGTGATTATAGGGTCTCGATGCATTTTGTGAAAAACAGATATTAGATTCAAGCCAATACAGTGAATGTAAACCATAACAGGCAGTAACACATAATCCATCTAAGTTTTTCCACATGACCACTCCCAGCAAACGCACCTCTACGCAAAACACCTTTTCTAGCATTGCAGGTGTGTTGTTGAGCACTGCATGTCTGATACGCTCCTTTAAATGATTAATGGTGTTGATTTTGACTTTGTACACTTGTGGCTTTACGTATCTCCATGTAAAATCTTAAGAGGTGTGAAATCAGGAGAACGTGGACCCCAAATGGGGTGTGAAGCACTATCAATTCACCTACGTGGTAATGTGGTTTCCAGATTCTCACGAACAACCCGCGCAAAATGAGGGGGTGCTCCATCCTGTTGCAAAACTACCATTTCCAATATGCAATTGTGGTTGAAGGAATAACTGCAGCATTTCGAGATGCAAAATGCCTGTCACTGTGGGTCCTGCGAAGAAGAATTAGTTCATACACCTTAGACTTTGTGATAACATTGATTTTTGTGTGTTTCGCTCCCACTCGAGGATATCATTTGTCTGTTCATCTGTCCACCTTCTACAGTTGTGTCTGCCACATGTGTGGAAGGGGGCTTCATCTCCAAAGATCACATTTAGCACCAAATTATCCTCTTCGACTCCCCGCAAAAGGTCGATACACATTGCTTTGCGATCAGCGTGGTTCTCCTTTTCCGGCTAATGTCGGATTTGAAGATGGTAAGGCCGTTTTTTCAAGAGGTGTAGTGGAGAATTTTTCCACAATGTCGGTTGGATACACCCAACTCCCGACTTAGTCTCCAGGTTGACGCTTTTGGGCTTCTACTAATTTCATCCTCTACCTGTTGCACAGTTTCAGCTGGTACAATGGCCTACCAGAACGTTTTACATCCTGGACACTGCCCGTAGTCTGATATTTGCCCTAGTGGGAGCAGGTTTATGGAATTTTCGTTCAAAGTCCTCTCAAACGCGCACACACCAAAGTATCTTTCTAATCGCCTATAAAGGGGAATATATAATCAGCAGTTTTCTCAAAAATGGATAGAGGCTTTATAATCACTCTATATGAATATTTGTATAATTTACGTAATTTAGTAATTACGCATGTGAATTTAATACATTCTTATTGTTATTATTTTTAATATGTGTCACAATAAAAATCTCATTATAATAATTTATACAGTTCTGTCTTTTAGCATCAAATGTGAAGTATAAAAGTCTTAAAAATAAATTAATATTTTTTCATTGGAGTTTCCCTTAAAATGAATGTGACTTTAGTGATTAAACTTCTCTTGTTCACCAGTTCAGTTCACCGTGGGGCAAACATTCTCGCTCTGTTGCACACAGAAGTAAAAACGGAAAGCCTCAAAACACATCACAAACACCCTCGCTTCGACGTCCCAATGACTGCGCGCCTACAGCACTGACAAGAATACCAATGGAAGCATGTCCGACAAATTACCTATCTATCTTTCCACACGGGCTGAGCTAAGGGGGGAAAGTGGACAGTTTTGCAGCGTAACGACATTACAATATGGAATCAATCCCCTGCAGAGGTTGGTAGCCATGAAGATGACATACATGCTAATAAGGGACACCAGCGCTGTTATTCTGTCCCCTATAGGCTTCACGCTATAACCAAACTCTTTTTTATGAAAACATGATGTATAAAATTTTACCTATATTCTCAAAATAGCCGACAGCCTCTTTCGACAACGCTGAGAAATTTCTCCGTACAACTGGACCAGCCAATTCAGCCCCCTCCCTTCCCTGTGATATCCCCCTTGTGAGAGGCGACTGTCTACTCCAAGCATAATAGGATCAGCTCTTTTTGAAAATTAAAAAAATATATAAATGTAAACCCCTTTTCAATATACATAGCATCAAAAGAGTACCGCATGCATGTGGAGGGGAAGCGGGGGAAAATAAAAAAAACTATATAATGAAATTTGTTTTATAATTTACATATGAAACAGGTAATCAAAGAAAACAAGACAGCAAAAGTGATTTAAATTCACTGATCGGGTGTCTAACGATAAGACTTGAGGGGGAAAGGGGGGTTGAATCGGACCATGTCACTCTACTGTTAGATCAATTTTTTCCTTAATGTTTAAGGCCTCAGATTTTAGAGAAATTAATGAGAATCGTTGTGCCAAAAATATGGCCTGCATATATTTATTTTTTAGCTAACCCTCGTTTTTTTGTGGAAAAAACATATTTTATCACCTGGGATCGATATTGCGCCCTCTTAATGGATAAGTGAATGATCTGCGCAATAACCCACAGTGCTTCATTGTAATTAAACGAATTATTTGTAATAAAATTCACAGTAAAACCTAGTTCGGAAATTAAAATTACGTAGATGCACATGTCTTTGAAATCTATGGGAAAAACTTAAATGCTTACTATTATTATATTATTATTACATTAATGTTGTAATCATAATTGTACCATAAGCAACTTCCTCCACCTAATCATTCCGCTGAAACGATCATTGTTAATGTATGAATTCATGACAATAAACTTAAAGGTATGCATGTAAAAATTATGGAAACGGCAACTAGAACGGCATTTTCAGCAAAAGGCACCAACCTTAAACAGGAAAATAAAAAAATAAAGCAAAAAGGAATCAATAAATGTGAAACACAGAAGATTACTGCAGATAAATAGAGTAATTACAGCTAATGGGGTAACATAAAGAAAACGTGTATTATTTTTAGGGTGTAAAGCATAATAAAAGTCTAATGTTAAACGTATTTGTCAATTGCATAAAGATTACTACTGCATCATTATTGTAGAAAGCATATAATCATGCAGTAAAATTAAGAATTGCTTTCATTTTGAGCGTGCCTCTAGCCTTCAACTACAACTTGAGCACAAAGTGAGACTCTAGCGGTTTGCACATTATTTTTATAACTACAGGGTGACCCAATGGAACATGACTGTTTTCAGAACCTTCTTGTGGGACACTCGTATAAAATCAATTAAAATAATTTTCATGGAACAAATAGTACAACGTAATTTATTAAGATGAACTATTTTTTTAAAATCACAATAAGTGATCCAACGGAATATGATGGTTTTCAGAAAGCTGCAGTTTCCAGCGATTTTGCATTACAGTTATGCTATTGGTTGCTATGTAACTTTCCAAACAAGCAATTTATTCGGTCTGTTTAGTAAACAACAGTGTGGATAATTGGACGGTTGAAAAACGTGTATTCGCTGTTACAAGATTTATTGAACCTAAGTCAATCTCCTACATTCAGAGAAGATTAAGGGTAGAAGTTAATGTGTCAGAAATGCTGGCAACACTGGACTTTCAGATGGATAATAATGATGAAACTGAGTTTTGGTTCTAGCAAGATGATGCCCGAGCTCTCGCCGCTCACGAAACAATGAACATACTGCCAATCCTGTTTGCTGGATTCGTAATTTCTCGATTTGCTGATGTTGGCTGGCCAGCCCGATCTGACGACCGCAAATTATTTTTATGGGGATACTTGGAAAGTAAAGTGTTCTGCGACAGGCCACAGATCATCATGCAGTTAAAATTAGGGACATTGATCACGTTTTATTGCAGCGAGTTCTGAAAAGCATCATATTCCATTGGATTATCCTGTATAATAAAATCTCAGAAGTGGCTCAAGGTCATCACTAGGAGGCTTCAGCTGGCGCAGAATTAAAGAATTTATTAGTGTAATGTGTTTTTTTGTTGCCAGCACAAGAACAATGCATAAATATGGAGAAAATGTTTTTATTTGTCAAAAATACATAATGGCGATTAAAATGGGAAATTAAAAATTAGTCAATTTTTCTAAGCGATTTTCTTTAGAAGACCATTTGATATTTATTAGGAATATTCTTCAAATAACTATTGACTAAAATGCATTGTTTATAATTTTGGAATGCTGAGTTCTATTCATAAGTGAAGTGCAGATAGATCACTCCTACCACTTTAATGAGTCGATGATTTAGCAGAAAATCCCCAAGTAGCTACTGTACTAGAAATAGAGTGTTGACCAAACCCTGACCCTCGTACTGGGTTTATGTCTACGCACACTACAGCATAGCAATCTGTATTCTTTCCTACTTGCTCTGCACACAGTTTAACCCAGCTATTACAGACGCATTCCTACAACATGAAAAATTATTGCAGCACTGGTGCAGAACAAAACAAAGGACAATTTTATAATAATGTTAACAGTCGCAATGGGAACTATTTTCATTGTGCATATGACATGTTACAACATTGTACAGCGATATATGGGATAGACTATTAGTAGAGTTGCGCACACTTCGGCTGCCATGCGATTCTCTAGCAATTGAGCAAGTAACAACTATAAAGATGTTCCTAAAAGGATACTAAAGGATGTTAAGTTCCGTCCAATGTGAATTAAAATCTTTACTGGGTGTGATGGGAAATATTGCATCAAAGTGTCATGTAAGAATCGACAAAAATATAAATAATATCAAACGCCGTGTAACTTGATTCCCTATTTATTCTCCAACACAACCATGGACCAATAAGTTGGACATTTTACAGTTTGTCTCAGTTATAAATTTATCACATAATTTATATCCCTTCATCTGAATGTAATAAAAGTACAATTGTATAAAACAATAACTTTTATTTATTTACGAGGATTAAAGTTCTACTCAGAGTGTTCTAAAAGTTCTCAGAGATGTCGTGAAGATGGCCAAATTACTATGATAGTTATTAAATAGCATGCTTTAGAAGGCGTGCTGTAATGTTTCAGACACATAAGTATAATTATTTGTTTCTGATGTAGGTGTAAACAAAGTAGTGTTAACCTTTTCCACAAAATTGATAAAACTGAAATGCGAGCTGTAATAAAGTACTTCGTTTTGACGAATTTAACCTCAACAGAAAAACAAAAGTGTTACATTCCATACTAAAGAATTTTTTCCCTTCGTTTTCGAAGGTTGAAACATAAAGTGCTGAATTTAAGCGTCATCGTATATCCATTCAAAATATTAGGAACTCAGAGCGTCCCAAAACTGCTACGACCGATTAGATTGTGACAAAAATTCACAGTGCTGTATTCAATACCGCCGAGTTGCTGACATTGCAAAGACTTCGGTAGGTCGTGTCCACTGCACTTTACGTGAAATTCTGTGCATGAAAAAGATTCCCGCTCGATGGGTGCAGCGTTTGTTAACAATGGACCAAAAAACGCATTCGAATGAACATTTTCAAGAGTGTTTAGATTTGTTTAAAAGCAAAACCAGTGAGTTTCATAACAGTAAATGACACATGGATTCATAACTACATGCCAGAGACAGAGAAGCAGCTTATAGTGTGTGGCAACAGGTGAAAGTGCACAAAAGAAAGAAAAAACGATTCCATCTGCAGGAAATGTCATGAATATGGTTTCCTGTTTACTCTCATGGTGTGGTGCTCGCAGAATATTTCTAAAAGGGCAGAACTATCACCAGGGAGTATTACGCTTCACTACTGGACCAAATGAAGAATGCTATTCAGGCTAAACGACCACACGTTGCGAAAAAAAGTTCTCCTTCATCACGATAATGCGCCTTTACACACGTCTGGAATTGTTGATGCAAAATTGCATGACTTCACTTCCGAATACTTCCATATCCGCCATATTTGACGGATTTGGCACCCTGCAATTACTTTTTGTTTCCAAACATGAAGAAATGGCTGGATGGACGATGATTCAAACCAAATTATAAAGTAGAAGCTGAGACAGGTCCTTATATTTGGACAAATCTTATTTTACTGAGGATATTACACAGTTGGAAAGATGCTGGACTAAATGTATTGATTTACAAGGCGACTATGTTTAAAGAAAAGCTCTTAATCTTGTCTTTACTTAGTCAGGCGAACTCCTAGAAAGTCCCTCGTATATAAACTGTTTCTCCTACTTAATGTGAAAGTGTGTGCGTCTGGAGCTGTTTCTTTATAGAGGAACTGCAGACATTTTTAGTCCTTAAATGTGTGATGACGGACTCAGATATTTACGAACATTGTGGAAGCTATAATAATATAGAGATTTATATGTAAATCTTGTCCGTTCACACGGTGTTTTACATCTCGGCTACTGGGCCTACCACAGCCAGCCGCGCCCAACTTTCAACTCTGCTTTTCCTTTCAAGTGCTTCAATATCATTTTTATCCTGTTTTCTGCCGGTTTCCCTGCAGTACACATTCATTTAAAATGTGGGTACACATTTGATCTAGAGGGTTTTAAAAAAGAATCGGCTATAAGTATCTATTCAGAACATTCCTGACCAATTTTCTCCTTCCAGAACTCTAATTTACTGATTTAGTGCAAAATAAAAAAATTGAATAAGCAAAAAGGTGATTTTTAATAGGTAAGTCTAAAAGAAATGTCCTCAAAGTTTAAACGTTCGCCAACAAAATCATTCTCGAAATCAGCAATTAAATCACAAACATCACGGTAGTTAAATTTACTCGTGTCATGTCTTTTTCCAATACAATAACTGTTTAATAGAGTGAGGATAAATATTTCAGCGTCTTTTATGAGATAGTATTGTTCACAAATTTTATTAAGAAATTAAATCAAACTGTATTTGTTAGCCCATTACACAGAACTCAAAGATCACGCACACCATCTACTTAGTTTATAACCACTTCATTCAGATTTTATGTTGATTACGTCGAAAGACAATATTACAAAACGAAGAATATCCCAGTATGAAAAGTCTAAAAATTCCAGAATAAATAACCTTGTGTTAAATGCGCTTATATAAAATGTCATCAATACTGCAGTTTGGTTCCAGAAAGTGTAGTATAAAAGACGCAGCAGAAGTCACTACAATTTGTGACTATTAATACCGGCTTCAAGGATTAGTCATTATTAACTGTTTCGTCTTTAAAGAAACTGCTGCCGGCATTTTTTCTGTGTTCGGTCTCTATCACCCATTCTTTTATTCTGTAGTTAAAATTTCGTTTCGGGAATCTATCACCATCCATTGGTCCAACTGACTCAACATTTGACATTTCGTCTATTAAATTAAATACGACTATACATATATAACATATGTTCTCATATCTTCGATTCTCAATTGGTCAGCTCTTGCATAACCTGAAATTGAACAAAAAAGTTCATCTGTACTGCCTGGATTCTCTTGTGCTTTTGTGTTAGAATTCAGCACTCTATACTATAAGGAATGTGGGTTACTTTATTAAACCTTCTAAGTGTGTTACTGTTGAGTTTTCCATATAAAGGTATTTTATTTTTACAGCTCATATTTTCAATGTTTGTTTTTTTTGAATCATTGTCTATAGAGCTGATAAAACTTGAAATATTACCAAGATAGTTAACATTTCTAGCCTATCTGATATTAACTTTTTTGCTCATTTTGGATATTTTCCTACATTTTTGTTAATGAATATAACCCGATAATTGATCTCTGCAAATCATCTTCTGTCTATATTATCACGACCTTATTTTGAAAACAATCTTTCTTTTAAATTCATTACAAAATTTTTGATATAAAAATTAAATAAAGGGGCAATAATAAACACGCTTGTATTACTCCTTAGTTAACAGTAAATTTTCCATTTCTGTATCCTCCATTTTCTATTAGAATATTTGCTTTCCTATTTAAACTTTTATAGCACTTAACATATGTCCTTGGATTCCTCCTATACAAATTTTTCCATATTTTTGCCCGACTACAGAAAATCAAATAAATAGAGGAGTTCATAATTGGAAATAAGACATAACTATGTGATAATTAAAATGAAGAATTTTAGTAAAAATATTATAAATATCATAATTTTGCAAAAACACTCTCTTTGGACGCGTATCTTAACTTTCCTAATATTAGAATCTCTCATAAAAATAAAATTAATCTGTTTCAGAGGAATTCACCTCCTGATTAACTGTTGAGCAAGCAGAAAGTTTTTCTTTCTGGCGTAAATCGATTAAAAATATAGCTTATTAAAATATTAGCTTATTAAAAACCAAACCTAATTGCGTTGACTTATTTAAACAATTCTATTGTTGTGTATTTGTGGAGATTATAGTTTTTAGAGCTCCAGCAAAGCAAATATATAAAATACACGATCGATCACGTCTACTCTAAATTACACATGCCCTTTCATCCTTGTGCGACATGAAGACTCTCTGCTCGAGTTAAACAATCCAATTCCGCTTCGTTATTTTTCTGCATTTGATATTTTCAGTGTTGGCAATCCTAATGTTAGCTGAGGGTTAGCCCACTACTGCTGGCAAGAAGTTAAATCACCATACACAAAGCCTTTGATGTGTCCTACAGAGAAACGAGAAGTGGATGGGGAGTTAAAATCAAAATTCGTCTCTGGCAGTGAAAAAAAAAATCAAAATCTATGTGTGACAGGAAAAAAAATTATACAACATACGGGCAGGAAGGTACCTTTGATGTGTTGATAGGATACTGATGGCTACAATCCGACGCTCCTGTGTAGCTGGGTGGATGGAGCGGGGGTAAAAAATAGATCCGAAATAAAGAGAAAGGGAGCGTAAAAGGGATTTTTAATCGAAAATCCAAACTAACTCATCGCCTCTCAGATGTAAATCGAAAATGCATGCCTGAACGCCTCAATGACAGGCTATGAGGCACCATGTTTTTTGTCGCCAGTGAATCTCTTTGAGAATTAAACGCGTTTATGATAGAGTGCTTGACTATGGCTGATCGTTCCTTGTTTTGTGGGTCTAGAGCATTTCTACCAAGCCCGCCTAAAGGATCCAGTTTTGAAAAAAGCTTTATCTATTTTATGATTCTGAAGCATACCGAACACGTCAGTAAATGAGTTTCTCTAAAATACAGAATGGACATATTTCTATCCATAAATTATTCACCGGATAACAAGAAAATTTTTGTTTTCCGACTCCTAACTTTGAAACAACCCTAAAAACATTATTCTTGAAGCAAAAGTACCTTACTCAATTTTATTTTTTCTGCAAAAATATCAAATATTCTATCTTTTATATCATAAATGTATGTTTACGGTCTCTTAGGTACAAACAAGCAGTATCTGCTACTTTAAGCCGTATAAATATAGTAATGCAATAAAATATACAATATACATTACTCCAATGAATGAGATAGTGTTGTCGTTGTTCATTTCCTTTATTTACGGACACACTTTAACACCTCAGGTTATCAGCGTCCCATTCAATCCAGGGCGTGAAAAGGACTATAAATTTTGCTCAGAAGCCTCTTCTTTCAGGCTTGAGGTTCTTTTACGTGCAGTAAACCTGCAACACGGGACCCAAGGCTTTACTTCCCTTCCGAGGTAAGCCATACTTTGGATTTTTACCCTAAAAAATCTATTCCTAGCAGGAAATGAACCCGCGATATTCGGTTTAGGAGACAAGTATAGTCACCACTACACCACCAAGACCGTTTGGGATGATGTCATGCATATATTTGTGGGGATAATATAGAAATAAAAATAATTATAACCTCTTTTAATTTTTTTTCTGCAATATTTTATTTAAAGTTATATTGCAAAAAGCGATATGAAACTGAACTTAGGTTAAATTGTGTTGTTTTTTTTTTCCCTCGAAATTTCACGAAAGACGCAATAACAAACACCTTACAAAAGAAGTAATTCCGGAGTCCATGAAACAAAATTTGCAGCCACGGGTGGCAGAGATCGTTAAGGCCCGAACTTGTGAGCGGGAGGTCTGGGGTTCGAATCCCACCAGGAGCGTCTTCCCTGACTGAGGTTTTTTCCAGGTTTTCCTCGGTCCTCATAAATGACAAATGCCAGGGTGGTACCTTAAACTTAGGCCTGGAACGTTTCCTTCTTTAAAAAATCCTTTCCCAATATATCATTTCGTTTCATGTATCATCAGTGTCCACCGTCTGTGGTACCTCAGTAGTACAAATGGGCGTTAAACACATTTAAAAAAACATATGAATCGCACATAAAAAACAGTTCAAGATATATTTGTGTAGTGGTATAACAAAAGAAGCACAGGTTACACACAATGAAAATACTGAGTAACATACGAAAAGACAACCTCTCTCCAACTAACTACAATGAGATACCTGCACATGCATTTTACGGCCTTGACGACTAGTTTCTCTCATAGAACTTCAATATAGATATGAAAGAAAATGATGAAGCACTAAGAAAAAAAAACTTTAGGGAGTTTGTTTTAGGAACTACAAAGCATTCAGATGTTATAAATGACATGCATTAATGCACAGGCAACTTCATTATCACGAGAACTAAGAAGTCCTCTACTCTCTCTCTCTCTCTCTCTCTCTCTCTCTCTCTACTCTCTCTCTAAGAAGATCTACTACAATCAGTAGTAATTTAGATAATTTTAAGAACTTTAATGCATAAAATCTAATACATTTTGTAGCATGTCATTAGAAAAACATAACTTTATTTACTTATAAATTCGCGTTGTACAAAGAGGCAATCAACGCAATAATGGTTTGTGTTAATTAACAATAAACTTGAAGCAATTGTCTGGATAGAGTCTCTGGCATTATTTAGGATACTTTTTTATTTCTGATAAACTTTATAACTCTGCATGTAGCACGGTTATGAATATATTATTTTATTTCCATAGCTCCAAAGAGCACGACTTTCCCATAATTTCTACCTTCATTATTAATTCTTGAACGATTTAGTACTCAAGAGCTAATAGCGAGTGCTTATATACCAGATACCATAACTTAAATGGTATTTATAAAGGTGTACATAAATGGTGTCAAATATTTTAGGTAGGTGTTCCTAACAAAAAAAAAGCATTAAAATTCTATACTTTTCTGAGAAACTGCAAATAAATTTCTCCTCTCAGACGCAGAGGAAGGAAATAGAGATTAAAAACGATTCCAGCCCAAATGTTTACACTGTTCTATCACATTTTATTAGGGTTTTCCTAGGCACAGATGTCATGTTATGATATTTGATAATACCGTCAGGTGTAAAGCCAGGTTCGGTAGTAAACAAGATAGGAAATTAATGGGCACAGTTCATTGCTCTAGAATGCACTAGCAGAATCTTCTTCTTGGCCAAAATTCCATCGATGTAAGTCCTTGCACACATAGAAAATAATAAGAACGCAAAATATTGAAAAACAATGACTAACTTCTTCCCTGTACACAAATTTTCTTGTAAATAAAAAGGGTTGGGTTTTCACTTATATTACGAAGAACTCATTCCTGAAACTCACAATTTCGTAGCACTCTGGTCTCCCAGCATCCGAAAACCTCCTTTCAAATGAGCCTGTTTCTCCCAAGCGTTAGTGGATTCGTGATAATGTTTTCGTACAAGGAAATTTCCTATTGCAGTACCTTTCTGCTCTCAAGGTACTCTCAAAGCATTCACAGCTGCAAAAGCAGAGATGAAGTGCTAGCCAGCCTTTTACTTAACGAATACATCATTTCCTTTTGATTTCTTGCTTCGGTAATCAACAAAAGATTTTCAAAAGTGTTTTATATGCACGTTCCAAAACGTTATTTTATTAAGATGTCCCTAAAATGTGTAACACAAATTTAGATACATTCTGTATACATTTTTGTGTCAAAGACAGTATTTTGCATGTTATTTTATATTTATTAAACAAAGTCGCAAACATAACTTTAAATGAACTAGGTGTCACGACATAATTTAATTTTCATGTCTACTTCCAGGTATATAAGAAAAGAAATTCCACCATGCAGAACTTCTCTTTTATGCATTTATAAATAGTATTGCACTAAACTATCTGTTAAATAACTAAATACAAAAGATTAAACAAATTAGTTAGCAAAAAATTGAAAGTATTCGTATTCAAACCTGCATCATGAACAGTTTGTTATTGCTAGTGGTTGAAAATTAGGAAGGCAAAGTTGAATCTTTATGCTTCGTCCCTGACCTATTTCTAGTTCACCTAAAAGTTTATTGCTATCTCACTTTTCAACATATCCCCCTTAAAGAATGATGCACTTCTCCCAGTGAAGCTCTTAAACATCTTCAGTTTCCCGGAAGAGGCGTTGATCAACCTCTGTAAACCAGCACTTTACACCTCCCATAACTGACGAAAAAGTCCTTCTTCTCAATTTTGGAAACAGCCTAAAGTTTCTGGGAGTTATATCTGGAAGTAGAAGTTTTCCAGTACTTAAAATCCTGCTGTCTATTGCAATATAAAACGTTTTGGCTGGAAGCATTCATTATTCTAGAGAGACCTGAAACATTATCCTTAAGAAAGAGCATACCTCTCAGCAATTTTCCAATTCATGATTTGTAAATTAAATTTTCATATTAATATCCTGATATTGTTACTCCTCTGTGCAGATAATAATCACAACAACGCCTTGTGCATCCCAGAAAGCATTGAGGACTCCACAATGAATTTCTTAGGAAGTGGGAATCTCTAATGTTTCTATTCCTTATTTTGTATTTTGGTTTCAGGATCATAATTATGGATCCGTGGCTCATCCCATGTCAAAAATATTTTGAACGCCCAAACTTTTTTTAAATTTCCTTACAAACGTCAATTTAAAAAAATGTATAGTACATGTCAACAATTTAGACACCGTATCTAATTTTTTAGTAAAGTACTGTATATACCATGATATGAATTGTCTGTTTCTTTTGCTATAATTTGATAATTGCATTGTTTACGTAAGTTAAAACAATGCGTTTTGTTTACGCTTTTTGGTATGCCAACTTTTTACGGTCACTCGATTTCGTCAAGTTTACAACACGTTTCATAACACTATCGTTTTTATTATATCATAAGACACATTGCTTTCCCTCAAACAAACTGAAATGACTTGATGAACCTCAGAAGGAGACATTCCATTCAGCTACAGCAACAAGGTCCTTTTCCCAATCAGTCCGTACTTATCATTTCAATAACTGCTATATGACGTAACTATATCAACTTGAAACTGCGTGTTTGAGGCATTCTTGTGTCAAGAAAGAAAAAATTTACATTAATTAGAAATGGTTCAAATATGAATTTCATAGCATCATCCCGTGAATAGAAGTTTTCTCTTTGTTCTACTTGAACGTTACATTCACCTTATTGAAAATGCAGTGAAACCTCTTTTGTGCCAACTGTCTATTTTTAAAAGCCTATCTTGTTGTTCATCTGTTGCTACTTTGGCTGCTGGACAACAAATGTCGATCATTTAATGTTTAGTAAGCCTAGAGTTCGTCATATGATTTTGTCAGAAAGTAATTTACGTACATTAACCATGCGGTTAATCATTTATAGTATGATAGATAAGCTGTGATGAGTACAAATGTGTATGTATTTATTAAAAACGTTGTGAACGAAATCCATTCACTCCTGCGAGTGCTGCCAACGTTACCGGAAGTTGGACTAACTCTGGCAACTGACCACATTTTGTCTTCAGAGATAAATGGTTTACCTCGCCATCCGATCAGTATAAGAACATATCGATGTAATAACAGTCGGAAACTTTCTATTTGCATTACAAAACCGCCATTTTCAGTTCATTAAGTGAAATGTTTAGCTTTGAGATGAAGTGTTCAGTTTAACAATAAAGAGGATTTAGAGAGTTTTATTGGGTTAAAGGAAAATAAAAGTGAAACATGTATTTTTAGAATTTGAGAGTTTTGCGAGAAAGATTGCTAATGTTTCAATTAATTAAATAATAAAAATTGTTAAAATTAACTGAACTTTTAATATAAAAAGCAGTTTCTTTACTTTCCTGGTGTAACGAGTATTATTTTTAGATCTTAAAATCAGCGCTTTAATAGTTATTTACACAACTGTTGGGATATGAGATTTATTACAGCTTGAGTGTGTTTGCAGAACGAGGTGGTAGCCAATTCTGTAATTACACGAGACTGTAACGAAGCTCATATTCCGCCAGTTGTACACAGTATTTTATCCGTGTTCGTTTAATAATAACATACATCGGATTATTTTTAATAACAACCTCGTTCTGATTCATTCTAATGCGCTATGATTTAATGTAGAGAATGCTTTGTATCCCATAGATTATAGTTGGTTTTGAAATAACAGGGTAATGACATTCATTTGTTTATGATAACAATTTATATACGATTAAATTGTACTGCCGAAAATATGTGAGGAAGAAAATTATTTCTTTTTCGAAAATGAGCAATTCTTAAGACAGTTTGCCTTTTATATTGAATTAAGTGCTTCGATAGTTCTTTCATTACTTCTGCCAAATAAATTGAAGATAAAATATGAGTTTATATATGAGCGCTAAGTAAAATAGTGCGAAAGTAAGTGATATCTTAAATAAAAAAGGTTTTGTTTGCATATCATCAAAATCACATAAGCCTACGTCCATGTTACGAGTTGTTACTCCATGAAAATAAACGTCGATATTAGTAAATAAACTATTTTAATTGAATTTTAAAAGAAAGAGCGAAGGATATAATGTAAAAAATATAAGTTTCACTAAACACGAACATTGCAAATGTTTTAGAGAAGTGCACGATGGAGTTCTGTTTGTGAAAGTAGTATAATTATTGCTGGTGCTTGTAGAAGAGATGAGCTGATGTACATGCTGTGGAGAATGTCAGAGATGAAGGATGCGATTTTTCGTACGAACTACCAAACCAAGATTGCAAGGGAGTTTTTTTCACATGTGGCGAAGTTGATGGTGTGCATATGTTAGCGATTGTCCGAAAAATGTTCATCTTCGCCCTGCTGGAACTAACCATGGAATTCAGGTACGGTAAATGTACCAGATAAGCCGTTGGTGTCAACATCTTTGTGAAAAGTTCAAATTATTTTCTGTATTCTTAAAACTGCCGAATGCTGAAGAATACACTTGAATGCTGTTTCCGGAGGTGCTCTGTGTGGTAGCTGGCTGATTCAGGAGCTAACCTATAAAGTGATATCGAATACTGTAGCAGAAGATTATATAGAGAGTTCTGTAGAAAATAAAAATAAAATTGCTAAGAGTATTCTTGATCTGGAAGAAAATGTACAGATTAATAAACAGGAAATCAAAATTGTCAATTGTTATATGAGGTTAGGTTCATAATTTTCCGGCTTCGCCGATAAGGATTATCGCCTTCACAAAACTCTTATCTGGTGCCACATCTTATATGTTAAGTAAATAATTTCAACTGTTCGCTCCGCTGCATTCAGTTATTCAAATATAGTTGCATAAAGAAGGCTATGTGTAGATGATTGTGATATGTTCAAAATGCAGTTTCAAGCTGTTATTAAGTTCTTCACAAAAGAAGGACTAACTCCAAAAGAAATTAAACAGCGATTGGACGGTGTATATGGGGAAGCATCCCCCTCATATTATACCATAAAAGAATGGGCCAAACTTTTCGAATGAATCGAGAAAGCATTAAAGACGAAGAGTATGCAGATCGGTCTTTGGCGATGCTCACTCCTGAAGCTGAAGGTGCTCTTTTGGAAGGAGAAATTATAGAAGACCGGCGGCTCAAAGTTACAGAAATAGCAGCAAGGCTGGGCTTTCTAAAACAACAGTCCTTCGAATTATTCATGAACATTTAAAAATGAATAAGGTTAGTGCCTAGTCTTCTTTCCTCAATCCAAAAGCAGCTATGAATCATCTGTTGTATGGCATTTTCGGAGCTCTGCCGTGGCATTGAGAGAGAAGTTCTGCAAACCATTGTTACAGGAGATGAACTAGTCCTCTACTATGATCCCTTGTCCAAAAGAGAATCAATGGAATGGTATAAACCTGGCGAAGCCCGCCTCTAAAGGCCAAGGTCACTCAGTCAACCGAGAAGAGCATGGTCACAATCTTTTGAGGTTGTGAAGGAATACTCTTCATTGACTTCAAGGAGAGGAACACCACAGTAAATGGGGAGTACTATGCTGGTCTATTACACACACTACGTGTTTCATCAAAGAAAAAATGCGAGGAAAGCTGAGTGGTGGTGTGCACTTTCTTCACGACAACGCGCCTGTGCACACAGCTCTTGTTACAAAGGAAGCTGTGAAGAAATGTGGCTTCAAGGAGATCGATCATCCACCCTACAGCCCAGATCTAGCTTCCAGTGGCTATTTCCTCTTCTCAAAACTCAAGAAAACCCTTTGAGGAAGAAACTTAAAATGGTGCTTATGCCCATTTTGTAGGCAAGATCTCTGGCTATTTTGAGGGGGGGGGTTGAAATGTTAATTCAATGATGTGAGAAATATATTGCAATAAAGGGTGAAGTATAGCTTTTGTTTTTATCATACCTAGAAATTGGTTAGGCAGGAAAGTTACGAACCTACCCCCGTATAGATGCAAGAAATGTAGATAAATGTAATAAATAAGAAACAAAGTTCATGTGAGTTTTTAAGTGACTTTTTTGGAGTAGTCATTTTAAAGAATGACATGTAAGTAGCTATTTTGTGCATTCATTGGAATAATGACTGCCATTGATAAGACTCTGGATGAATTATTATTAAACGAACACGGATAAACTGTGCTCAGTTCTTATGCTTGTGACTAAGAGGGGGAGCATGAATAAAACAAATTTTAATTTCTTTGATTTTCGTGTGCATTGGCATCCTTTATTTGTAAAATTGGTGCAATAGAGATGATACTAACAATAATTACTAATACTTTCATTCCTTAAAATAAATTAGATTTTATAATTTAGGTTAAATAGCTTGTTATCGCTATATTCTTTTTACATTTTCCTAATTATCCTCAAAATAAAGGATTCCCCCTTTGAAGAGTGTGCAGGTTTGATGAGACTACAACTCTCTTTGGCAACAATGCTTAGCGTTTGTTTATCACAGCAAGTCCTTTCTCCGCTTGCTGCAAGTTTATTAACAAAGAATCTCGTGAAATAACTAGAACTGTGAATGAAATTTGGTGGGAGCTCTGTGCGGAGTGTGGGAAGAGGGGACTAGGGTTTGCATATTGAGGTAGACCGAGCATGAAAATACTCTCTCTCCCCCACAGCCTGGGTATATACTGCTTCCAGCTAGCCTTTCCTTCCCTTCATTGCCGCTCAGTGGCGGCTGGTGTGAAAGAGCGAAAGTCGCTTAGACGTTGGAAGATTGTGTTGGTCTTATCGCCGACAAGTCGATGAATTTAAAGAGTACACATTCGCAGGCGGCCTGTTAGGGCAGAAGTTGGCTTGTCAGTCTCAGGCACAATAATCAGCAAATCTTCATTTTGGACTCCGTTAGTTTGCAGTTCAGTTAGCTCAGTACCCTCTCACTATTTTGTCAGTGCTGCTGGAGAGCACGAATTATTAAAAGATCTTAAAGCAAATGGTTGTTCACATTCAACAAACTTATAAATGACTTAAAGATGTGGTGACAAATTTGGGGGAAACAACATCCATGCCGCTTGTCTCAACAGAAGGTTTATGTTATAATACGATATTATATAGGTATATAACGTGTGGGGAGTCATCATACATACACTTATAGGAACCATGCGCACATGCGAATTGATTTATTTACGGACTCTCTTTAACATCTGAAGCCATCAGCATCCCATTCAAATCAGAGCGTGAAACGTGATTTTGCTCACAGGCCTCTTCTTTCAGGCTTGAGGTTCTTTTTCGTGCCGTAAATGTACGACACGGGACCCACGGCTTTACTTCCCTTCCGAAGGAAGCCATACTTAGGATTTTTAAGCCCGAAAAATCCATCAACCCTGGTCGATATTGAACCCGCAATCTTGCGTTTACGAGGCAAGTATGCTAACCACTACGCCACCAGGACCCACTGTAGGAGCACTGAAAACATGGTACGTAGTTTATGTTACAATGTCTTCTTATTTACAGAGTCTATGAACAGAAATTAACCCACACACGCCATCTAAATGAAATAGATTCGTCGATACTACTACGCAATATTTAATTGTATTTAAAAATACTGCAGTATCTCGCTGCGAAAGCCATTGCTTTCTGACACGGCAGTACGGTCCTCTAAAATATTCTGCCTTCAGTTTTTTTTTTTTTTTTTTTTTTTGCTTTCAATTGTTAATCTCTTTTAGTTAGTTATGCTGCATAACAATACGCAAATTACTTTTTGAACCTCAGAGAAACATGCCTATATTAATTTATACTTATTCACTAATTATGAATACGCAGGCACGACAACATCAGGAAGAACATTTAACACTACAATAATCTGAATTTAAAATAACACATCTCTTTAGGTTGGTACAAGTATAAGATATTCACTTTAAGCTTTTCATTCAGAAAGCACATTAACGAGCAGTTCAATTATATATATTCTGAGTTTACCTACAAGTATAAACTATACCTTCCAAGAAGACATAAATAGTATCGTAAAATACTGAATCAACCAGTTCTTGGTCGGTTCTGGTGGTGTAGAGGCAACCATACTTGTCTCCTAAACCCAAGATCACAGGTTCAAGCCCGGCCAGGATCGATGGATTTTTTTTTCGGGCGTAAAAATCCTAAGAATGGCTTCCCTCGGAAAGAAAGTAAAGCCGTGGGTCCCGTGTCGTACATTTACGGCACGAAAAACAACCTCAAGTCTGAAAAAAGAGGCCTCCGAGTAAAATTTGTCAGCCGTTTCACGCCCTGAATTGTATGGGACGCTGATGACCTGAGATATTAAAGAGTGTCCGTATATAAACCAAATAAAAAAAAATCAACCAGTTCTTGATGTTTAAAATAGTCTGCTACAGCAAGAAATTTCCTTATTGACGAAACTAAAGACAGACATATCTCAGTAAAGAATGCTGATGAGCTGATAAATGAAACTATGTGTCAAATAAGTCAAAACATCAATCTGTGATTACTTCAATTCTCTAACATACATTACAATGAATAAATTTGTACAATAATTATTCTCCTGAAAAAAGTGTAATACTTGAACCATGGCAGTGTCCAAGTACACGAAATATCATTCACCAGTTGACGCTGGCTGAAGTAAAGCAAATAGGAAGTTGGATAGTCTAACCATAGAGACAAATTGGAGAACACACACCAGAAGGCGAGAGTATCAGTACACTGCACAGATAACAGAAACATTACTAAGAGTACATATATGTTCACGCATTCCTGGACATCCCACTGTTTACAAATAGTTGTCATCTTCTAGAGGTGGCAAACAAGAATAAACAAAACACATTCTTGTTACCGCGCTTCAGATTATGTTCCAGAACAACTGCAGACTCCTCTCAACGTTCTCTGTAATGGTAGGAGTTGACATCAAAGAAGTTACCGCATTGAGGGTTCCTTGTTACAAATAAACATGATAAGTTTACATAGGGGAGGGGTAAGCACAGTCGCATTGAACTTTCTTTGCTACATGTAAACACAATAAATAAGAAAGGGATAGGGAAGTCCATGATGCTATGATTCAGTATAAATATGCGAGTTCGGTATCGAGCTGGCAGTTGAGAGGTCACGAACAGAAAATAGGTCAAAGTCAACTTAATATGTGGTGAAAAACACAGTAAAGTAGCAACTACAGAAACGACGAAATGTTTAAACTTAAGTTATACTTTTCGAGAGGCAATACAAAGGAACCTAAAATGCCCAAAAGCGAGTAAATAAAAAGTACAATGACAGTGATTATGTGATCCACGAGAATGATATGAATGACTACAACATCTTGAACCATTGTTTCTGATGGGCGTCACTGTCTACTTATTGTTAGACAAACATGACGTCATAGGAAAGTGATAAGATGACTGATGCCTGATTTTCGAAAGCTCTTGTTGTTCCGCAATAATTCAGTCTGTCTGCCATTGTAAACATCAACGTTTATTGTCATAACGATATGAACGCTCAAAGTGTTTTAAAAATAGCTTGCTAATCGTTTGCTCCCAAACTTCCTAATGATAACAAATATTTTATTATATTAGACAATGCAACTTACTAATCTAAACACATAATCAAGTTTCCTACCTTACGCACTCCTGTTAAATATTACGTAACATTTCACTGTTATGCTTTTCCTATGCCTAATTCCATATCGCCTAAAACAGCAATGTTGAACCTTTTGAAAGTACCAGGCTAGGCCCATGCGTTTCCGGCTTAGCCGATAAGGATTATCACCTTCACAAAACCCTTATCTGGTGTCATACCTTAACGTTCAGTAAATAATTTCAGCTGTAGCTTCTGCTCCGCTGTGTTCAATTGTTCAGATATAGTTGTATAAAGAATGCGATGTGTAGAAGATTGTGACATTTTCATAATGGAGTATCGAAAAATTATTAAGTTCTTCACAAAAGAAAAACTTACCCCAAATGAAATTACACAGCGATTGGACGTATGTATGGGGAAGAATTCCCCTCATATTCTACCGTAATAGAATGAGCCAACTTTTTCGAATGGGCCGAGAAAGCATTGAAGACGGATAGCGTGCAGGTCGGCCCTTGGAGGTGCTCATTCCTGAAAAAGTCGCTCTTGTGCAAGGAGAAATTATGCAAAATGGGCGACTCGAAGTTACAGAAATAGCAATAAGGTTGAGCCTTTCTAAAACAACAGTCCTTCGAATTGTTCATGAACATTTAAACATGAATTAGGTAAGTGCAAGATGGGTGTCTAGACTTCTTTCCTTAGTTCAAAAGCAGCAGCCAGTCATCTGTTGTCAGGCATTTTTGAAGCTCTGTCGTGCCAACGAGAGAGAAGTTCAGCAAACCAGGAGATAAAACTATGGTCCTCTGCTATGATCCCTTGTCCAAAAGAGAATCAATGGAGTGGCGTAAACTTGGCGAAGCACCGCCTCTAAAGGCCAAGGCCACTCAGTCAACCAAGAAGATCATGGCCACAATTTTTTCGCATTATGAAGGAATACTCTTCGTTGACTTCAAGGAGGGGAGCACCACAGTAAATGGGGAGCACTATGCTGGCCTACTGCACAGACTATGTGCTTCCATCAAAGAGAAAAGGCGAGGAAAGTTGAGTGGTGGTGTACGCCTTCTTCACGACAACACGCCTGTGCACACAGCTCTAATTGCAAAAGAAGATGTAAATAAATGTGATTTCAAGGAAATTGACCATCCACCCTACAGTTCAGATCAGTGACTATTTCCTCTTCTCAAAACTCAATAAGAACCTTCGAGGAAGGAAATTTAAGTGTCACGAAGAAGTGATGGGTGCTGTTTATGCCCATTTTGCTCACAAGCCTTCTGACTATTTGGGGAGGGGGGGGATTGAAATGTTAATTCAAAGATGTGAGAAGTGTATTGCAATAAAGGATAACTATATTGAAAAGTGAAATATAGTTTTTGTCTTTATCATTCCTAGAAAATAGTTAGACCGGAAACTTAAGGACCTACTCTCGTATCTAATCCAACAACAGCTGACAAATGACAACGTTGCAAAATCGACTCTTACCATACCACCATTGAACAGTTCATGCTCAGCTGAACCCTTACTTATGTAAAAACAGTGTGGCTTCGGCATTTGATTCAAGAATGTAAGAAGAGCTCAAAGAAGGGAGGCTAAAATTGACACCGTGTTGTGTTCGTCTTTTGTCCTACACACAAAGAAAAAAGAGCGCGAATTGCAATGCAACTATTACACCAGTGATTGGGGTTGTGAAGGGTGAGGGAGAGATCCAGTTAAAGCAGGAATTGTTTGTAAATAATTAAAAGGACTTAAAAGAAAGAACATCTGAGGTTTGTATAATGCTCCAGTTATTTGCTCAATTGAGCTAGTGCAGAGTAGTAACTTGACATAGCATCCGTTAATTTTCTTCGCCTCAAGGAGACGCATGCCAAAGGATTCAGATAGCGAACTTTTTGTAACAGGGCACGCTGTACATAGCACCCCCCGATTGTCTAAAAACAAACCGGACAGGCTATACAACTTAATAAGTGTGCCTACCATCGTTACAATTAATAATAATAATATCCCAATTTTATTCTTATACTCTACTACCATAGCATGTTATGGACCAATGAGTTTATTCAAAAGTTCAGAAACAGATATATCTACTAATGTTTTAGTGTCAATTAGCATTATAATACTAACTCGTTCCTTCCGTTTAATCTCACAGATGTTGTTATTCATATGATTTTCTTTGTACGTTTGCTGTACATAATTGATATATACATCTGATGTTTTCTTAAGCCTGCGGACACAGTTCATTGTAATGTTATTATAAATTATTTTAATGTCACAAGTTAGTCGAAAACGTTCAGATTATGATAGCCCAACAAATGCTTACTTGCCAAATGAGGTAATGAAATGAATAATTTACATTTTCAGTTTAAGTTCAGATATTGCAAAAATTAATGAAATGCGATTTAAAAACATTGAGGAAGTACAAGCTTAAGAATCTGGAAGGACATTAAAAAACATATTGTAATATTTTGAGACAATTATAAAATTTAAGTTACGTACAAAATGTCTTGTAACGGCTTATGCGTATTCTATAATTTAGTGAAGTTCAGTTGTTTTAAACCTCTTCATTTGTGTACTACATGTTTCTGTGAAAAATATACTGTGTGTTGTACTTCAATCTAAACGTCAATAAAAGAAAATACACTGGCATTGGCCTTCAAGATAAATACAAAATAACTATAAGAACTTTAGTTATAAATATTGTCTGCCCAGGTGGCATTTAACGTCTGGTAGGTAGGCCACAGTCTGCAAAGCCCCTAATTCATCTCCGCTTCTCTCTTACCTTTATCATGTATATGAATGCCACTTTATGAACCTATTCACTACCGGTTTCAAGAAATTATACTTTCAACCACGAAGCCCCTTTAAACAGTTGACTCCAGCTCAACCTATTTTAATTTTAAAAGTTGTTTTAATTATGAATTCGATCGTCTTGTGAGTGTGTGATTTGTTCAGAATTTGCCTGTTCAATTGTATTCTTTGAGAACTACAATTCGTGACACTAGGTACAATTTTTATCTACTGGTTCAGTGGGGAAAAGCAAACAGAAGCAAAAATGCACGGTTTCAACAAAGGAAAAACCTACACGAGGCGTAAATTCAAATCCAAGTTGTATAGCACACGTATAGATGATTCAGAATGTAACGCTAAATATTTACAATGAACTCGGAAACATTACGGTGCCCAATATAGTCGTGTCACTCAGAATAAGTTTTCCTGATATAAGGCCTGTTTAGCCAATGGAAGACTTACAGCTTCTTCTGTAAATTGGAAGTGCGGGCGCCCAAGTTTAATATTCGACATACTGCTTTTATAACTAAAGTTTATTATTTGGGTAAATTTCTACTTTTGCTAAAAAAAGTACAGATAACAATTGGAAACAATTTGACCTAATTAAACTATATTGTAAAAATGGACACTCATCTTAAGTGCAAAGTTTTTGAAAACTTTTCAGGCAAGCAATTTCAACAATTTAATATTATAACATTTCACTAGTCTAAATAAAAATAATATTTTAATCGCAATTCCAGGTGATTAAAATGAAAAAAAATTTAGTAATTATAAAAATGACAAAATATATGTACACATTTGCTACCAACATTATAGCAAGCTTTTTTCGTCATACTACTGCGATACATTTATCTTTACTGTTGATAAAGTGTATATACCGAGGGTGCCAAAAATGTATACACACTTTCACAGTAGATATCCTTTTAATATATTTCAAATTTGGACCTAAAAGCAATAGTAAAGTATAGTGTGATGTTCTGTAAACAGATGTGACTCACATTACGTTATGCTAGCGTTGCTGCAACAAAATGGAACTAAGATTCTCGTTTGAACTGCGGAAAGCAATTTTGAACTGGTATTGAAAAACAAAGAATGTTGTTGAAGTTCAAAGGCAATGGAAACGTGAGTACAGAACAGAACCGCCGTTGGACTTCTACTTATGGGGAACTCTTATGGACGTTGTATACCGTAGAAAAACAGCTACACTGGCAGCACTTCGGGAAGACATTGAAACGGCATGTGCTGCAATCGCTGAGGACACTTTCGCAAACGTTGCTCAATCAGTAGTTCAACGTACTCGGAAGTGTATCGACGCTGATGGTGGGCATTTTGAGCAACTGTTGTAGCTGTAAAAGTCTAAGATGATTAGTGCTCAATATTTTGTGTTTATGTTAATTCAATTTTATAATGTTAACACGGGTTTTTTTCTTTGCTTGAAGTATATATATGTATATATACATATATACATTTTGGCACCTATATATATACTTAAAATTATAGGTAAACAATATACACCTACATCAATATACAAATTGATTCTATGGTAAGCACGACATCTGAACTGTTTTTTATTGAAGGAAATACTTAACGACATAATAAATAACTGTGTTACATGGATTACGAAAACAGGTTTTCTAAAATCAGACAAGTATTAGTATAAAATACGCAGAAAATCTTCCCTACTAACGTATCCACATCACAGCTTAAAGCATAGTTTCCTGCAGAGGATTTTGGGACAGTATCTTGACACTGTTTACTTTTAATTTAATTTTTTTATCAATACTTATTTGAAATTGTTCGTTATTGTGAGATTTCATAAAATTGCATAATAATGCACTTTTACAACGGGAAGAAGTAATCTTGCTCATCAACTAATGTTAATTGTATTACAGGATATAAATAAATGACAATAAGCTGTTTAGAACAGAGAGGTGTTATCAAATGTTGATATTACTTAACAGTGAAATACCAAATTCTTCAATAACACAAGAGTGACAAATGCTGTCGTAACCCGCTTTTGAGGCATTCATCAGAGCCTCTCAACTGCGTCGTTCAGCAGGCATCACCTCAGTTAATTTCGTGATTAAATTGCATAATAAGAGAAATGTGTCTATTCGCCTAAGTTTACAGGGAATAGAAATGTATTTTGCTTGGAGGCCTGCCAGTTAATCGGAGTGATACGTGCAACTATCACCGCCCGAGGTGTTGCAATGATGGTCGTTCTTTGGCCTGCAGCGGAAAAGTGACGCAGCAGTATTGTCAACCTAGATGATATTTCTAGGTAAATCCCTGCAAAGCACTGGCAATGGCCGTTGAAAACGCAGTTTGTGCTAAGGTTCTTTAATAGCTAAATTGTTGTAAAGCATTGATGTTCCTAAATTCATAGTTGTATTTTAATAGTTCCAGGCACGACAGACAATTAGTAGAAAATTAACAGTAAAAGCTTATACTCTTGATAAACGATTCTATAGCGTTACTATTTCAGCACCTCTTTTATTTTAGATAAACTTCTTTGCAAATTAAACACTTAGGTCTACTTTTCTATGTTGCAAGCGTACAAATGCTTTTATTTGTTTTCTCTTTCATATTTCTTTGAGCGTGTCATCTGTCTTTAGTGACAATAAATGTTGTGCTCTTTGTAACAGATTTTTTTAAAAATCTACTGTAGTTATATTTCATATGTTTATTTTATAAATAATGTGTGTTATTACTGAATAAGCTTATTGTGATCGACACTTAAAGGCACTGTATTTCTTAGACTGCATTATTTAAAGTCCTTTAAAATTCATTAAATAATAGAAAGATAAATAAAATTAACCATAATTTTTCTCCCACACATGGCGTGCTTTGTACTTTCAACGAAAAGTGACCCCTTATCTGGAACTCAGATTTATTTGAGACTTTTATTTATTAATTTAGAAAGAGAGAGAGAGAGAGAGAGAGAGAGAGAGAGAGAGAGATTGCAAGACGAACACCTGAATATTATATTAAGTGTTTTATAGTGAGTTAGTTTTCATGAAAGTGCGAGAAACATAGCTTTCAATGTTTTTGTAAAAAAAAAAAAAGTTTTGAATTACAGCGTGCCTAAAACAAACCAACATCTCGTACTTAGGATACGTATAGGATACAATTTTGTAATGATATATATTTTTTGATCAAAATAGTATCAGAATATCATATGTAACAGAATATTCTGCATAATTAAATATACGTTTCAGAAATTGAACCATAAATGATATAACATGTTGGTCACTAATCTATTCATGGTCTGTCAATTACCTCGAGAGCTCTGCCTATTAGAAATGATATTTCATTACTCAGACGTATCTCAAACCTCTACTATTTATTTGCTTATTTTAATGCATGGGCCTTTGCTTTATATATACGCCTGTGTTTATTGCATCTATTTTCAATCATTGTTATATTAAAACTCAATTTGGGGAATTTCAACGAAGATGACAGTTTGTCTCCTAGTCGAATTGTACGTGATACCTTTAAAAATTAATAAATTGCTTAGGTCAGATAAGCAGTACAAAGTACATAAGGACACCTTAAAGCTAAAAAAATGTCTTCATAGTAAATAGCTCTGCTTCAATAAAATAGCTATAGTGCTGTCAATGATTGATTGTTGTGATTATCTATAGGAGTTGTCTTTCATACAGTTTATAAGCGGATCACATTGCCTACATTTCTTGGTATAGTCAACCACCCATCTTCCCATTGGGTTTTAGCCCAGGGCTTCAGAAGCATTGCCTTACATGTGGGAAACATAAAAGTATTAATCTCTAGTTACATTGTGCAATTTATTTTCATAAATAAATGAAACGTTAAACTTTCATTATAAGATTTTACTTGTCTCCCCACAGCACTCATTTTGCTTGAAACTTAAGTATTGCTTTTACTACGGTTACAGAGTTTATTGACTTTTTGTTATTTGAAAATAGTTACATGTTTTTAATATCCTCCTCCCTAATTATATTCTATTCTTCTTATTTTCTTTAAAGCACATTTTTCAATTGTGTTTCATTATATATATTTTTGGTCCCCTTGGTGTATATATATATATATATATATATATATATATACACCAAGGGGACCAAAAATGTATACACACATTCACAACAGATATCCTTTTAATATATTTCAAAGTTGGACCGAAAAACAACAGTATTGTGTAGTATGATGTTCTGTAAACAGATGTGACTAACATTAAGTTATGATAGCGTTGCTATGTGACAGGTAAATCAACAATGAACAAATGAAGCCAAGATTATCATATGGTATTCTGTAAAGAGATGTGATTCACATTACGTTATGCTAGCGTTGCTGCAACAAAATAGAGAAAAATCGTCCTTTGAACAGCGGAAAGCAATTTTGAAGTGGTATTGAAAAACCGAGAATGTTGAAGTGGAAATCTGTGTACAGAACAGAACCACCAACACGAGTAACAATTGCATGCATTAGAGACAAATTTGAGACTCATAGTATCATATGCGATGTTCACAAGAGCAGATCTGGGAGACCTTGCACAACAACAAGCCCCACGTCCTCGGTTTGATGACAATCTTCCAAGGCAATCATAGGACGAAGAGGTTCGATCGAGTTTCCACTACGTTCTCCGGATCTAACTCAGTTCGACTTCTACCCATGGGGAACTCTTAAGGATGCTGTATACCGTAGAAAACCAGCTACAGTGGCAGCACTTCGGGAAGAAATTGAAACGGCAAGTGCTGCAATCGCCGAGGACACTTTCGCAAACGCTCAATCAGTAGTTCAACATACTCAGAAATGTATTGATGCCGATGGTGGGCATTTTGAGCAGCTGTTGTAACTGTAAAAGACTTAGATGATTAGAGCTCATCATTTTCTGTTTGTGTGAATTCAGTTTTGTTATGTTAACACAGATTTTTCTTTGCTTGAAGTGTGTATACATTTACGGCACTCTCTGTATATGTGTATATGTGTGTGTATGTGTGTGTGCAATTATTTACATTAATAACTGTATCAATTGCTAGATTTTGGCATGTGCATCAACAATAACGAAGAATCGATGACTGGTTTAATATCAGCTTAACCAAAAGCGATTTAAGCAATCCCATATGTATATTTTTGCTTAAACTTACCACATTGACTTAAGCATATTTCGAACCTTTCGCTGCACATGTGCTGCCGTTAAGCTCGTACCTCTATTGTTCTATAGGTAGATCTGACTTGATGACTGTGAGAACCACGAACTTAACCTTTTTGTGAATGCAAGGGAACCCAACACGAGAAATAATTTTGTTGCACGTTCATTCTGAACGAGATGAACATTATCACGTACCATATCAATGGAGGTTCACGGATGAACAGCACTCTCGCAGCAGTACATCAACAGTTACATCTTTCTTTACCGCCACGGGTGGCCGAGGTCGTTAAGTCTCGGACTCGTGAGCGGGAGGTCTGGGTTCGAATACCGCCAGGACCGTCCTTCCTGACTGAGGTTTTTTCCGGGTTTTCCTCAGTCCTCATAAATGGCAAATGCCGGGGAGGTACCCTAAACTTAGGCCTGGAACGATTCCTTCCATAAAATCCTTTCCCAATATATCATTTCATTTCATTCATCACCAGTGTCCACCGCCTGTGGTACCTCTGTAGTAAAAACGGGCGTTAAACACCATTCATTCATTCAGTTACATCTTTTGTAGAACATTTGCTGAGGTCGCCAAACAATCTTCCTTTCCCACAAATGAAATTAGAGACCGTTTCGATGTCGGTAACATGGCTTGCTTTATTTCCGACCTGCATGTATGTGCAGGGAGGGTCGCTCTCGCTCTCTCTCTCTCTCTCTCTCTCTCTCTCTCTCTCTCTCTGAGGACATGTACCCAAACCCCGGTCCCTCGGTCTCTTGATACCCCATCTCCCCCTCCTGCCAGCCGCTCTCAACGCAGTCAAGCTAACACTAACTTTGTTTCGTGCAATTTGCATCTTAACCGAGGCTGTAATGTACCTTGCCTATTGCCCACGGCGGTGTCCTATCATATTATATTATCGTCAAGTACAAAGAACGGGGACGGAAGCAAATTTCATCGTGTAGACGGGAACCACGTCAAGAGCGCTCTTGCCTCTGGACGGATTCGTTCCGGAGCATTGCTGCCTCTTCTTAGTTTCTGTTTATTTATTTCGTACCAATTTCTATCATATCTTTATAATGCATAAGATGATAGGTACCCAATTTCTGGCTGGCCGATAAGAATTATCGCCTTCACAAAAGCCTTATCTGATGTAATACCTTATCTGTTAAGTAAATAATTGCAGCTGTAACTTCCGCTCCACTTTGTTCAGTTGTTCAGATATAGTTCCATAAAGAAGGAATGTGCAGAAGATTATAACATGTTCAAAAGGGAGTTTCGAGCTGTTATTAAGTTCTTCACAAAACAAGGACTTACTCCAAATGAAATTAAACAGCGATTGGACGGTGTATATGGGAAACACTCCCTCATATTCTACCGTAAAAGAATGGGCCAAACTTTTTCGAATGGGTCGAGAAAGCATTAAAGACGAAGGGCGTGCAGGTCGGCCCTTGGAGGTGCTCTCTCCTGAAAACATCGCTCTTGTGGAAGGAGAAAGTATGGAAGACCGGCGGCTCAAAGTTACAGACGTAGCAGCAAGATTGGGCCTTTCTAAAACAACAGTGCTTGAAATTATTCATGAACATTTAAACATGAATAAGGCTAGTGCAAGATGGGTGTCTGGACTTCTTGCCTCAGTCCAAAAGCAGCAACGAGTCATCTGTTGTCAGTCATTTTTGGAGCTTGCCGTGGCAACGAGAGAAAAGTTCTGCAAACCATTGATACAGGATATAGAACTATGGTCCTCTAATATGATCCCTTGTCCAAAAGAGAATCAATGGAGTGGTGTAAATCTGGCCTCTAAAGACCAAGGTCACTCATTCAACCAAGACGATCATAGCCACAGTCATTTGGGACTGTGAAGGAATATTCTTCATTGACTTCCAGGAGAGGAACACCACAGTAAATGGGGAGTACTGTGCTGGCCTACTGCTCAGGCTACGTGCTTCCATCAAAGAGAAACTTCAAGGAAAGCTAAATGGTGGTGTGCGCCTCCTGTGCACACAGCTCTTGTTGCAAAGGAAGTTGTGAAGAAATGTGGCTTCAAGGAAATTGACCATCCACCCTACTGCCCAGATCTAGCTCCCCGTGACTATTTCCTCTTCTCAAAACTCAAGAAGGACCTTCGACTTTAAGTGTGACGATGAAGTGATGGATGCTGTTTATGCCCATTTTGGAGACAAGACTTCTGACTATTTGGGGGGGGGGGGGTTGAAATGTTAATTCAAAGATGTTAGAAATGTATTGCAATAAAGGGTAACTATATTAAAAAGTAAATTTAGTTTTTGCCTTTATTATCTATAAAATGTTTAGGCCCGAATCCCTCGTACCTTTATTGTCTATAGCGTGTGCCGGACTGGCTTTGAGGTTAGAAAATGTTTTATATCCAGCATGTGCTTACCCACTCTAAGACTTGCAGCACACCGCAAACATGTTACTCATTCTCGTTACTGTTCTAAGTTGTTTCCTTAACTAGAGAATGATATGGCTGCACTAAGGCTGAATACCAGAAGCTCAGTAAGGCTCCATCATCCTGTCGATTGTAGGTATATCGTGTCTTCCCAACAGAGGTGAGCAATAGAATTAAACAGCTGCAATCCACTCTTAACAAGTGACACAAAATAATAAAGAGCTGACAGTATAAGTTACCAAATTAAAACCCCATGTCTGATGAGTTCTACGGTTTCAGAAAGTGTCTTTGTTCGATAGCCACATGAGATAAATGAGAAAGCGATGGCTCGGAACGAATACCGTCTGAGTTTTGTACGAATTTTTCTATCGTAAAATCCTAGAGCGAGGTTATTTATGACACCGTTAGTCCAGTCGGTCCTGGTGGTGTAGTGGTAACCATACTTGCCTCGTAGACCCAAGATCGCGGGTTCGATCCTGGCCAGGACCGATGGATATTTTCAGGTGTAAAAATCCTAAATACGGCTCCTTTCGGAAGAAAAATAAAGCTGTGGATACCGTGTTATACATTTACGGCACGTAAAAGAAACTCAAGCCTGAAAGAAGAAGCCTCTAAGCAAAATTTGTCAGACATTTAACCCCTAAATTGAATGGGACGCTGATGGCCTGAGATGTTAAAAACGTCCGTAAACTAAATCAAAAACCGTTAGTCCACCTTATTCGTTTTAAATTTTATCAGTCTGCATGAAACTTTCAGATCTTAAATTAATCTCAACTATGAACAATAATAATATAAAAAAAAACGACGATTACAAGTTATTCCTGCAACTATTACACGTTATTTAATAATCCTTATATGAATTTCATTGAACTTATGTAATGAAAGTGCTTTTCACACATCTGTAGCTGAGATTATATCAGTCTGGCAATGAAATGAATGTTAGGCATTTCTTTCTTAAAGCATCTCAAACGAGTGAATTATGGCCATTATGCACTACAGATTTTGTAAGCATGTGCATGGGAATAAAACTAGAAGTGATTCCAAAGGGGATTAATATTTTGTTCATTCATTTTTTGTTTTTCTTTTCCGCATTTATCAACGGTAGGGGTTATCCCTTGCTTGTCCTTGTGCACTGTATGGATTATGTTATTTACTTACCCAGAGATGGAATCATACGGCAGTGTAGTTAACACTAATCTGATCAACATTTATTAAACCCATGGGACATTATGATCTAAAAATACTTTACATTTATATTAAGAAAAATACATTTCACAAAAATATCCCAATGAACAGAGTGGGTAGAAAATATTTGTACAAATATCATGAGGAGATTACTGACAGGAACAGGAACAAGCATTCTCATATGAATATGTACGAAAATGCATATTTTCGAAAGTAGATGGCACTGATGAACAGCATCATTCTATCATAACACTCAGAACAAAAGATATTCAACGTGGCCTACATGGAATGCAATGCAAGCGTTCACACGTCGCATCATGGATTGCCTCACTTTTTCGAATGTTCCAGTCTGTACCCGATTAGCGTCACAGATATGGACACACTGTTTATCAGGAACTGACTTAGTGTACACAGCACTTTTCAGATGCCCCCACAAGTAAAATTCAAGGGGATTTAAGTCAGTGATCGAGTGGGCCATGAAACAAGGCCTCCTCGTTCTATCCAATTTCTGGGGAAGATGTTATTGAGATGTAGACAAACAATAATGCGCAAGTGGGCTAGCGCTACATCATGCATGTTTGCATGTTTCTTGGCCCGCTCGATCCCGGACTTAAACCTCCTTGATTTCTACTTGTGGGAGCATCTGAAAAGTGTTGTGTACGCTAAGGCAGTTCCTGATGATCAGCGTGAGCCTGTGACGCTATTCGGTACAGGATGGAACATTGGACAAAATGAGGCAATCCATGATGCGACGTGTGTGGACGTAGACAAGTATGGTTACACTTTACACCACCAGGGCTGACGGAGAGAATGATGCCGTTCATCAGTGCCATCTGTTTCGAAAATATGCATTTCCGGACATTTGTTCATATGAATTTTTTGTTCCTTTTCCTGTCAGGAATCGCCTCTTGAAGTTTGTACACATAGTTTCTATCCACCTGTATACTTTTCCTTTACCTAAATAGGTTTTAATTACATGATTTAATTAATTGCCCACAGAAGTAAAAATGGGAGGAAAATGAAAGATCTGAACTACGATGACTATTCCATAAAGAATAATAATTTTTGTACGCGTAATTTCTCGCGCTAAAATTTAACTGTACAATATTTGTCTTAGTTTCATTGTTGTCACTTGTGAGAGGTGTGCAAGTTGATACATGTTCAATTGCGCCTACAGCAAAATGGACGTAACACGCAACAGACTATAGGATGCCCTGAAATTCTGCTTTTGTCTCAAAAATATTCAGCTTAGAATGATGCAACGTTACAGGAGGCCTTGGGGAGTTTGTTCTTCTCCATAGAACAGCTGGAAATTGACTTAAAATGTTTAAAGAGGAAGGCAATCAATTTCAGAGGGAGCTGGACCCGCTGCAGTTTACGCTATAACGGAAGAAAGCTGCTGTAATTGTGATAGAGGATCGTCGAATAATATTAACAACACTTTCAGAAATTCTGAAAAGTTCACTGCAACTCACACGTGGTAACAAAATAGCTGCACATGAGACATTTTGTGCACGGTAACGACTGCTGGCTGATTCCGGAACTAAGGACGTTCGCGTTCAGGCTTACATTCAGTTGATGCTACAGGAAGACGCGGAATTTCTTTCACAGGTATCACTGCTGAGGATGAAATTTGGCTACATTATTTCGATGCTCAGAGCAAACAGCAAAGCTCTGTGTGGTCATCAACATTAAAGAAAAAGCTAAAGCAAGACTTCTGCTGGGAAAGTTATGGTAATCTCAATTTTCGATATTCAAGGAAAGGTTTACCAGAATGCCCAATTTCCGTCCTGGTTACCATACTTGCCTCCTAATCCCAAGATCGCGGGTTCGAACTCGGCCAGGACCGATGGATTTTTTCGGGCGTAAAAATCCTAAGTATGGCTTCCTTCGGAAGTACAAGTCTATATAATACGCAAAAGGCCACATTTCCATCCAACAAGCTGGATGCTGCGCCACAATAACACACGGCGGCATATCACGGCGGCTTTTACCCTGGATGCGTCACTATTCATAAGCCTTATCCAATGTCATACTGTATTATTGTTGATATTTTCATCTTCATAGCGATGCTGAATCTCGATCAGCGTAATTAGAACTGCGAAAGGGAGCAGAAGTTTCTAGGAATGAACATGAAAGTTAAAACTTTCCTTGTTAAATATTACATTTAATTTTACAGTTAAGTAATTGAAGGCATCCCTTTGACTGCGCTGTTCGAAAGTCCTAGTATGTTGTATAGCATTTTTCATCAAAACACTCGAGTTCTATTACTTATCTTGTAGCCACTGGCGCATTCAGCAGATATTTTTTGTGAAGAGATCAACTGGGTGCGATTTCTTCATATTTTAAAATAAAGACTGTTTAGAGACCGAAAGCCGAAGCTCACTGTAAAACAACACATTTAGTTTTACACTACAGCTCTTCTTCAAAACATTTGAAAACCATTAACGTTCAATATAAAATATCTTTAAACCAGCGATTTCCTTGAATGACGAAAAAAAATTGTGCCACATAAACCCCAGGGCTAGAAACGTCAAAGACACTCTATATTAATTCTGAGGAAAACAGTAATAACAAAAAAGGTAGCCAAGGAATTGAGCCACGCAAACATGGAACCAGTTTCCTTTAAATAAGCAGCGCTTTCCGTCCGAACTCTTAACCACACGAGCAAAGATACTTCATATAGCTCTCAAGCCTTTGGTTTGAAATGTCAAGTATCTTGTTAATGTAAATGAAGTATGTTGCTCTGTTTATTGCCCTGTCAGCATAATAGTGGGATATAAATATAGAAATAGGATGACTGATTGTTCTAAGAAAGAATTTTAGCAAAATGTTAATAAATTTCGAGGAACAAATAGCAAAATGTAGAAATGATTGAATTTCCAAAAGAACAAACATCAAGTTTGTCATTGCTAAGCTATGAACTTATCTCAATTATTTTTGACAGCAAATGTTTACAATAAAATGCCGTGAATTGATTCATTGTCTTATATAGTATGGGAAAATTCTTAATGACTTTTTTTCCCCTGGAATGAAGCTGACCTGACATGATACGCGTAAGGAATGGTGCGTATTAGAACTCGCTCAGGAAAGCAACGTTGTCACATCTCTGGATTCTATTTAAGTGTCGTTTAGTACTAACGGAGATTTGATACGGAAAACAGTGTAAATCATTTATTTTTTTTTTTTACGTTATTTATTAATTTAGGCATCCTGAGATTTTTTTAAAAAATATGAGAAACAGGAAGAATATAATTTCTGCTTAAACTTTGATTTAAGACGTAAATAACAGTAACAACATGAAGAATTTACAGGAAACTCGTGACAATGTGTTACTGTTTAGACGAAAGCGATAACACTCGGGACTCGATGGGATGGGGCGAGGTTTGTTCTGTACTGTACATGCTTTTACAAGCTTATACAAAACGTGAACTAAAACTCGTTTCCAGATAAAGATAAAGAGATTTCTGAGACCCTACCTAGCAACTGGTAGCATGAAGAAATAAGAATAAATAAGTTTACTGCCTCCAAGTGAGCGAGCCTTAGCCATTGACATTTTAGCACTGCTGAACTCTTTGAGTAATCCCATGAATTATTATGTAAGTCTTTAATGCTAGATAATCTAAAATCCGTTGATTACCGTTATATGCTAAGCAATATAAAACGCATTGTTTTTAGAGTATTTATTCATTTTTAAAAAGTTCTCTTTACAGTCGCTAACAAAAACAATGGAAGAAACAACACAAATGTAACTTCCCAAAAAGGCATTAATTTAGATTAGGTTAAGTCCACATATAGCAAAAAGAAGAATTTTAGCAGTAATGAATACTTCCGGTTGTACACGGTGAAGACACGTCGAACCAAAATATTTACAATAGGTAGAAAACCACATAACAAAGCTTTTCAGGCCTGACTTAAGTGAAATCTGCACTTTTTGACGTGAGTTTGGCCATACTCATTTGAAAGCTTTGTGTGCTGTCTTTTCATATCAGTTGCTGCAGTTTGGGAAGTGATAAGTAGCTACATTTTTTAATTATAAGCTCCAAAATTTTCGCACATATTTATTTGGTAGTAAAAATACTATGGATATATAAATGTCATTGTAGTTATAATTATGGAATATAGCTGAAGCCGGTACTTTGTACAACACACGAATGTTCCGTCAATGTACATCTTTCATCACTTAACACAAAAACTATCGTAAACAATCAGAAATTAATATCATACTACCAGAACTGTCATAGGGTTTATTAAACTTTCATTCCTATTTAGGATATCAAGAGCCATTTCGCGATGGCACGCTTTTCTTTTGTTATTGTATATATTTACAGCGAAATATACTCCGTAATTGTTTCAGAAGGACCTAGGTTTGTATATTTTAGAACCAAATGAATAATTTATGATAAAGGTCCCCTTCTGCTTTTCTCTTTACTTTGCTAAGAAATTTTCTATTTGTTACGCCAACAGAAACTTCATAGGAGGGATTACAACCACTTGTTTTGTCCACGATTTACAAAGAACATGCTGAAACAGTACAGTGGCTCCGATATTTATTCGGAATTTTCTGCCTTCTTTCTGGAGAGGCTGGTGAATATTTCCTTGCTGACCTCCAGAGATTCAACCTGTCTGCTCCAAATTACGAAACCTGGAGTGATCTGGTAGCTAATTACATGGAGAATCTATCTCGTATCTGGGCGAAGAATAAATATTTTGCAGAAAAAAAAAACCACAAATGCATGAAAAAGCTTCCATTCCAAATTAAATTCTCACTTTCAACGTCTACAACCACATTTATACCAACTTTTGGAAATAGTGAAGTTATTTCACACGATTAGTGTAGCAAAAGTAAACCTTATATCACTATCTCTACGTAGTTTGTATTTTACATGCTGAACGATATACGATATAATGCAAGCTAATAAATTACTTACAGCATTTTTAAATTTTATGTTTATCTATTATTAACATATTTTTTCCGAGTTGGCCAAAGCGATAGGTTCTGATAAAACCAAGGAATCAGAACAACACATCATACTTCTATTTTGATAGAAATCCCGAGTAATGTGGAATATAATACTGAACCATTATCTGTCATGGTGTCTCGTCCCTTTATAAGCTATGAAGCAGCGAGAGCCCAAAGCCTATAAAGATGCATCGATGAGGATTTTATTACAGCGCTTTCTCAACGTCTGGGTAAACACAGCGCATCTCATAATGATCGTCATGGTAAATATGAAAATTTGGCATAGAATTCATCAACTTTTACGATTTTATATTGTGTTTTATTAAATGATATTTCTGATACTTCACTTAATAGTTAAACAAAAAAAAAAAAAACTGAGCGAGGGAGCGGTTTCTGTGGAACACGAGATCTCTTTCAGTGGGAGTGGTGTAGTTGAGATCTAAGGGCGGTAGTATCGCTCAGAGGCACGCGGTGCACTTGGGCTGCCGTCTCTATAACATTCCAAGCTTCATGCCACATCAACTTGGTTTCGGCTTCCCATGACTGGTAATTGCCTGTATTAATACATCCAGCCAGACATAGGCCCTTAATTACCATATATAGGTCCCTCTCCGCCTCCTAACCGAAACGATAATTTAACAGTGATATGAATACCACCCACGCAATAAATCCTCCCGCAAACCCTCCCTCTCTTTAGGATAATGCCACCCCTACAAAAACCTTCCCTATAGTATCATAAAAAGAAAATGCAAGGGTCGCAGCGAACTGCAATCTGTCCTGATGTCACACCCCTCTACACGTTCATCATGACGAAAAAAATAACGTGGAACAGCCAGATGTTGCAGGAAAGACGTGACTATTGAACCTTTGTGCATACGCCATTTTAACTTTTCATAACAAATAGTGTGCATACGTGGGATGACGCGAGAAAGTATGTTTCAGGTTTAGATGACCATATAATGGCTGGTTGGAAATAACGTTCTAAAACTAATAGTAAAATATGTTAATAAGAACTGGAAAAACTCAACGTTATAAATAAATTGTCTCAGTAGAACAATTCAAGGAGTTTTAATAAGAAATGAATTTACAGGTGCACTAGGTATAACTTTAAATCAGTATAAGGAGGAAAAAGAAAGAATTGGAATTATTTTGCTGAGGATTTGCAACTCATTTTTCTCTACAATTCCCAGCCTTACCCATGAAATTTGTCATAAAAAGGACCTTCTCTGGGTTACAACAAACAGCAGCCACCGCTTTTGAGTGAAATCTTTACTTTTTTTTGCCACTGTCAGTCTGCTCTCAACTGTTTGTTTTGTGTGGGTGCATACTGTCACAACATCGAAGGCCCAAATAATGCGAAAGAGGAGAGAGAGGGGCGAAATAAACGTTTGTAGCATTAAAATAGAGGGTTTCCTATTTTTTAGTTCAATTGACAACCTTACAGAAGCCATGGGACATCTGTAGCAAATGTCATCGTATTGGCCACATAAAAGGAAATCAAACAAAAGAACCGCTTGAAAGTACTTTAAATACACGCATTCGTGACGGCATTTCTGTAGTTGCATGTTTTCTTCCTGGAGATTTTACAATGCGTGAGGGATACCGCCCGTCATGGGCCCCAGGGAAGGTGAAACAGGAGTTGGGAGTCCTAGCCTACTACAATCAAAGCAAACCATGAATTGTTAACATGAGGCACGGATCTTTGTCTCACGGATCTTTTGCTCTGAGAACAGTAGGAAACCGACTCTTCCACCATTATTTGTTCATCGTCAATAGAAAGCAATAAAATAACATGAGGAAGGTAGTATACATTTTTAAAATTATTATTGCTAACTCTTCAGTATAGATAGCTTCCTGAAGTCTTCATTTATAAGCGTACTCTAAGAATACAAGGTTCTAGAATAACAAATACCTAAGATTGAATAATAGCTACGGCTGACTCCAGAATTAATAATAAAATTTAAATTAGGATATAGCATTTTTATTACACATATTAGATATTAAATTTAATGCAATATTTTATACGCTTGGGAGAGCTTTATTTTAATAATAAATTTGCTGAATACATTTTAGATTAGGTGACAATGATAAAGAAGGAGAAAGTATTTCATCTATTTCTGACCAAGTACGGAGAAAAGTAATTAATTGATAACAAGTGCTTTTTGAGTAGGTTAAAAATAACTAACCAGTAATTTAAGGGAAAACAAAAAGAGTGCAATAAGTTTAAATTCTTATTTCTATCACGACAGTAAAGTATTAGATAAATCAAGAGGCAAAAAGAATAAAGAGCACGAATTGCTATTTTTAAGTTCATTGTTTACTCGATGGTATTTTTTAATTGTGTTTAACGCCCGTTTTTACTACTGTGGCACCACAGACGGTGAACACTGATGATACATGAGATGAAATGATATATTGGGAAAGGATTTCTTTTCAAGGAAGGAAATGTTCCAGGTCTAAGTGTAGGGTACTTCCTGGCATTTGCCATTTATGAGGACTGAGAAAAACCTGGATAAAACCTCGTCAGGGAGGACGGTCCTGGCGGGATTCGAACTCCAGACCTCCCGCTCACGAGTCCGCGCCTTAACGACCTCGACCACCGCCACGGTACTCGATGGTATGAAACAGCAAATGCAAATGTAGGAAGAGTAAAGGAGAAAGAAGTTGACGATAGAAAAATTTGCACTGGTAAAAGAAGAGAAGAGAAGAATAAGAGCAAGGACAAGAAAATTGCGTCCTTCTTTCTATGATGGATGAATGCATAGATAAAGGTTGCGATGAATGTACAAGGTTCGAGTAAAAGATCATATTTAGTAACTACCCCGTATCTGCCTTGTGTTAAACATTGTTTTAAAATTAGAACACACAGAAACAACTGTTCTTAAATACTTAAGTAATAAAAAAGAAAATAAACAAATGTATTAAATCTGATTTTATTTACGGCTTCCTACATATAATAATGTCCTTTTAGCTCTCACTTTAATTTACTAAGTTATACAATTAGAACCATTTATTTCAATTCTTTTAAAAATATATTAGCAACAATAAAAATTATGTTCCAAAAATAATAAAACATACAATGCAATTAGATTACTATTATAACGACTATTTCAGACCCAGGAAGACAATCAGGGGATGAAAAGTAGCCAATAACATGCAACAGCCCCAACTTATCGAACTAGACTAACTAGAAAGCCCAAATGTTGGGTAGATGCATTTTTCTCTGTAAATACTTACACTTTACTGTCTGTGTGGTCATTCTCTTGTGCTAGGCACTAAGAGGTCACTTGAAAATGTGTATGATAAAAAAATTATGCTGTTTTTATAGAGGAGAATCTATCGTTGGTCCCTTATAAAAAGAATGTATAACAGTTAAAGTATATTATAATCTACAATGCGTCCCAGTCAACCATCTGCCGATCACACACTTAGACCAAGAGAGAATCCTGACCTTACTGATCACTAATTTCACCTTACATTAAACGCAAGTACAATTAGGTTTAAAAAAAGCATGAAAATATTATTATTTATATGTCATAATGAATTAATACCAACCTATGTCATGCGGTGGTGTCTGTATTGAGGTATTCCTAACATTTGATAAAACAGCATTCACAATTAAAATTTATGTTTTCGAAACTCTTCGAATTTCTATTATTACATTATCTTTCAATCCATATGAGGGTTATTTCTATAGAGTCAGTCACAGACTGTAAGATTTGGGAAATATGAGTATCATAACTATCTAGAAATGAGGCTGTCAGCAAAAACCTCCTTTAGCACTTGCAAAAAAAATCAGGCTGTGTCAAATAGCAATTTTTGATAATGGTCTTAAAATTTTTGCGAGAATTCACATGAGATATCTTTCTGAATTTGCAGTTGTTGAAAAAAATATGGGCCCTATAACTCTTATTTGCATTGCAGATAGCTCAATATGCACAATTTATCTATTTATGTTTTCATTCTGCAAAACAACCGCGGATGATGCCTAGAGTTTTGCTAACAAATTAACTACGCATACGAAACCAAATCTCATTGGTGTAGAACACAAAACCTAATAACGAAATTCACTTGCCATAGGGTTCTTGCAACTATTTTATAAGACTTCTATTATAGCAATTTACTACCTCTATGGTCTGAGAGTTTCTTGAAATATCTGTTTCCTATGATATACGATATAAATATTTCTTTGGATTATTCTCTCCAAAGGGCAGAGGGCTACCCCAGCCATAAAATCTTACCTGGAATTTCTGTAGCCTATAGTAACAATATTTGTAAAGATAACCCAAGCAAAACGATGTTTTCTGGAAAAATTTCTTAAGCAGGATAGGCACAATAAACAACATATGGAGGCAATTACAGGGATGAAAAGACAGGCCGATAAACTCTTCAAGGAAAGAAGTCAACCGCTTGAGTTGATTCTACATGGAAAAGTCACGCAGACCATGTTTATTTACTTTGCAATTTTGAGGCCCGCGGTCAGGCAAGAATATTCCGCTGGCAATATCAGTGGAAGGTCGTTCTCAGTTCCGTTCAATTAGTGGAAAGCTGTAGTTAGTTTTGGAAGAGTATTAAGTGGATAAGCTTTATTAGTTGAGTGCAGTACATCTCAAGTGCAATAGTGTATGAATAATAAATTGTGTATCATCTTCCATAACGGAAAATATTATTAACTTCCAGGTCTCCTTCCCCTATGGTCACAGGACCATAAAAATATCCAGCAGCTGAGTCTCCAAAGCCGTGGCAAAACTGTAAGACAGCGGTAACCATCAGCGGAGAGGAATGAATTATTTACCCCTGAGATTACACCCAAAACCTCTCAAATCAAATTTCCTTTTTTCAAATCCTTCCCTCCATCCACATATATATTTAATTAATTAACCTCCTTTCCTATTTTGTAAATACCGCTGCAAAACTCATGTAAGGCAAAGTGGACTTTTGAATTGTTGGTAACATTAACACTTCAAACTGCTGTACATTTTTTAAAATAATCTTTACAACCGGAAAATCTGTTGAGACTTTGTTTTTTGAGTCAAGAATAAACATAATGGACAGTGGCTGATAGCTCTAGCAAAAACTCTCCAGCTTCAAGACTAACAAACCTAATTTGATAAGTCCTCCACTGATAAGATATGATGAAAGCGTATATAACTGATGCAATTTTAAAAGTAAAATCTAATAACAACATACAAATTAACAATTAGCTGCTTTCTATAAATCTAGAGTGTTTTCTAGATAGCGGAAGCTATTTTTAAGTACATTTTTACGGCAATATTTAACTTTTTTCCTCCTTAAGCGTGGCAGTCTAAAATTATGAATACCTACTGACAGAAAACAAATGGTATTTATTATTTGTTAATTTTTTATTTTTTAACTTCCTAAGACAACTGTCAACAACTTGAGATGACGAAAAAAATAAATTAAAGATGACAATTAAGTCTAGAAGGTAACTCAAGAAATGAAATCCTCTGTGGGAATTTGAAACAAGCAGGATTCCTGAATTAAACGTTAGTAAAACCAAACAGAGAATAAACAGAAAATAATATACAGAATGTTAGATATTGCGGAAATCAATAGGAAAACAAAATGATTTTGCGAAAATAATTACAACTTGTCAGATAATGCGATATCCATGGAGCACAGCGGTCGACAATCACCATAATGATGATAGCGAATTCTTCCAAACAATGAACAGCCTACATTTGGCATTTCAGTTTTCTGTATTCTCTCTAGCCCAGAACGACCGCTGAACAAGAAACAGGGCAACTAAGCAGAAAGGAGCTCTTTCTGAGCAAACCTGTCCCCTACACAAAAGAAAGAAAAATGTGGGAGGGGACAATGTAACTGTAGCAAATTGCGTTCTTTTTCACTGACAGGCGTATCACGCATACTGACGTAAGAATGGTAGGGTATCAGGTGGGAAGGTTCTTAAACCCTTCTTTATGTCTTCTGGGAACTAAGCCTAGATAAAGAACTCGATGTTTAAGAAAATATGTTTCTTTTAGGATTATATCTCAGAGTAGGAGCACTTACTTAGTGGATTATAACATGGGGGGGGGGCAAATATCTTAGGTGTTTAAAGGGATAGTACAAAGTAGTTCAAAATTCCCACGAAATGTGGATAAGGGTATGTTATAATAGAATTTTGAAGATATATAAAGCTCCGTTTTCACGGTAGTAGAACAATTCACAGGTCAACTATTGTTAAAAGCTTTTCAGTTTTTTTTAAAGAGATGTCAAAATTCCTTGATTCACAGTGTGTTCTAGCGTGTGATGTATATAAGAAAATGGCTGAACTTAAATGTTTCAATACTCCTACGAGAGCAATTTTATCGTAGATTAACACAGCGATAGCACGTCCAAGGTAACTCCAAGGTAACCCAGTCGCTGGGTTACAGACAGTTTTCGCGCACCGCCACGAGTGGCCGAGGTCGTTAAGGCGCGGACTCATGAGCGGGATGTCTGGGGTTCGCATCTCGCCAGGACCGTCCTTCCTGAATGAGTTGTTTTTTTTTTTTTCCCAGGTTTTCCTCAGTCCTCATAAATGGCAAATGCCGGGAAGTTACCCTAAACTTAGGTCTGGAACGTTACCTTCCTTCAAAAAATTCCTTTTCTAATATATCATCTCATGTATCATCAGTGTTCACCGCCTATGGTGCCTCAGTAGTAAAAACGGACGTTAAACACCATTCAAAAAAAAGTTCCCGCGCTAAAGGATAGTCAATCGCAGTTTTCTGTTATTAAAGCGAACATTATTTCTGTCTCTGTGTTATAACTCAGTATAGCCTCTTACTGTTGTCACGTGTTATCACTGGCCATTGGAACACTACAGACGAGACAGGAGAACCCGTAACACAGGTAGTACTCATACTAAAATAATTGTATGCGCTCTAGAAGCTATAAAATCGAGAAGAGCTTGTCAATCGATGGAGCCGGCGACTGGCCTCGCGCGGCTTTCGTTCAGCTGTCTAAAATAACTCTGTGTTTTTATGAACTATACGGAACACTCTTAATTACTAAAAATAAAAACATCACATCGTCACATTTTTAGTATTTTGATTTGTTTTCAGCTAACAATTTCAGAATCTATATAACTTCAAGAAAAAGGCAAAATTAGTAAAAATATTGAATCTTAAAAATTGTCTAAGATAGTTTTTCGAATATTTTCCTGTGGTTGTTCACTTCATTTTCCCTTACGAGTCTAAAGTGCTATGTGGGAAAGTCAGAGTTCCGAAAAGCTGTGAAAGCAGTTTCAAGGTGATCTGTTCTCGTCATTAGCAATAACATATTCTGGCAGGCACGTTTTGGAAGTTAATATGTTTGTAAAATATTGCTGTACGAAAAGGTACGGGTTTTAGTAATCTTTCTCAACACTTAATCTGTGAACGTGATTTTTTACCATTGTTCGTTGAATGAACGTGCCAAATATTTAGTTCTAAATATGTTGCTTTCCTCCTAGATATCTCTCATATATCTAGCACGCTTCTAGAATGCTCTTATCACTAATCTAGCACCTGCAAACCAACTTTCTGCATTATTATCATTGTAATTACTCTCAATGCATTTTAATAGAAGCAAAGTAACAATTTTTATAGGAATATTTCTTGCAAAAGTTGAAAGAAAATATCTGAATGCATTATGATGGAGTAACTTAAAATTAATTTTGTGTTTTATTAACATCTAGAATAAGAAATAGTTCTAGCACTCCAGACATGTATAGGATATGAGCTGGGAAGGAAGAATCAGTTATCGGGTCAGGCTGGGATTGGAACCACGGATCCTCAGGTTTCGGTGCTGAAGCTCTAACTTATTGTCATATTCTCCTCCCAACACGGAGCTACAAACCTCTCATATCTGGTTCTCTATATCCCGAAAACGTTCTTAAGTTTATCTCTACTCTGAGAGAATTATTCCTTAAGAGGTGACGTTACGAGTACCTTTAACGCAGGCTTCTTGTTTAACCACCAACAATATAGCGGTGACCGACTTTTTCAAATCTGGCTCTTGCTTTCCACCTTCTGTTCTGCACGGCCAATGTGAACGAACCATTTCAATATATGAAGTATCCTCTATAAACCAGAAGCCTAGGTTAAAAGTACTCGAATAATGTTAAGGAATAATTCTCTCACATTAGAAACCTTATATATGATACCTCTACGGGATATATAGAATCAGTCAAAGATTCGTGGCGTGGTTTCGTGCTTGGAAGAAAACACGGTAGCTCAATTGATTAGAGAAACAGCAAGGAAATGCTGAAGTTCCGTGGTTCTAATCCTGGCCGTAAACTGAATTTTTCAAGCCTAATTTTTCCTTTCTAATTTAGAACACCAAACAGGCAAATAATATATAATATTCAGGGTTGTTTATTCAGTAATTTATGAAGAGAATAGCAACCATTAATTTATGCAGGCATGTCTAGATAAGGTTGCAATAGCTAGAAAATTGTTGATACAATACACTTGAATAATAAATTATGCTCCAACTATATTAAATACAATCAAATTAATCGTACTCGTGTATTAAATTTGCTATAACTGATAAATGTGAAACGCTTAAAACTAAAAATTAGTTTTTACTTGAAAAGTAATGTTACAATACATTTTCACAAGTACGGAAGGGGATTTTATGAAATATTATTTTTTTTAATATTTAATTTATATACATATATGGCAGGTTCCAAAAATGTATACACACTTTCACAGTGATATCTATTTAATATATTTCAAAGATGGGCCGAAAAACAATAGTAATGTGTAGTTTGATGTTCTGAAAACAGATGTGACTCACATATATTATGATAGCGTAGCTAAGTGACAGGTAAATCGACAATAAACAAATGAAGCCAGGATTATCGTATGATGTACTGTAAACAGGTGTGACTCACGTTACATTATGCTAGCGTTGCTACAACAAAATGCATCCAAGATTATCGTTTGAACAGCGCAAAGTAATTTTGAAGTATCAAAGGCACTGGATAGGACGAAGAGGTCCATTTGAGTTTCCACCGTGTTCTCCGGATCTAACCCGTTGGATTCCTACCTATGGGGAACTCTTAAGGATGTTGTGTATTGTAGAAAACCAGCTACACTGTCAGCAATTCGGGAAGAAATTAAAACGGCATGTGTTGCAACGCTGTGAACACTTTCGCAAACGTTGCTCAATCAGTAGTTCAACGTACTCAGAAGTGTATCGACGCTGATGATGGGCATTTTGAGCAACTGTTGTAACTGTAAAAGTCTAAGATGATTAGTGCTCATCATTTTCTGTTTGTGTGAATTCAGTTTTGTAATGTGAACACAGGTTTTTCTTTGCTTGAATTGTGTATACATGTTGGCACCCTATATGTATACTATCCAGTTAAGTTTTCCATTAACAGAAGATACAATATGTCACTAAACATTTGAAATGCATTCTTTAGATAGTGAGCTGTTACACAGAAAATAGTTCTGTAAATACAATAAAATTTTAAATATTGTTAAATTCAAGTCATATATATTGCATTATAAAATATTAACTATTTTAAGATAGGGATAAGCAGAATCAAAACTAAGTTTCTGTAATGCAATGCGACTGTGTTATTTTACATGTCTAAACGCTTATCTCCAATTTTTTTTAAAAAAAAGTGAAGGATAGGAGAAACAATGGAAAATAGTAACTAAAAGGGTAGCAATATCTAAAACAAAATAAATGTGTTGTTGAATGAACTAATTTAGGGCCTGTGGTAGGGGAAAATTTCGTAAATTAACACGCCAGAAGTCAAGAATTTCGTTTACATACATTCGGTAGCTTCAATTTATAGATAAAAACATTCAGCTAGTGATTTATGAATGAGTTACATTGCACATGTTGGATGAACGAGTCAAACATAACAAGTGACGTGACGACAATGTAATGCAACAAAACCAGGTCTTTTTAAAGCAGGAAGAGAGAAAAGAGTTCTTAAGAATTTCCTTACCACTGCGATTTTTACTAATTACTGGTTCAGTGAACTCCACCTCCATATAGAACGCTTACACAAAAACTCCTCTCGAGAAGAAACAACTGAGGTAGAATGTCCGCACAGCACATCTTTCTGATTGCGTTAACGGTATCGAAACCTTTATATTCCTGTCGCAACAGAGACAAATAATTTCTAAACCAATTTACGAACGTTTGCCAGTTATTAACAATGTGCACATAGTTTCTGTGGAACTTTCTACAGTGAGATGTACATCTTTTTTATGAATGTCGTGCATTGCACACTCTCTGTGAAGCTTTTTATAGTCCATGTGGGCACGAGCTTACTGCATCTTGTACTTCCAACATGTGATTTCATTGGTAGAGTGCAGTACTGCAGATGGCATGTGATCAGTACACCGCATCCCACTGATCGCGGCTTACTAGATCGGAGATCGCCACCTCTCCATCTTGCAGCTTCACAATTGTCCTCACGAGGCTAGGTGGATATTGTTCCAGTCCTCCCTATCTTAGAAAAAGTCCTAAGTAGGTGCCAGGAATCGAACTCGGGCCCCCCGGGCAGCAGTTAGCTACGCTGACCACTAGACCAAGGAGGTCGTCATGTTGCACACATGTTTTACATGCTTGTAAAAATTGCATTATCAATAAGAAATAATGACTAGCAAGTGAAACTTGCACCAAATGTAAAACATACAAATTATTACAATTGCAGAGTAATTGCGCTCGACAAGGATGTTGAGCCGCACAAATAGGGCATCATGATCAGCGAGCAGTAAACAGTTACATCGCTGCTCATATGAGACACGTGTCAGGGTGGAAACAGTGAACTGGAGAGAAAATTCACCGTCACGGGTGACCGAGGTCATTAAGACGCGGACTCGTGAGCGGGAGGTCTGGGGTTCGAATCCCGTCAGGACCATCCTCCCTGACTGAGGTTTTTCCAGGTTTTCCTCAGTCCTCATAACTGGCAAATGCCGGTGAGGTACCCTAAACTTAGGCCTGGAACGTTTCTTTCCTTAAAAAAAATCCTTCTCCATTATATCATTTCATTCCATATGTATCATCAGTGTTCACCGCCTGTGGTACCTCGGTAGTAAAAACGGGCGTTAAACACCATTCAAAAAAGTGATGGAGACTGCAACAGGTGTGGAATATTGTGCTTTCAAGGCGTTTGCTTCACAGACTACTAGCTGGCTTCATTAATTCCTTTGCGGCGGATTTTCTTGACTTTGAACTAACGTTTCAGGCTACAATGGACTCTTGAACACAGACAAAAGTGTGCGTAATGGCAACATGTCGTGTTTTCGGACAAATCTCAATATGATTTAGATAATAATGTCCATACGCGCATTAGACAAGTTTGTTGTGAGTAATATTACCCAGCATGCATTGTGTGGTATCTTCCGACCTTGTCTGCTGCAAATTGCGGGCACTCCAAACCGCAATCGCTGCACGAGGGAACTTTAGTCATATCCTTGCTTCAGCACACTTTGGCGCTATGTTCCAACAGGACAATGCTCTACCACATATTGCCTTGAATGCTCAAGCCTTTTTCACAGTACGATAGGTACCTGTATCTGGGATATAGTCCCTCGGCTACTGATAAATGAAATGTGTCCTTCAGCCTGACACGAAATTGCCTTGTAATATGTGCAGAACCTCTTTAATACGACACCATGACACATAAGAGTATTAATATTTTGCAAATAATATTGTTGTATTAAACAGAAACTATAATCACTTGTATATTTCATTATTACTAATATGTGGGGTGATTTTCTGTTTGCATCATTGTTTCATGCTTTGCGATTTTCTACAACAGTAAAGTATGTGCCTAAAAACAAAATGATATAATAATTATCTAGTGATTAATAGTGTGATAATTACTAGGTTTAAAATCGCCTGTAGTTTTTCCTATCTAGTACATTTTCTGCTAATTTAGTGGTTTTGAGACAATATATTACAAAGTATACAAGTGGAATTATTTTGAATTGTGCAGTAATACCACCACTACAACCTTCACTATCACCACTACCCGCAATACAATAATTCATAAGTAATAACGATAAATCGTATAAAAAATTAACATCTGCAAATATAAAAGGATAATGTTTAGCTTACACTGAGACGGTAAATCTGAACTACATTAATGATATTCATAAATTGCTCTAAATAACCTCCAACTTTAGCTAATTATACTTTACAATGCTTTCATTTACAGGTTTTTTTTTTTTTGTATTTATTCCTGTGAACTTTCTCTAAAGACGTCGGTGATTAAATCGCGGAAGTGACTTAGGTTTGATTTATCTAATAAAGAAAACCTTTTATTTAACAATGCTCCACAAATAAATTCATATTGGGTGAGATCATAGGGAATGGCGGGAATCTTTATACAGTTCGTTGTATGTTCATCTACTTAGTGTTTGGAAAGATCTCTCTTAGTTATAGTAATATGAAGCTCTATTTTATTGCCAAAATAAAGCAATGCCTTCTAAACCCAAATACTTTCAATTTCAGGGTAATAGTTTAATTGTGACAATGTATTAAAAATATTAGGAACCAAAAATATCCTTGTTCTCAATGTTCAAACAGAGATTAGCTTCTCTTGCATTACTAAATAACTTACCCAGTAAATACAGTTGAAACAAATGACTACATATTTATTCTAAAAGTTACCTTATATGACTACATAATAAATTTCAAAACTCAATATTTACATCATTATATACAAAAACTATTGCAAAGCTCAATATCATCTTTAGTTGAAGCTTGTAACAATTTAAATCATAAAGTTCCAGGACTTCCCTGATAATCCTTGTCCAATACTTTTACCTATTCCAATTTCAATTGATGCCCTTCTTATCGACTTATATGGACTAGCAGTTGGCATTTGAGCCACTTTCGGTAACTTTTAGGAGATAAGTATTAAAACTTTTTTCAAAAATTTGTTCAATTTCGAAATGCACTGGCTGGTAGGTAGTTCAACGGGTGGATATTTCTCACTAAAAACTTCTCTCACCAATGTATAGTCTTTATTATATTTTGATCAAGTATATATATATAAAGATAAAACACAGAGAAAGAGTGAAATCACCAAGTAAGACTTGCAAAATTATTCTGTAGTATTGTCCAAGGAATAACATTTATATAAAGGTTGACAGAACAATAAAGAAACAGTTTCAGGAAGTTAATCAGTCTGAACGTCTTAAACTGTGATATGACTAAGAAAATCAGAACATTTGTTGAATGCAGATGTTTTATAGGGCAGAAAAACAAACAACAAACTGGCTAGGCGTTAGTAAGTAATTTTAAGTATTAAGGCTATATGCCACTGTCGCGATCTCTCTCTTCTGAGCCTACTTTCCTTGCTTTGCGTGTTTGACATACCGGCGTATTAGTGCGCTTTAGATTTGCTAAGAATTAGTTTCTCGAAATAAAGTTTCAAAGCTATGTCTGAATTTTGGGGTTTGAAACACTAAGTTAAGAATGAATTGCAAAAGGTTTCACTACTTATATATCAGGTAGTTATATGTGATTATTCTAATGGTTCACAGTGATATTCAGAACTAATAGCTGGGCTTGCAAATGGCATTAATTTAATTTGTTTATTTGTGAACTTTTAGCACTAGCCATAAAATGCCCAAAAAGGGAAAGGAGTCTTATGAGTCCCATTTACAAGTACAACTTCAGAGAAGAGTTTAACTAATATTAACAAGAATCGAACCCAGAATGGGGTAGAAAGTGCATACCATGCTCCTTATGCAACCTGGTTCCACATCTTCCAGAAATTTTCTCTGCGTCCATGGACATATACGAGGTTAAGTCCATAAGTTTCCGGCCTCGTGGATTATCACCTTCATAAAATCCTTATCTGATGACATATCTTATCTGTTAAGTCAACAATTGAAGCTGTAACTTCCGCTGCGCTGTGTTCAGTTGTTCAGATTTCGTAGTTGCAGAAAGATGGCTATGTGTAGAAGATTGTGACAATTTCAAAATGAAGTATGGAACTGTTATTAAATTCTTCACAAAAGAAGGACTTACTTCAAATGAAATTAAGGAGCGATTGGACGGTGTATATGGGGAAGCATCCTCCTCACATTCTACCGTATAAGAATGGGACAAACTTTTTCGAATGAGGTGAGAAAGCATTGAAGACGAAGAGCGCGCAGGTCGGCCCTTGGTGCTCACTCCTGAAAACATCGCTCTTGTGGAAGGAGAAATTGTGGAAGACCGACCAGTTACAGAAATAGCAGCAAAGTTGGACCTTTCTAAAACAACAGTCCTTCGAATTATTCATAAACATTTAACCATGAATAAGGTTAGTGCCTAGACTCCTTTCCTCAGTCCAAAAGCAGCTACGAGTCATCTGTTGTAAGGCATTTTCGGAGTCTACCGTGGCAATGAGAGAGAAGTTCTGTAAACCATTGTTACAGGAGGTGAAATTATGGTCCTCTACTATGATCCCTTGTCCAAAAGAGAATCAATGGAGTGGTGTAAACCTGGCGAAGCACCGCCTCTAAAGGCCAAGGTCACTCAGTCAACCAAGAAGATCATGGCCACAATTTTTGGTACTGTGAAGGAATACTCTTCATTGACTTCAAGGAGAAGAACACCACAGTTAATGGGGAGTACTATGCTGGCCTACTGCACAGATTACATGCTTCCAACAAAGAGAAAAGGCGAGGAAAGCTGAATGGTGGTGTGCACTTTCTTCACGACAAAGCTCCTGTGTACACAGCTCTTGTTGCAAAGGAAGCCGTGAAGAAATGTGGCTTCAAGGAGATCGATCATCCACCCTACAGCCCAGATCTAGCTCCCAGTGACTATTTCCTCTTCTCAAAATTCAAGAAAGACCTTCGAGGAAATTTAAGTGTGACGATGAAGTGATGGGTGCTGTTTATGCCCATTTTGCAGACAAAACATCATGCTATTTTGGGGGGAGGGGGATTGAAATGTTAATCCAAAGATGTGAGAAGTGTATTGCAATAAACAGTAACTATATTGAAAAATTAGTGTAGAAAATCGTTAGGCCCGCACCTTACTACCCTCGTATGTACTGGTCGGCAGCTCATATCGATTCGCCCAAGAAGATGTTTTGCTTTTAGAATCAGGTTTAATTACTGAGATGCTATTTATCTGCTCTAATCATTTGCTATGCCTGAAATAGACATTCACCGAGTTGCAGAAAATAATGCTCGGGGACACATGACGAAATCTTTGTTCCATTGATGGTCAGAATAGTAAAACTTGAATTGGGGTCAGTAGTAAGGGTTTAAACGCATTAAAAGTATAGAAGATCGTATTTGAAAGAAAGTGGATTGCGTGGTTTCTATCCAAAACTTCTTGTTTTTTCCAAAAATGACGAAGAAGCACATTTCACGGTTGAAGTGCGGAATCCCCGATGCTGTCCTGCGAATAAATCGATACGTATCTCGAAGTGAAGATAAGTTGAACGGTCGCCTGGTGGTGGTTATCCTCTTGAGCCCAGTCCATGCACTATTTCCAATATCTGCCCTATCTGATGGAACGTGAATTTGCATACGATTACGTTCCCGCTTTACGTAAGAGTTTCAGAAAAGTTTCCCTCGCTTAGCGTGCGCATTGAGTAAAAGTGGTCCATGTCATCCCAAAGCTTAAAGATTTTCCAATATTTCATTTACAAGCTAATATTTCATTTGTACAGAGGCCTGACTTCCTAAAAAGAGTATTTGGGTTTTAAAATAATTTTTAATCTTCTTTAACTGATCATCCATTTCTCGCATTAGGACTTTACTCTTGAGAGTTATGTTAATATCTGGGTCACGTCAAAAACTAGTTATTTTTGGCACGAGTAGAGCAAACGCACATATTGGGGAAATTGTTTGGTAAGCTCTCAAGCACAGAAAATGCACAGACACATAAAGAGATGGAACAAAAATTAACGAGTAAGTGTCAGGTGAGTCTGTGACAGAGAAATGCTTACCCGACATTTATCCTCTAAGAAAAACCACGGAAAGCCTCAGCCAGGTTGAACGGGATCGTGTTTTGAACTTGGGATCTTTCAAGTCCCTAGTGTTACCACCTGAGTCAACCCGCTCGGTGAAGGTGAAAAAGAAAGACTGACACCTAAAGTCATTAAGTGTTGTCTTTCACAGTCTTATATAACTTAAATTTAAAGCCTAAACTTTGCCTTTTTCCTTTTCTTAGAAAAACGGTTATATTCATATTTCTCCCTCAAGACCAAGCTATTTTAGCTAAGTATTGTGTTATTCGCATTGCTCATATCTATGTCCTCAAATCCTCTTTGGTTTTGGATTCCACCTATAAGCCATAGATCCTTAGCTCAAATGACCTACTTGAATATATGGAGCACAAAAAAAAACAAAAAAAAACACACACATATATATATATATATATAAAAGAAAAATAAAAATAAAGTAACACTATTAACAAAGTAACAAATAAACAGTAATTATAATAGTAGAAAAGGATAAAACACTAAGAAAAAGTCACACTTGAGATCGCTATATTTCGGACTCGTGGATTCCTTCTATGGCAAGAAGACAAGTGAAGGTGATAAAAGTAAATATTGAGTATCGAAGGTAACGTTATTCATGGAAACAGATGAAACTACAAATGAGAGTGTGGAGGAGAAAAAATGAATACGTAAGATTTAAACCAGGTGGTATTCGAGCTTTATGTAAAAATATAGCTGTCATTTCTGTATCTCTGAGTAAACTTTCAGAGCATTCTGTAGGTAACGCATCAATAAGTGTTAGATTAAAAGCATCATCAAAATACTTACAGTGAGATAAGGCATGTTGGGAAACCGGCAAGGGAGACTTGGTTTTAACCATAATTTCATAACAATACCAAATTTTGTTAAAACCAAGTCTCCCTTGCCGGTTGCCCAACATGCCTTATCTCACTGTAAGTATTTTGATGATGCTTTTAATCTAACACTTCTTGATGCGTTACCTACACAATGCTCTGAAAGTTTACTCAGAGATAGTGAAATGGCAGCTATATTTTTACATAAAGCGCGTATACCACCTGGTTTAAATCTTAAGTATTATTTTTTTCCCCCCACACACTCTTATTGCTAGTTTCATCTGTTTCCATGCATAACGTTACCTTCGATACTCAATATTTACTTTTATCACCGTCAATTGTCTTCTTGCCATAGAGGACTCCAAGAGTTCGAAATATACCGATCTCAAGTGTGACTTTTTCTTAGTGTTTTATTCTTTTCTACTATTATAATTTATATATATATATATATATATATATATATATATATATATATATATATAGTAGTTACTATTATTACAAAAAAAATTAACATACCATATCCTCTGTAAAGCATTAATTTTAGGTCAAATATTCAGTGTTTAGGTAAAATATTAAGGAATTGGGAAAGTATATAGGCAAAGTGAGATAAAAATGGTTATGAAAGGTGGGTAAGATAAATGGAAATAACAATGCTGACAAATGCACTATTTAGTAGTGAATATAGATCCCCATTATAAGTCAACTTGTGGTTAATTATAATGGAATACGGAAGGAATGTCACTCCATAAAGTCAGGCTAAGCAAGTGGGGAAATTTGAAAGTTTATTTACAGTAGCAAGTTTACATGAACTGAGAACATAGAAAATAAAATTGGTTACTTTGATTTTAGTATGTTTACTTTGTTTGTGTATATGGTTTAAAGGAATAAGCAGCTCCCAAGGATAGAAATTATGCCGAATGTGTTTAATTGAAAAAATCGTAAATATAAATTTATTGCGCATTGTGTGCATAGTACTATGTTGGCGGTTAAATCAATGTAATGGTGAAAAATCTCCTAGAACTTCAGTAGAATAAAATAAAAAAATAGTTACACCACGAGGAGGCGAATCCCCTATCTTCGCTTTATTACCATAACGCTCCAGCCGTCTGAGCTATCAGCGTCATGCTGATTATTTGCCTATATCTGTTAGACTCCCTTCGGCTAAGAACGCTCTTCTCCGCTGCCGTTCGTGAAAGGAGGCGTGCTTAGGCTCCTTGGTTCAACATAAGACGGCAGGAAGTAATGGTTAGTATAGGCATGCAAAAAGATAATAATAATAATAATAATAATAATAATAATAATAATAATAATAATAATAATAATAATAATTAATCGGAGAAGCGCTTAGACGGAGGGAGATAGAGGGAGAGGGATAGAGTCGAGCATGCGCAGTGTAGTTCATCTTACTCCTACCTGCAAATATTCGATCCACATACTAATGCATTCACTATATGCACCACCTTGGAATAAAAACAGCAGGATCAATGTGTTCTGTACTAAGTATAGAATAATTCCCTTCTTCCCGGTCTTCTTTTCGTACGTCTTTAATACCATCCTTCTCAAACACCAAGTGTAAATGTCTTATTTCACAGAATATCAACTGTAGTCTACCCTAAATTAGAACCTGATGGCTAAAACAAATTGTCGTCATATTCTTTAAACAAAATCTAGATATCGGTGTGTCAGAGAGAATGTATCACGTAATTAATGGTAGAATATGTTAGTCACTTTCCAAACTTTGGTTTAAAAAAAAAACAGTTACAAATTTTTCTCATTTGCCTATGAATGGTGTATTGTGCTGACTATAATACCTTTAGAGAAAAACTTGTCATCTAATTAATTAACTTACGCTTTTACGTAGGTTTCGTCTATGACTTAAAACTAGTTATTTTTAGCTTAATGAGACTTTTCAGCATTGAAAGAAATCTTCTACCTTTAAATTTCAAATGTGACAGTGACTTCCTGAAAAATGTAAAGGGAGTTTCGTCTTTCGTCAAGAACTATTTACTTACATTTATACATAAGAGTATTAAGGCACTTTTCCAAAATACGGAACAGTTCAGTTTGTTTTTATTTTTAAATTTTAAAACAACAACAAAACAAACCAAGTCCTGATAAAACATAATTAATAAACAAGCAAATCAAAAGTGTATTTCAACTAGAAGGACACGTCTTGGCGATACTGTCCTTCAGTCTACGGGCCTGCGGCAACACCCTGGAGGATATTCCGCGCGCCGCACCGGCTATAAACACATGAAGAGATTTACTCTGAACAGGACCGTGTGTCATGCAAGCCACAATCAGCGTGTTTCTGACAGCTTGTCTTTTCTCAAAACGGAACATCAATTTTACCTTTTCTTTCTTCATTCTTTTTCTCTCCCTAGAGGGATGCACATGTCGCGGATCAAAACTTACGCAATGACTTGGATCTCACAGAGGCTCATAAATCGATTCTATTTCAATTATCGAGAAGCAGCGTTAATCATGTCTGCCGCCCGCTCGTATCCCTTGTGGTGTGTCCCTCTCTCGCCCTAGGGGGCGCTTTAGTAACCCTTCAACGGGCACAGAGGTAGTTGGTAGTCAAGAGCACTCGCTATGCCAGTGACATCTGTTGGCGGTGCCCAACCGTGAAATTCCTTGCCACCTTCCCTTAATTAGGCAACGTAGATGTAATCCCTTTGCGCACACACACACATGTAGCTGATACAATACGTCATATCCGGCCACCAAGCCAGGAAGTGTGATATCGTTTGAACAACAGGTAGGGGTAACCGAGAATCTAAACTATGGTTTCCCTTCAGCACCTCCACCTGCATCATAATTAGTCTAACAGGGTTAAGTTGGTAGGATTTAAAATTCTTTGAGGCTAGCTTAACTTGCACAGTAATAGTAACCAATATGCTTGAGACAAGTTCAATAAACTCTCGTATTAATAGATCCGCATTTTAAAATTTTTAAGGTAATGTATATACGCCTAGATAAGGGAAATGGAAATAAAAATGATGTAGTGGTGGTGTAGTGGTAACCATACTTGCCTCCTAAACCCAAGAACGCTGGTTCAAACCCGACCAAGATCGATGGATTTTTTCGGAGCGTAAAAATCCTAAGTATGGCTTCCTTCGGAAGGGAAGTAAAGCCGTGGGTCCCGTGTCGTACATTTACGGCATGAAAAAGAATCTCAAGCCTGAAAAAAGAGGCCTCTGAGCAAAATTTATCGGCCGTTTCACGCCCTGAATTGAATGGAACGCTGATGACCTGAGATGTTAAAGGGCGTCCGTAAATAAATCAGTCAAACAAAACAAACGACGATCATTCCAACAGACAACAATTCTCATAATATGAACGCATTTCTCAAAATGGTGACATTTTTAATATAAAAAACGACGACTTCTTTGCAATCCTGTATCAGATTAGTTGGATCGGTGGAAGAAACCCCAACTAAATTTATGAATCGTGTTTAAGTTGCATACTGTTCAACAAATGTAATATGTGATTCCAAGTCTCAGCTTGCCCCTTTATTTGAACATTTCCTGAAGCAAAGAGAATTTATGAACATGAAAGATTGGGTTCCTCTGAGGCTTTGATAGAAAAAAAATTCCAGTTATTTTTGTTCTTGATCAAGCTCCTCAACATGACAATGCCAATTGGTGCTGTAATTGTAAGTTAAAAGCTTAGATACCAGCTCATCCTCAGGATACCGACACAGGTAGCCAAAGTTTTTGAGGCGCGGACTCGTTAGCTGCAGGTCTGGGTTTTGTTTCCCACAAAGTTCGTCCTTCCTGACTGAGTTTTTTTCTTTTTCAGATTTACCTCAGTTCTCATAAATAGCAAATGCTGGGGAGGTACTCTAAACAGACCAGCATAGGCCTGCTCTCTTCCTTAAAAGGAAATGCTGTCCCAATTTATCATTTAATCTCACCACCTGCGATGTCTCAGCAGTAAAAACGAGTGTTAAAGGTGTTCTATTAAAGAAAAAAAGGTGGGCTAACAGATTGCCCAAGGTAATTACCTGTCTTTTGCAGATAAGATAAAAAGGTTGACTCCTTATTAAAAGTACACTCTACACTGGACCCTGTACCGTCGAAGAAATGTACAGAATGAAATAACGTCCAATTTGGAAACTGGCAGCTTTGTATCTTTTTGAAATAAATCTACATATAAGTTTTTCTTTATTTCAGCTCAAAGTCATAGATTAGTAGATGTGCTGAAAATAGTAGTAATTGTAAAAAGCTGATATGTTTTTCAATTTTACATTTCATTAAATTTTGGATAATTCATAACAAAAGGAACGAGAAATCACTATCAGCAGTGCTTGTTCAAGGATGCCCTCAGCGAATATACATTGACTGGAATAATTCTTCTACATGTTTTCTAGTTTCTGAGTCTATAGTCTTGACTCTAGACGGCTTGTCAAGAAAGCTCGGAAATAACCGCTTTATAATAATAGTTGATGCTTAAAAGCTGGAAACGTATCAATTTATGATTATTGGAGCATGCATTAATACATCACTATTATCTTCAACATCAGCTTCAAAAATTGGGTCGCATATGACTCCTTCAGGCTTCAATACCTACAATAAATTGCCTCTTCATTGTATTTCAGAGCGCCCTTGACTTCTTTTGGGGAATTCCAAAGGAATGTAAGCTATTGCAGTTGCACCATGAAGTGATTTTTGAAAAGTTTCTTCAAATCTCTATCGATGCTACTGGGCACCGAAAATGACATTGAAAAAAATATATAGTGTGTATTTTATTGCATACATAATAATGTATATAATGTCTGTTAAACGCTCTAGCTGTCACATTTTTTTTTTCTATTGAAACTCAGCATATAACATTGAATAACAAATGATTCGTCGAGTCGGCTCTAGGAGCCGCAATTTGGTTTTTTTTATCAACAAAGCTCGGTATATTTCTTTAAAATAAAATGATAAAATTATATTCCTAAAATCATGACAATCGGGTCATTAGGAGTGGGGTATGCCGGAAAAACGAGTGGGAGTTATAGAGAAAATTTAAAATCGCTCTAGCGGCCACAATTTTAATTTTTTAAAGAAAAATCAATATGTGCCTATGAAATAAAGAAACCCAAATGTTAAAAACCACTTTCGCAGTATCAATATTTGTTTTTCCACAACAAAACTCGACATATACCAATTAAATCAAATGAGAAAAATAATTTCTGAAAATCAGTGAAATCGGATTATTAAGAGTGGAGGTTTAGCTGATACCCAAAATTTAAAAATTCTCTAGTGGCACCTGTATTTGCTTTTTAGCAACGATACTCCATAGAGACCATTTAAATAAAATAAGCAAATTGTCCTAAAAGTCAGGAAATCGGGCTATTAGGAGTAGGATTTACCTGAAACTTAAAATTTGAAAATCACTCTAGCGACACCAACATTTGTTTCTCACAACTAAATTCGGTATATACCACTAAAATAAAATAAGAAAAATAGTTTCCGAAAATTAGGAAAATTGGACCATTAGAATAGAAGTATACTTGAAAACCGAAATTTAAAAAGCACTCGCGTTTAATTTTTTCTATACGGTTTTAAAATAAATGGACAATTTAGTCAGCAAAGTCATGGTCACATTCTGCTGGAACTCTGAAGGGATTATTTTGATCGATGTAGTCCCTTGTGGTGAAACAATTAATTCCAATAGTATTTGTAAAAATTCTTCGTACGTTGAAAAGGCGGTCCAGTTATCCCAGTCTTGATAAAGATGTAACTATAGTTGTTGGTGTACTGTTCCTCCGGACCCAATATAGTCCTGATCTTTCACTTTCTGATTTCTACATCTGGAAGATAGAGGGTGACGACAAACTCATAACCGCAGTATGAAGGTGTTGCGATACGGACATGCAGGACAGTAACGCGAATGGCACCTAGGTGTCACGAAAGCATAGAATGGCTATAAGATTATATTAAAAATAGCTATCCAACCAAAGCATTGAAGAAAAGCCCAGTATATTTGAAAATGAAATGAGACAAATCCTAAAAGGAAGAAAAATATATTGCAATTTTTCTGAACGCTTCGCTTAGCTTATGAAATGAGTAATAAGCCAATGAACGCTCAAAACAGCCTCTTTAGTTAGCAGCAGATACTACTAGTTTAAGTCCATAAGTTTCCGGCCTAACCATTTTCTAGGTATGGTATGGACAAAAACTGTATTACAATACACTTCTCACATCTTTGAATTAACATTTCAATACCCCCCCCCCCTAAAAAGTAGTCAGAAGTCTTGACTGCAAAACGGGCATAAACAGCTTCCATCACTTCTTCGTCACACTTAAATTTCCTTCCTCGAAGGCCCCTCCTGAGTTTTGAGAAGAGGAAATCGTCACTGGGAGCTGGACTAGGCTGTAGGTTGGATATTAGATCTCCTTGAAGCCACATTTCTTCACAGCTTCCTTTGCAACAAAAGCTGTGTGCACAGACGCGTTGTCGTGAAGAAAGCGGACATCACCACTCAGCTTTCCTCGCCTTTTCTCTTTGATGAAAGCACGTAGTCTATGCAGTAGACAGCATAGTACTCCCCATTTACTGTGGTATTCCTCTCCTTGAAGTCAATGAAGAGTATTCCTTCACAGTTCCAAAATATTGTGACTATGATCTTATTAGTTGACTTAGTGATCTTGGGCTTTAGAGGCGGTGCTTCGCCAGGTTTACGTCACTCCATTGATTCTCTTTCGTACAATGAATCATAGTAGAGTACCATAGTTTTTTCTACTGTAACAATGGTTTCCAGAACTTCCTTCTTGTTGCCACGGCACAGCTCCAAAAATCCCTGACACCAAGTCACTAACTGCTTTTGGATGAGGAAAGAAGTCTAGGCACCCATCTCGCACTAACCTTATTCATGTTTAAATGTTCATGAATAATTCGAAGGACTATTGTTTTAGAAAGGTCCAACCTTGCTGCTAATTCTGTAGCTTTGAGCAGCCGATCTTCCATAATTTCTTCTTCCACAATGAGGAGTGAGCCCCTCCAAGGACGCTCTTAGTCTTCAATGCTTTCTCGATCCATTCGAAAAAGTTTGGCCCATTCTTTTACGGTAGAATATGAGGAGAATGCTGCCGCATGTACATCGTCCAATCGCTGTTTAATTTCATTTGGAGTAAGTCCTTCTTTGGTGAAGAACTTCATAACAGCTCGAAACTCCATTTTAAACATGTCACAATCTTCTACACATAGCCTTCTTTATGCAGCTATATCTGAACAACTGAACACAGCGGAGCGGATGTCACAGCTGCAATTATTAACTTAATAGATAAGGATATTGTGAAGGCGATAACCTTTATCAGCGAGGCCTGAAACTTATGGATATACCCTCGTAAGTTTTCATGCTGATTTAGTTATATATCTACAAATAAAAATTGTTGATAAAAATAAAGAAGATTACATATGGCAAGCATTGGATTATACTCGCATGCATATCAACAAGTTCCTCTTTAACCACTGACACAATCTGATTCGCATAATTTTACCGCTGTGTGAACTATGTTGGGATGTGCTTTTCTTATCTTCTCTTAATTGCAATATACAATGTAAGGTATTCACATACACTTATTATTTATTATTATTAGAGATGGAACAATTCCTCGGTAAATAACATAAGCATGATGCAGTACGTGACGTCAGAGAGAGGGAGTTAGAGTTTGTGGTTGCATACAGAAGCCTGCTTTTTTTTAATGGTGTTTAATGCCCGTTGTTACTACTGTGGCACCATAGGCATGTACAATGATGATACATGAGATAAAATGATATATTGAGAAAGAGTTTTTTTATTTTTATCTTCTTTCTTTTTCTTTCTTTTTTATTTTCTTTTTTTTTTAAGGAAGGAAATGTTCCCGCCCTAAGTTTAGGGTACCTCCCTGGCATTTGCCACTTATGAGGACTGAGGAACACCCGTAAAAAATATCAGTCAGGGAGGACGGTCCTAGCGGGACTCACACCCCAAACCTCCCTCTCACGATTCCGTGCCTTAACGACCTCGGCCACTCGTGGTGGTATAACCTGCTGCTGTTTATATCGAAACGCTAGGCAAAGTTCAGGACCACTTACACTGTATGATTAGTGCTAAGACAACCTCGCGTCCATGGTAGCCATTGTTCCATCACTATTTATTACACTTGCCATTGTCACCGCTCAAAAGTGGATGAAATGAGGCACTGGTTTAGCTATGAAACATTTTGTAAAGAAACTTCGCTTTGTGATAGAATTTTGTTATGCGTTTAGAAAAAGATTTAATTCCGGAACCAATATTACTCACAAAATGCCAAGCTAATATACAGAGGGTGCCAGAAAATGTATACACACTTCAAGTAAAAAAAAATAATTAACATAACAAAACTAAATTCACACAAAGAGAAAATGATCCTCCTAAACTTTTACAGTTACACATAATGCCTACCATCGGCGTCGATACACTTCTGAGAACGTTGAACTACTGATTGAGCAATGTTTGTGAAAGTGTCCTCAGCGATTGCAGCATATGCCGTTTTAATTTCTTCCCGAAGTGCTGTCAATGTAGCTGGTTTTCTGCGGTATACAACATCCTTAAGAGCTCCCCATAGGTAGAAGTCCAACGGAGTTAGATCCGGAGAACGCGGTGGAAACTCACGTGCACATTGCTTTGTAGATATCTGCGGTGTGCTCAAAACGTTCCAAAACCACAGCCGAGGGCTCGGGGCTTGTAGCTGTGAGAGGTCTCCCATTTTTGCCCAAGTGAACATCGCATACGGTACCATGATCTCAAATTTGTTTCCAATGTATGCAATTGCTATTCACGTTGGCGGCTCTGTTCTGTATACATATCTCCATTGCCTTTGATCTTAAACAACATTCTCGGTTTTCCAATACCACTTCAAAATTGCTTTCCGCTATTCAAACGATAATCTTGGCTGCATTTTGTTGTAGCAACGTAATGTTAGTCACATCTGTTTACAGAACATCATACTTCACATTACTGTTGTTTTTCGGTTTAACTTTGAAATATATTAAATAGATATATACTGTGAAAGTGTGTATAAATTTGGCACCCTCGGTATATATATATATATATATATATATATATATATATATATATAGCAGTTTGAACAATGAGCCGATTTTATCTTATATTTTACATAGAGTGAAAGAAATATGTAAAATGCCACAAAACAATAATTGTTTTCTAAACTGGAGTGCAATAACATTTTACGGGTTAACGGATAATAAATAATACATTAGAAAAGCTTCGTCATGTGATGAAATGACAACTTAATCCATTGGACGGTCCACTTGAGTACTTTTGACTTATTTACTACAGGAAACTCACAGCGATAAATTATAAAATATATTACCAATGATTAAGCAAAAGAATATATTTATAATACTGGCAAGAAACGCATGTTGAGTGAAAGAGCATGTTGAAATATAACCTAAGTTCTGAAAAGCAGCAGGGGCACTGTTATAAGGTAAAGCTGGGATTATATTCCCGCTGAGTTTGCCTTCATTTCATTACCAGCTAAACGCATGTAACTCGTTTTCCATAGTAATATATTGCAAAGCACCTCAGTTCCTTTTGCCTCCTTCATAGCAATCTCTGCCCGCAGCGCAGGTATTTCTGATTTTCTTCTCTCATATTCGTATTATGGAAAAAGTGTGAAGATCTACTAGGAAAAAATAAAACATGATTATAACACTGTTAATAAAAAAGGAGCATGAAGAATTGCTTTAGAACTAGAAGGCTGAAAACGTTCGATTCAAAAGGGATAAAGTGATTTTTGGGAAATTCAATTCCTCGTTTTTTAAGAAGTTGTGTGGCAATTCTATGAACAAACCGCAGCAGTAGTAGCATGGAGGCTATCATGAACATATAGTAAGTAGTTATGCTTACCTCTCTGTTCAAAAGGTACGAACTCAAAGCCATAATCGAGTGGTTGGTGCACCTGTCAGATTCACTGTGCTATTTTAATGTCTATGGAGAAGAACCAGTGGGTAATAATTTCATTGGTAAGGAGAGAGATACAAGATTTATACCCTGAAAAGTTTATAATATAAAAATCTCTTGCATTGTCATTAATTCCTTCCACCATCTTCAATACTTGTAACCGTTGCCATGAAACAAACACAATTGTGTATGGCATAATGAATTGTTGTCACGATTTCGTCAGTCGTATCAGTTTTGGGATACCCTGAACGCTCATTTTTGTTGGGGTTAAACCCTTCAAAACGACGCACTTTATCACAGCTCATATTTCAGTTTTGTCCAGTTTGTAGAAAATGTTAACACTAGTTTGCATACACGATCATCGTAAACAAGTGATTCCACTTACGCGTCTGAAAATTACAGCGCGCTATCTAAAGGACGAAACTTAACAATTATCATAATAATATGCCCATTACCGCAACGGGTGGCCGAGGTCATTAAGGCGCGGACTCGTAAGCGGCAGAACTGGGGTTCCTGACTAAGGCATTTTCCAGGTTTTCCTCAGTCCTCATAAATGGCAAATGCCGGGTAGGTACCCTAAACGGGATCACGGGATCAATTGGTTTAGAGCTGCATGAAAGTTTGGAACTGGTGAAAAAAAGAATGTGAAGTAGGAAGAACAAAGGACAGTTCAGCGATTTCCATAAAGAACAAACTTGGGAAAGTACTGGATTTTCAACAAGTGCGAAATTAAACGAGTGTAAAACTATTTTTGGTGTAGACGGTTCACAACTATAGTGCAATGACTTCAATCTGATTAAATATGATCCCATAACATCGTCGTAGAAAAAATCTCAAAATACAAGACAATTCTGACTGACAACAGGAAAAGATTCCTCTTTGAGAATTTGTAGATGCACCTAGTGATATACTGCAATGCTGCCATAAATTAAGAAGTATGTAATTTTAAGAACTTTGTTTCACTGTAGACAGGTATTTGTTCATCCAAAATTAGCTTAATAATACTATTGTTCTTTACAGGAATAAGAGGTTGATAACAGAAGAAAATGTGTTGTCTACTAAAGTGTATTAATGCTAAAATTACGTGACTCAATGTAGGTAGCCATTGTATGTACTTAAATTTGCATGTATTTGGTCACATTTTGTCTTTTTATATGGTCATGTTTAGCTATTCAAGTAATGTTGCAATTATTTAATTACATTTTCGTGTTTGTTCATATTTTGCCTTTTGGGGGGTATATTTGAATATTGTAAGGTCATGTTTCCCGCATATTTCCCACTTTTTAGGTCATAAACATTCGAACCCTAATTATAATACTGCCCTAAAACTAGGCAAAACCCTATATACAACTTACATTACAAATAATACAAAGAAATTGCACAATAAATCCAAACCTGCAGCTGACAATGAGCCTTTACTTTGAATTTCTAAATGTTGTCCAAAATAATTCCATCCCCTAAGGAAATTCTTACCTACGACCTATAACAGCGCGAGCCCGAAAGGAAGAAAGTGCTCCCGCCAACCCAAAATAATAAGCCCTAGAGGATTTAGACAAGGCAACCAATCATATAAGTCTCAGTTAACGACACTACGCTCACGTGACGAGCTAATAAATGAACGAGGTAATATCGATCGGCGGAAACTTCTCCAGTGCCAAAGACGCACAATTTACAGAATAATTCTTTTAAATGAATGGAACAAAAATGGCTAGTAAATTTTTGCCATTTTTAAAGTGGTTTTCGACAAAAAAAATCCATTAAAGCATATATTTTACGTGGTTTAGTGAAATTTGAAGGGTTTTTTATGTCTAATGGCAAGATATACTGCTACTCTATACGTTAACTTGTTTAAAAGCAATATTTTTGACAGTCTCTTAATTAATTCTTTCAAATATTACTATTACATGTATTCAACGTCATAATCTAACACCACTGTATATCCAAGTTTTAGGTTAGTAATGTGTCGTGAATAGCTCTTCAATTGTTTTGCTGTGTATGTTTTAATAGCTAACCTCAATTGTTTGTTTATCATTGCATCTGCAACAAACAACATCAATCTACTAGATGACACAGATTAGTAGTGCAAAATATCTTGAGATTTTAATACTTTTTATAGTGAAAAGCATCGAAAGACTCCTGAAGTAGTGTGAAGAGATATTCCCAAACAGAAGATCAGCATGTCCTAGATCCTTCATTAGTCTTTATCAGTGGGTTATGGATATTGGGGGCGTTTACTCCACGCTATGAAAGAGCTGGCCAGAGGAACATCGCAGAGGGAAAAGAAATAATCCAGTTGAAGGAAGAAGACCTGAAAGAGGTAATGATGGTGTAGCGGTGTCTCGTTTAACCGTTCGCAAACTTTTGTGTCATTATTTGTATCTAAGCAAGTATATGTGAATCGTTCCAAAATATAATTTGATTTCTACCTTTATGTTTGTCTAATTTGCACAACAAATGAACGCTTAATATTTCATCTTAACTTACGAAAACCTGCTAATCACTTTAACAATTGCTTTCAGATGCTGTAATGGCATCTGTAATATTCGAGGAATCAATATGGCAAGGGCTTAAGCTAGACATTAACAGGAAGTAAATGTATTCCTGAATTATCCAAAATAAAATGTGATTATTTCGAGAACAAATATCACTATGATTATTTAAACAAAATTGCTCAACCCTTTCTTAGGATAAGGGGCAAGTAATTTGTACCCTTACATCGTGAATGTTCTTTGTTATGTAGGGAATTGAAGTATACTTTTCGCTGCCATATATAAACATAGGATAATCTATCACCTTATAGAACTTAAACAATTTTTATAATGTTTTCTTTTTAAATTTCTACTTATGTTTCACACATTCTTTGAAATGTCTGTAATTTTATATTTATATCTTCTTCTTGGCAGTTTGGTTATGTAGAAAATGAAATAATAGAATGGTTTCATCTACTGTATGACATCACTTATACCAATTATGCATTTGAAAATTTTTATATGCAGTTGACTTTTTTGTTGTGCTCCAATTTCTTAAACTTATTTGGTGCTTTTTTGTTGATATGCAGCTGTCTGCAAGGCAACTTCTGAAAATAACTTACTCGTCTACAAGTTGGTGTGTAACATTTTAGTATTTACTTTAAAATCTTTAACTGAAACATCTTATTTTAATATCATGATTAATACATAACATATAATAAACAATGTTGAGGAATACACCCCTGTCCTCCATGTATTTCTTCTGGTAGGCAGCTAACTGCTATTCTTTTGTCACATCTATAGCTGTATTTGAGTGAAGGATGTCTGCTATTTTTATAATATGATTTGTGTATCATTAAAGTCCATAATTTTTTGGTTTACATTTTATAATGTTTTCAATAGTCTACAAATAATGTAAATGTAGATTATATGCTCTCCTTTTTTTCTGCAAAATGTTTCATTATAAATATATCATTGAACAGTGTACACATACGGTAAATATGTATATATTAAATGCATTACATACATGCACATATTCAGCAAATTATTCATTAATTTAGTTTATTTACAAATAATAATTGTTGCATATATCTTTGTATGCAGTTGAAGAAAAATATAAAGGGACACTTAAGGCGAACTGTAGCAGTCTGAATGAAGGGAACATCTGAACCTTCCGGCACTAGCTGAGGGTAGTATGTCAGCACAATGCTGCAGCCATCCTCTCCCTTCCTCCAGGAAATGTGTGTCTTTAGCTTAGTAGGAAAACCCTCTTAAGGATAACAAAGTCTCATAGAGATTTTCAGGTTTAAAAACACATTATCTTCTTTTTCTTTACAAAATGAATTTAAGTGGATAGTAAACAAATAACATAAGAACAGTCTCTTAAAAATATAAACTAATTTAAATACTCGAAGTCAACTCTCGCGTAAGAAGAATGACGGACACAAGAAAGGATTCTTCATTTTAGATCATATCGCCATTTTCCCGAAAAAAAAACACCCAACTCCTTAGCGATAAGGACTATATTATTCAATGAATTTATTCCTTACTTTAACGAATGAAACTTAATGATATTTAATTGCAGTTTTGCCAATATTAAAATAAATTTCGTTTAAATTGGAAAATATTTGTGTTCATATGTATATATTTGGTTGCAGACAACAATTTATATTTTATTAATAAATACTTTTCTAACGCGATGACGCGACGACCTTGCAGAAGAAGATTAGTTTTTTGTTTTATTTACGGACGCTCTTTAACATCTCAGATCATCAGCGTCCCATTCAATTCAGGGCGTGAAACGGACGACAAATTTTGTTCAGAGGTCTTTTCTTTCAGGTTTGAGGTTCTTTTTCGTGCCGTAAATGTACGACACGGGACTCACGGCTTTACTTCCCTTTCGAAAGAGGCCATACTGACGATTTTTACGCCCGAAAAAATCCATCGATCCTGGCCGGGTTTGAACCCTCGATCTTGGTTTAGAAGGCAAGTATTGTTACCACTACAGCACCAGGACCGACTCCATGAAGAAGGTTGGGTTAAATTCCAGGTACTGCCATACTCTCTTCCTTTTTAACATTTAGAGCAATGTGTTTCTCTTGAATTTTTCGACTGCAACATTGACCTGTGCCGCATATGCGCGGGACTCCAGTGCCTGATTGGCAGGTAACTTAGCATTGCTGAGCATCGTCATCATTTGCATCATCAGCTTTATCACCATATTCTTCTAATATCATTTTTTTTTAAAAAATAAAGGGGGGATGTGTGGCGTTTGGTAGTAGCAAGGAAAAACTGAGAATGTTGACATATGTTTGATTAACATCTGATTATTCGGATACCTGTTGCTTTATTGGAAATGTGCTCTGATTTTCAGTTTCTTATGGAGACGCAGCAGTGGGACTTAGAACCCTGTTGCAGGGGAACAACTCTCCTCATAATATCAGGTAGTAGTGGGAGGCGGAAGAGTACGAGGTGTGCGTGCATGTGTGTGTATGAACTTGTTCTAACAGAAATACTTTTCTCCGCATCCTTCCACACAGCAATTACACATCTTACACGCTCGCCACAGGCTACAAGAAAATGGTTCCAGTGTATTTAATAATCACAGCACTCTACTTCATACCAACCATTCCACCGCGCGGCTCGGCGCTATAACAATATAACGCAAGCACGAAATATCCACACGAAAACTCCACCTTTTGCTGCTCTTCGCTGTGGAGGTCAAGTGACCTGGCAACCGAAACCCAAAACTTTTATTTATTCTATCCATCCACCAGTGCCGATTATTCATGCTCTTGTATGGCTGGTAATAATGAATGCCATATGTTTTTTCGCCATATGACAGAAGCCGATATTCCTTCTCCTGTTCAGGAGCTCAGCATCAAGATAAAAATAATGTGTCATATTAAAAGAAGAAGAGGGGATAGTGTGAGAAAAAAATATTAATATTTCCATGGATATCTTTCAAACGCTCAAAATGTATAATCAATATTAAAATATATTTAATATTTTTTAAAATACTGGTAACATACCTTAGGAGTAGGAAAGAATTTTAAAAAGTATATTCTTTTAATTTTTTCCTTTATATATATTTTATAACTTGGCAAATGCTCAAACTTAAATTAATTATTGATTTGGTTCCCTTAGTCACTAAATAACACTATCTGGTACTGCAGTGCTTTTCAAAATAAAATAAAGCAATGAAAATTAGATAAATACAGGAATATAGAGCTAAAATTCAATCCTTGCAAACATACCCGAGAAAATAAACGAACTCAATAATTTGCAAAAATGTTGCAAGAGCTTTTATGAACTTTCTTTATCTTTGAGCTTAAAGTAAAATATGACAATTTGTTTTACATAGTTATCGTTGCTTTAAATTAAAAATAAAATATTCTGTTTTGGCTAGAGTGTGCAGCTATTGAGGAACAAAAATTTGTTTTTTAGTTAATTCCAAATAGACGCAGTAAATCAAATGGCAAAAGAAGTTAAGATTAAAGTGACCTCTTAGATTCTTTTACCTGTTTCATGCACCTTATTTATCGGCAAGTAGAGTCTTAGACCAGAAAATCCCAGACACTGTAACGAAATATTATTATTTTTTTTTTGAGTAGTGTTTAACGCCCGTTTTTTCTACTGAGGCACCACAGGCGATGGACCCTGATGATACATGAGATGAAATGATAAATTGGGAAAGGATTTTTTTTTAAGGAAAGAAGCATTCCAGGCCTAAGTTTAGGTACCTCCCCGGCATTTGCCAGTTATGAAGACTGAGGAAAACCTGGAAAAAACCCCAGTCAGGGAGGACGGTCCTGGCGGGATTCGAACCGCAGACCTCCCGCTCACGAGTCCGTGCCTTAACGACCTCGGCCACCCGTGGCGGTACGAAATATTATGAATGCAATGAAATATAATATGCAAAACTCATTAAATTACAGCAAGTAATCGAAAGGCTCTAAACTGGGAATGTAAAAAATGTTTATACGCTATTACCTAGCGTCGCAGTCAGTCATATCCCTACTGTATCGTTCCGTAATATCCCCGTTTTTATACGCCGGTACAATTTTGCTTGATAAAAGCATGCACCTAATTTATTTCTATGTTATAGCATAAGCTTAAAAATAATGTTCATGTCCAATTAGGCATTCTTGACATCTGATAAAATTAGCATTCACATGTAAAAGTTTCCGTTTAAAAGTCTGTTGTAGCATTGCCTTTCAAATCATCTATAGTGCAAGAGGTATTGTATATTCTAAAAGCATTCTTTTACTATTTAGTGTTGTGCAAGATTTCCATAAATAATAGTCACACGAGTAAGCTCTGAGGAACATGAGGACCTTATTCTGTCTTCAAAACTCTCCCCTAAGGCCTACAAAAACTAACGAATATTGTGAGCTGTGACGAAAATATTCATATTGTCCCTCCTTATAGATTTCTGAATATTTCTTTCTAAAACAGTGCGAGAATTTGCAAGTGATTCTCTCTGAATATACTGAAGAAAAAATGTGGTCCTATTACCCATCTTGCAGTTAGCACATCACGTGTCGTTTTTTTTTCTTACCCCCCCCCCCTTATGCAGGATGATTTTAATCATGGTGAGTCAAATTTCAAATTTTCTATGCCCCAGTGTCTAAAACATTGCAAACAATTACAGTCAGATGTAAATAACAAACATTCATCATTGAAAGCTATTAGCATTCTGCAAAACCTTATTACAGAAATTATATCATCAAGGTTGCTAATTCTTTGACTGCAGTCACTCCGTAAGGTTTCAATTTTAGCGATATAGGCTGAGCTTATTGAAATGTCTATTTCTTAATTAATGCCTGATGAGATCAATCATTTTTATTTTTATCCCCCCCCCCCGTTGAAACATGTCATTTTACACGTCGTTTTCAGTTAGGAAATCTTTCGGTTACTGATTCTATTTTCCATAAATCAAAGAACGAATATTCTATGCGATACCGGTATGCCACGAATCTGCATAAACCTGCTGTTGTGCGGATTCTTTTCATTAGTTTCATAAAGAAATACTCTGTTCTAATGCTAATTTGTGAACGGTCATTTCAATACAGTGAATGTCTTTTATTCAAACGAATAGCCATTTACAAATTGTTAACGCAATGCAAGTAAAATATCAGCTGTCTTTTTTCTTTTCTTTTTTTTTTTCTTTTTGTTTATTTACGAACGCTCAGGTCATCAGCGTCCCATTCTATCCAGGGCGTGAAACGGCCGACATAGGTCTCTTCTTTCAGGCTTGAGGTTCTTTATCGTGCCGTAAATGTACGACACGGGACCCACGGCTTCCGAAGGAAGCCATATTTAGGATTTTAACGCCCCAAAAAACCCATCGGTCCTGGCCGGGATCGAACCCACGATCTTGGGTTTAGAAGGCAAGTATGGTTACCATTACACCACCAGGGCCGACACTCAACTGTCTATGATAGAACTCACTTGCCGCCTCAAATATAAACTTCAGCTGCGATAATGCCGAGGGTTTAGTCTGTCGGCCGTTGCAGTCCACGCGCATGATCGGCAGGTGGCTGGGTGGGACGCAGTATTACCTCCTGGTAGTCGCTTTGGGGGATGGGGCGAAAGTTATTATTTTAGTTTTAAATCAAGCACAATGTAAAATTACCACGCATCCAATTGCGAGACTGGTCATAAAGCTTCCGAGGTTATCCGCTTTTCATAATAACTGTATACTTCATTAAGTATGCCTACTCCATCGTGATGGAAGTGCAAAAGCATTTTTTTTTTTTTTTTTTTCCTTTTCCTACTAAAGGCCAGCTCAAGTAACTTTATATCAAATCAATCGTTCATAGAAAGTGAGAAAAAACAACAAATTAGTTGTTCACTCAATAACACAGCACTAAATACATGTTGTTGAATCGTCAAATTGAGATTCGCGCATCACCGCCAACCGTTTACCTCAGAACACACATATTTACTTTAAAGGGCTCCCAGGCTGTTTGCGTCAGTCACGTTTTCCTACATTACTAGCTCTCCGCTATGAAAACCAGTTGTACATTACAACACACCTAGTTGTAGATCTAAAAAAAATGGAATTATTTTTATCATTAATATATAATAAAGACATTTAAGCAAGCGATTTCACCGTAACAGTCAAATTTACAGTTTTATAATATGTGTATAATGAATTACGTTTGGTAAAAAAAACTGTTTTACTCAAACCTAATGCCCCATATGTTATTGCATATATACGGTAAGAATCTGTGTTTGAGAGTTGATACAGAATTCGTATATCACAGTTAAACCTTCAATTTGCATCAGCTGGTATTATGATTGAACTATTTCTTCTTGTTTTCTCTTTTTATTTTTAGGCTGCTCTATTTATTTTATATATAAAATTAATATAATAATACATTAACGTTTTATCAACTTCAAATTTTCACTACTATAAGAAAGGAAGATACGAATCAATTTTCTGAATATTTTTCATATTCTTATTTTTCTGGAGTTATAGTTCGATTTATTAATATATTGATATTTTCGTTCTTTTGCCATTGAACATATATTACACTATCTCACAGCTGAAATTTTTTTTTTATTCTTTTATCTTTTGATTCTATTATCATTTTATCCTTTTCAGACCCTGAGCTAGATCATGAATGGAATGAATAAAATGAGTCTTCTTATGGGTTCTTAGGTCTGTTACCCTGTATTCACTTTTTCAGGATTAAGTAAAAATTCTAGACAGAATCTCACCTTGGCAACGTGTTTCAAAAGGGACTCGAACCAGGGAGTCAACAAGTAGACCTAATAGCATCCAAGCTACGGTAGTGTACGTTTTGTTGTATATATACTCATTTGAGACTGTCAGCAAAAATTTCTAATCTAAATTGGCTAATATTTGCATCTTAAGTAACAAATTAAACGAATTACATTGTTATATGAAGGCATTTCTCGTTACAACAAATTGGCATCTCTTCAAATTTTCGTTGTTGAGCATTGAAACGAAAAACCGATTGAAACTGCTGAACATGAGTTCGGAAACTTACTGGCCAATCTACCCCTTCTTAACGTCAGTGTTTACTTAATACTCTCTTCTTCGAACATGTTTAACCTTTGTTCAATTTAATTTGTATTAACAACAACCTATTTAGAGGTTTGAACCATTAATTGTTCACGCTAATTGCTCTGCTATCGTATACAGTTCACGTTTTTGGCAGCAAAACTTACCTCATGAGGAAAATACAAGGCACATCAGTGTGTGAAAATGTACTGTGTAGTAATATAGTCACTTTTTGCGAAACCTGAAGAATGATAGTAGATGACCATAGTTTCATCTCTTGTAACAATGGTTTGCAGAACTGTTCCCTCGTTGCCAATGTCCCAAATGTAAAACCTGTGCGCTAGTCATTCATTCCACGGCACTAATTTATCCAGAGAACTTAACATTTCTTCATTTGCTACTTGTTCTTCCAGAACGTCGTATATATGTTATCTTGTAAGCTTTGCAAAGCATTTTATATTGGTTTAACTTCTACTGTTGTTTCGCTCCGTATGAATGAACAATCATAGACGTTCTGTTAAAACCAAATCTCCCTTGCCGGTTGCCCAACATGCCCTGTCTCACTGAAAGGATTTTGATGATGCACATATTCACATTTATTGATGCGTTACCTACTCTAGCTCTGAAAGTTTACTCAGAGATAGAGAAGGCAGCTATAAATGTGCATAAAGCGCGTATACCACCGCATTTAAATCTTACGTATTGACATATTTTCTCTCTCTCTCTCTCTCTATGTCTCTCTCTCCCTCTCCCACCCTTGTTGCTTGTTTTATCTGCATTACATTAACTTTGAGATTCAATATTTATTTTTACCTCCTTCACCAGTCTTCTTGTCTTTGAAGAACATCACTTGTTCCAAATATAGTGAGTGATAATTCTATGAATATTTAAGTGTTTTATTTAATTATTTTTTGATTCTTTAATTATTGTTATATTTGCACTGCTCAAACTGTTCCTTTGTTTTTCATTTATATGCAAGTGCGTAAAAATATTAAATAATTATACATGATTTTATTAATATCCTGCATCATTAGAAAGCGTTAAGTAAAAACAGCATAATAAGTGTAACACTCATATTTTGAACCTTCTTTGTGACGGGTTAAATTAGTTTACAATTATTTCAAAAAGTTTTTTTTTTTAAGATTTGTGTACAAAATTAAAAGCCTATAAAATAATAATTTATAGTTTAAACTCTTAATAAGTTATTAGTTCAGATTAAATAAAAACAAAGATTAAACATATTCGAAGAAGAGAGTATTAAGTAAACTTTGAGGTTATAAAGGTAGATTAAACAGTAAGCTTTCGAACTCATGCTCAGCGGTCGAATTCTTGTTTTAATATTCAGCATCTACATTTTTAACAGAAGTCGATTTGCTATAACAAAGTGTGCATACATATAAATGAGTATCTCTTCTGTAATAGATAACGTTGCTTTTTGAAATAGCTTAAGGCTTGTTATTGGCTAAATTGCTTTCCTATTTAATGCAACAGCCATTATATTAATTTATAAATTAGACATTTCTTCTTCTTCTTCTTCCTCTTCTTCAGATTTCCAGTCTTCATGATGTCTTACATGAAATTCGATTGAGGCACTGTTTAATGACAAATGACTTTACACCACGATGCAATTATTGTACTTCAGAAAATTTCCCTTCTTTCTGTTTCTTTGTATACTGTACACTTAAATGGAATATTTAAAAATTATAAAACACTATTTCACTTATGTGACGTCGTTTTAAAGTGGGTCAATGAAAAAAACAATATTTTGAATTATGACCAGCCGGATATCGCAGTGAAATTATCAAAAAAAAAAACGTATTAAATCAGTTTTATCCCCCGACGTGCATTTGTCTTGTGATCGGTGTAGCCAACTCTATATCGCCATTATATAATTCCTGAGTACACATCACTGACACTTTTCTGTGTTTCCAGTAATTGTTAATTTAAATTAATGTCAAACAGTCTGAAATAATTGTATAAATGATGTAACAACATTTGCCTAAGCAACCATAAATCCTAATAAACACGTTATTCAGAATGGTAAAATGTTTTCTATGTTTTTTTCTCCTCAGTTGGTATTAGTAAATCTAACATAGCGACCGTAATAGTCGACATTCGTCTATTTCATTCTCACAGTATCCGAATAGGTACATATTCATAAGAAAGTATAACATTTTACATTTTACTCAATTGTTAATAATCCGCGCTCGAATTTCAAATATATATATATATATATATATATATATATATATATATATATTCCTTTTATTCTTATTCTATTCATAAAATAGTCTTAAATCCATATTTGACTCTTGTATATATGCATTATTAACAATCGACGTTCGTCTGTTGTTAGATGGCATGAAAAGGTTAAGTAATCATAATACAAATGTACAATTATTACAATATTGTAAGCAAAGTTTAAGAAAATTATATTTAAATTCTTATTTTATTCGTTAATTAGACCTAATAAATATAATTTAGGGTCTGTTATTGTCGACAAATCACGAACGTCCTCTTGTGATGTTACTTGTGATAATTTCTGCATCATATAAATATAATAGTTTTAGCATTACAAACCCTAAATAAGACCTGTAAACATACGCCTTAGTAAATTTCTCTCAGATTATATCAAAAACATTAATTCTACTCAAAAAGTTAATGCTGTCGTTGCTGGTTGGTAAAACATTTCTCTGGAAACATAATACAAGCAATAAAGCAATAAAACATACCATTATTCATTACTTAATTTTCAACAGTTGGTTTACAAGCGACTGGCGTACACATTTCCCGGATGATGCTCATGCAAAGGTAAATTGCCAAGACAACATATCTTAAAAGTGTTGGTTTTTTTTATTAATGCCGACAATAATACGCTATCTAACTATTTCTTTTATACAAACCAGCACCTCTTTCATTTTTGTCTCTGGACGTTTGTAAACTTATTTGAAGTTACTCTGATGGATAAATGACTGGTTACAGACCGAAAGGTCAGGGTTTCAATTCCCGGCAGAAAGTTCTTCTCTCCTCTGTTAACGTTTAGTCCGGCACAAGTTCATCCAGCCTGTTATCTAAATGAGTACTTGTGTATACTTAACCTGAAGGGTTCGAGGCGACCACTTTGCCTCCATCTCTTGGTGCGCTAAGTGTCCCGCTGTCAAGTCTAATCCAGAACAACATGCACAAGTCCCAGCATGAACTTGTTCTATGATTGCAGTCTGCCATGTGAGCGGAAGAAGGTTATCTTCTTTGACCAGAACAAGCGAACTGAGTTTTGTGCCACATGCTTCGGTGCTGCAACCTTTTTCTAATTTGCTATCGACAGCGATGGAGTTATATGTCATCCAGAGAAATGTGAAAAAGTCAGTAAGAGAGAGAAGTGGGCCGAAAAAATCAGCACTGCTGAGCAACATGTAATCTATATCAAGTGTAAGGAAAATTAAACGTAAACATAATAAAATAAGACGTAACATGTTAACCTAGTAGTATGTAGGCATTCACAATGAAAGACACAAACGTACGTATTAGCCAATCAAAAATAAGAACAAGCGAAGATCAACTAATAGATTATTGAAAATGACTGCTTCTGAGTGTTTATGCATATGCGAAATGCAGTGACTAATTTGCTTGAAGTAATATGAGCAAGGATAGCTTTCTTATAATGCAATTAATTTTTTGTCCATTAACGCCATTCTGTCTTCAGAGTCACTGATCTTCGGCTCTCTCTCTACAAAACTTGCCCTTACACGGAGCATAGAAATTAAGTGCAACTCCTGCTGCTAGCTGCTAGAATCAGAGAGCCGAACTACTGTGCGTGGCCGCAGTGTAAATGTCATATTGTTTTTTGTTAAACATAATGTGACCTATGCGTTGTCCTCCGCAACTTTTAAATATAAAGAAGTGATATGCGATTCTTAGGAGGGTAAAATATTGTAACGATGGCAAATCTGCTCTTATTGGAATTCGCAATTAATTCATATACATACTAACGCTAACTCGGTAAATCCTAGAAACCGGTGGACCCTGTGATTTTTCATAAATATAAATTGATACGGGCGAGTTAATCACTGTAATGGTGACAAATCTCCTTTGATTGCTGCAGGAAATAAATTCATAAACATCAATTTATAGCGCATTCTATGCATGGTACCATTCGCTAGAAAGCATTATTATCTCACTACCTTCGGCTGTCTTCGCCGTCGCTCGGGACTTGCAGCAGCAAAAGTTGCATTTGATATCTGTTCTCCGTGTATGGATATATTGTACCATAGAGCTCCACAAACAGAGCAGCTGTGTTCTGAATGACTGAATTCTTAAGTTTAAGCTAGACGCAGACGCAAAACATTGGATCTTGCAAGCCTCTAAGTTTCCGTCTAATTGTATGTTTATTTTTATGGTTACGTGATTCAAAGTGAATGGTTCCCTTACAATACATAGCATCTAGTTTTTACGTTTAGGTTACGTTTAATTTTCATTGTGAATGGAGCCTAAGCATACCTCTGTATGAGTAAGAAGAACAAATATTTCCTCAAAATGCAGTAGTGCTTAAGTTTTGATGTCAGAGACCTCGAAAATATAGCGCATGAGTAGAAATTAAGTGTCATTCTGTTTCATCATGTGCAATGACATCTTGAAGAGCAAGCTAACAACAATGTGAGTTCAACAATAGATGCGGTTCTTGAGCTTGTTTTTTACACATGCAAATAAAACGTCAAGCGCTGAGATGAGTTTATCATCTCATTAGTTTGATATGAGCTGCTTGGTAACCAAGTGGCATGCGATAATGCTTCCGATTTGCATTTGAGAAGTCCTGAGTTCAAATTCCTTGCGCTTTTTCGCCGTTTCCTCTGGTTCTATGGAATTGATATTTACTTTCCACGTCCCTCATTACCCGTCGTTTACTCTCGCCCGGCGATGTGGGTTGGTGGTGAGCGACGTGCAGTGGTGGTTTTATTCACTGGAAAAACTACCCAACATCTGATGGGGCAACTCTTTCGTGGAGATCGAACTCCTTGGGGGAGGTGGAGCTCCGCCGGCGTCGTAACAATATGAATGAATCTGGAAACGACAAGACGCCACCTGGATCCGTCCGCTTCCTCCTTCGTTTCACGCAACTCAATGATACGTTTAAACAAGATTGTATAATGCCTCGTGCGCGTTCTACTTTAACACATCTGTAATTAATTGCGTCACTAGAGAGGTTTTGCTAGTTTTACCTTTAGCATGGTGTATTGTCAATGGTTGTTCGTCTTATTTGTTTATAGCCTGGAGCCTATATATGCATTATTTTCCTGATAACACTTTCCCATTGGGAGTTTAAAATGTTTGTCACAAAGGCACTATAAATAGTTGGCTTCAAGTACACAAGATATTGATGTGTTCATGTAACATAAAAAATTTAGTAGCGTCAGTTTTGGGGGGAAATATGTAGAAACTTTCAGTAGCAAAAAAGGTTTGTTACTTTGTATCTTATTGCTAGGCAAGAAAGGATGCAGAGCAATCAACTTGATATTCATTTGAAATTGTTTTATATGCTGAAATTTGTTGATTTCTCGAGCATAGCTAGTACTAAGAGGCCTTCAAATAATCTCCAATATTCCAATTCGTCAAGCCCCTCACTGTTTCTGATAGTTTGTATTTAAGATTACAATAAAAGTCGAGCATATCACATGCAGTGACTTGTTGCAACTCGGCATCGAATAACGTAATTTGTGCCAGGATTATTTTGAAAGGTAAAAAGTCAATAATAATAATAATAATAATAATAATAATAATAATAATAATAATAATAATAATACACTAACCTATTACAACTCAGGTGGGGATGGTTTACGGTCTACTTTATTTCTGGTAGATTTGTCCGTTACATATTTTATTGCTGCTATGTAATACGTACAGTATAGTGGAGGGCAATACTGATGAAACAATCTCCACACGATTGTAAATAATTCTTATGTGCTTGGAGGTTGAGAAAGAACCCTCACCGCAAATTTCAGCAGTTGATAGGAATAGCCACAATGCAATTTCTGGATTAGGAAATAACTCATGTACGTGATTTACTTTATTAACGCACTGTATATACATTTATTGTTAAAAGTATGCTTTAAAGTTAATTATCTCATCACTTCCTCCCCCCATCTTCTTTGTAAAGCCATTGAAATTTTCATTTAAAGTGTAATTATGTCACGTTTTGATCAGTTATTATGAAACTTAAAAAAAAAAAAAGTGGCATTATGGCTACAAATGGTTAGTTCAGTTCAGTTTTTAATGAAACATTACAAGACCAAATTCTTTGGTTGTAAGCAGGTGCGGGAGTACTCCCCCGCCTCCCCCTAAAATCGTAGAAGAACAAGTTGGACATTAACATGAAGAAAAGGCGGTAAACAACAAGATACAGAGGAGTTTCAAGTGAATGTGCAAACATAAAAATTTAACATTAATGAATAAAGTGAGGGAGACAAGAAGGGAGTGTAGAATCATAAAAAAAAAAAAAAAAACCTCAGCAGAATAACGGAGGGATTAAAGATAAAGGCATATACAGAATTATAAGAATAAAGGAATACAAAGTGATAGGTGAAAAATAAAAGAAAAGAAACAGAAATCAATGTGACTAATGAAATAAGAAGTTTTTTTAATGGTATTTAAGGCCGTTTTTACTACATAGACATCACAGGCGGTGACACTGATGATACATGAAATGAAATTATATATTGGGAAAGGATTTTTTTAAGGCAGGAAACGTTCCAGGCCTAAGTTTAGGGTACCTCCCCGGCATTTGCCAAATAAGAAGCAATGATATAATATAAGGTAACTTTACTAATAACTGAGACTGGATTTTAATTGCGATATATGTGCAATCTATCAGAATTTAGCCTTTGTGTTTTAAGTTTCAGAATATCGCCTTCCTTAGTGCATGTAAGTAATCTTTAAAGAATTTAACATATATTATAATAACATTTTCTTAGTTTTATAATTCGACCTGTAAGCATACCTATCTATTACGAAATTCCGTGCGGTTGGAAACAACAGAGCTGAACAATGGAAACATTTCGATTCGATTGAACGATATCGCTCTCATTACTAAGCTAAATCATTATTTTTATCGAGGACTGCTGTCATTAGCGGCAATTGCTGGTTTTTTCTTCTTTTCTTTCTTTCTTTATGGTCCCATATTTTGTCGGGCGGGTTCATTTGGCAAATCTCACGTGGCCTGCGGTAGGATAATAAGGTGACCATGGAACATCTGAACATCGGCACGCGCCATCTGTCAAACGCTGCATGAAACACAACAAGCGACAATCTTGCCTCCAGTGCTTCTACTCTTTTCATTTTTTATCGTTATTATTATAACAGTGCTTGAAAGTGAAAAAGGTGGTTCATTTCAAAGGAATATCTGTCATTGGTTGCTCCACAAATGTATGGGGCAGGAGGAGAGAGAAGCCACATGAACAGATTTTTTCCTCCGTTTTAGAAATGAATTTTCATTCTGATGGGACACATATTAGAGAGACGCCATTGCTGATAGAAAGAAAAAATAAGCCACATGCGAAGGTCATTGAGTCGATTCCCGATGGACTGCAGAAAGGGCGCTTTTAATCTTTGATACCTACAGCTAGTCATTCATGTTGAGTGAAATTATTTGACTGAATGCCGAAGATACAAGGCGTTTTGAGCAGTTACAAAATGCCCCACATAGTACAAGCGTTTCAACGAGATACCATCAGTGATTTCCCATAATATAATGTTGGTGTACACTTATAAATGCACAATATAGATGGTAATAACAGAGGAAAAGCTGGTAATATTGCACCCACTCTTGCTTCTGGCTCTTTGAGGAGAAACCACACTCGTTATATTTTCCAAACGTACTTTAGCAGATAGCTAACAAATTTTGCATTGCATACAGTCATTTAAAGCATTCACTCGTATGTTAAGTAATTATTTTATTATAGTAAACAAGTGTAAAGTATTCTCTCACAGCAAAATGTGTTGGAAATAAGGCCTCCCAGTGTATTAAAAACAATAACTGGACAGAAAAGAGAAATAAACGAGTTAAACTGTGTTTCTGTGTATTTCTAATGCACAGATTTATCTAAAACTGCATAAAAATGAAAAACAGTCTTAAGGAAGAAGTCTATAGACTAACTACACTATAATTTAGAATGATCTCAAGCATGGTCTGCTCCTTCACACCCAGCACAGACATTTAACACTTTCTTCTCCTCCGTTTTCTTCTAAAAATTTTCCATTGCAGAAAAGCACTCTGCGTCCTCCTCCTTTGGCGACGGTTCTAGGCCTCAGTTCAGATTCGTCGTATTTATCACGAAGCATTCTTTTCTTCCTTCTACCTGCATTTTCGCATTATTCTGTGCATCATAAAGTGGTGTTTGAGTAGACATATCTCTTAGTCCTGCGTCCTGGAAGCATCCCCCTCATATTCCACCGTAAAAGAATGGGCTAAACTTTTTCGAATGAGGTGAGAAAGCATTGAAGACGAAGAGCGTGCAGGTCGGCCCTTGAAGGTGCTCGCTCCTGAAAACATCGCTCTTGTGGAAGGAATGATGAATGAATAGTGTTTAACGCCCGTTTTTTTTGCTACAGAGGCACCACAGGCGATCTTGTAGAAGGAGAAATTATGGAAGACCGGCGGCTCAAAGTTACAGAAATAGCAGCAGGGTTGGGTCTTTCTAAAACAACAGTCCTTCGAATTGTTCATGAACATTTAAACATGAATATAATTAGTGCCTACACTTCAGTCCAAAAGCAACAACGAGTCAACTGTTGTCAGGCATTTTTTGGAGCTCTGTCATGCCAGCGAGAGAGAAGTTCTGCAGACCATTGTTACAGGAGATGAAACTATGGTCTTCTACTATGATCCATCACTTTTCCAAAAGAGAATAAATGTCGTAAACCTCCGAAGCACCGTCTCTAAAGGATAAGATCACTCAGTCAACCAAGAAGATCATGGCAATAATTTTTTTGGGACTGAGAAGAAATACTCTTCATTGACTTCAAGGAGAGGAACTCCACAGTAAATACTGTGCACACAGGTCTGGTTGCAAAGGAAGCTTGTGAAGAAATGTGGCTTCAAGGAGATCAGCCATCCACCCTAAGTCCAGGTCTAGCTGCTTATGTTAAAGGTACGAGGGTAGGTCCACAAGTTTCCGGCCTAACCATTTTCTAGGTATGATAAAGACAAAAACTATATTTAAATTTTTCAATATAGTTACCCTTTATTGCAATACACTTCTCACATCTTTGAATTAACAATTCAATCCCTCCCAAATAATCATAAGTCTTGCCTGCACAATGGGCATAAATAGCATCCATGACTTCTTCGTAACACTTAAATTTCCTTCCTTGTAGGTCCTTGAATTTTGAAAAGAGAAAATAGTTACTGGGAGCTCAGATCCCAGGAACCACGCTTGTCCATTATTAAAAACATTACAGATGCTGCTTAAAAAAACTGTAGGTACAGAGCAGCTGCCAACAAATACTCGTACACTGCACCGGGAGACTGTGCTAGAGACGAACTGTTGCTGTGCTCCGAAAGCTTTGTCATAAGCAAAAGCTTGCTATGAGAGAACAAACGACACGTTGGTCTAACAAGTTAGTGTTTGTTCTTAGAGTAGCATACCGCCCCAAGTGTGTGCATGCTTTCATCAACAAATATCGCCCCAAGTGTGCGTATGCTTTCATCAACAAATATAATATTTCTCCTTACCACCTGTACTCCAGTTAACGCTAATTGTCTGCGCGTTATGTCTGTTTTTGTGCTTTTAGAACTGTAGAAACCAGTACTCACTGAAATTCTATTACACCATTCCTCATAGGCAGAAAGACAGCGGTACAATTATAACAATATTGTAAGCCAAGTTCACGGAAATTATATTTAATTCTTTTTATCAATAGTCCTAATAAATATCACTTGAGCTTTTCAGATAAATTCACGAACGTAGTGAATTTATCAGACCCTCTTGTGATATTACTTGTGATAATTCAGGCAACAGAAGAAGCCGTCTAACACATCATGATGACCATTGAAATCACTTTTTATTAACGAAAGGAACGACTAGCAAACGATATTAATAGAATAAATTACAAGCGTATAAAGTTTAGTGGAATATGTCTCCAGAAAAATAAATTGGGCATGCATTGTTTCTGAGCTTTTGATTTTTAAGAGAGATCTCCAACAATATGAACTAATTTTATTAGAGTAAAAAGACTGTTTTAATCAGTGATATATGAATATTCAGGAAACGTTATTCAGATGTTTAAAAAGCTAAATAAATTTCATTTTTTCACCTTTCGTTTTATTCTTTTTTGCCTAATACTTAATGCTTAAGTACTTACTAGATCTGAAAATAAAAATAACGTTATTGTATGCAATAAAATAGGGGACAATGTAAGGAAACAGAATGGCATTTCAATATAGCAAAGTATGAAGCAGTGCTAGTATTGAAACTACCAAAAACACGGTACAAAGCTCCTCAAGAAAATGTGATAGCACTAATACCAACAGCATATTTAACCAATTGCGAATGCGTATAACGGTTAGAAATATAATTGTGAGTATTATTATCTGTAGCTGAATGCCAGAGCATTTTTTGGACATAATCTATTTTTGATTAAAAAATCACCTAGGAGTAAAAAGACAAATGTAGGCACTGACGAATTCGGGATCATTTAGGCCATTAATGACTCACTTATTATCATGACAATTTTTAAGACGAGTCAGTACCAAATTTCCAACGCGTATGCTTTTTGAAACCCATAAAGGATCGAAGCAAACCTATATAAGTGCCAATTAAGTATGGAAGGTTATCTTGGCCTAATATGAGAAATAAAAGTCGGTCATGCAAGAACTAAGCAAATTCCTCAGCTAGTTGAACAACTTTAAAAATGAATTCAAAGTCCAAATTAGCCTTGTTAATTAGTGAAATGAAATAAGTTAAGCTAGTACTGTGTAGTATGCCATAACTGTGTGTAGAATTCTTGTAATCTGTAAGCATCACAAATGAGAAATCACATTTTTATAATTATTATTGAGATTAAATCACAAAGATTAATGATTTACTATTAATTAAATAAAATATATGTCCACTGATAGACAAAGCTATATTGTGTGGGTATTTTAAAAAAAAATTAAATGTATCCATGTTTATGATACGAGCTTAAAACAAAGGAATAACAGAGTTTCGATTTAAATTGTGTATTTAAAAAGATGTTCACAATTTTCAATAAAACAAAAATATGTTATTATTCAGAAAAAATTAAAATGTATTAAGCAAATATACACAATCAACAGTAAACAATGGAAAGTTATCTCGATTTTCAGTGACTTTGAAATTTAATTTAATTTTATTGTACCGAAAACAAGTACAAGTAACGAAAACGTTTTCTGAAGGCTATTATAGAACTCTCTTACATACAAATGTAATTCTCAACACATATTAGATTAATATTTCACATTTGCTATGCCTTTGTTAAATATAAAACGCATAAAACATCCCTATAAATGCAACTTATATGTTATGAGTTAATTTGTCCTTTTATTTTGAAAAAAAGAGAGAAAATTAAATACTACAGCGCATTTTAAATTTCGGTTTTCTAGTATATCCCTGTTTTAATGGTCCGATTTTTCTAATTTTCAGAAACTATTTTTATTGTTTCATTTAACTGGTATACACGCGTTTCGTTATGAAAAAACAAATATTATTGCCGCTAGAGTGATTTTTTAAAATTTTGGTTTCAAGCAAACTCCCCTGCTAACAATCTGACCACTGATTTTTAAGATAGCATGTTTATTACTTTATTTCTATACCATATACCGAGTTTCCTTAAACAAATTTAAATTGTGGCCGCTAGAGCGATTTTTAATTTTGCTTTAGCCCCCATTTTAAATTTCGGTTTTCAGGTATACTGCTACTCCTAATGGCCCGATTTCTCTAATTTTCAGAAACTATTTTTTTTATTTAAATGGTGTATACGGAGTTTCGTTGCGAAAAAAAATGGTGCCACTGGAGCGATTTTTAAATTTTGGGTTTCAGATAGCCTGATTTCATCGATTTTCGGAATTATTAATTTACTTTAATGGCATATACAGAGTTTCTTTGATAACAAACAAAAATTTCGGAGCGATTTTTAAATGTTCACTTTAGTTTAACACCCACCCTCAATGGTCCAATTACGGTCGTTAACGAACTCATTGAATCGTATTGATGGTTATATGCTGAGTTTGGCCATAAAAGAAATAAAATTGCAACCGCTAGAGCGTTATAAGACACACACAGATATATACATACACACATTTTCTTTCATTGTTAATTTTGGTGGTTAGTAGGTTGGATCGATGTAAATTTGAAGAAAATTTTCAAAAACCTTTTCATACTTACAACCACAATAGCTACACTCCTTCGGAGTTCGTTAAAAGTATTTATTAAGTAACAAACACTAGAAACATTAATAATGTCTTCCGGGCTGATGAACCAGTTCCACTGGAACTCTCCATACTTCCAGGGGTTTTGTCTGCAACTACGACAGGCCACACTCTGGAAGACCGGAGAATTTCATTGGACCATGGCTCACGCCCGGAAAACTTCGGTCATGTTATTACTGACTCCAATCGAGAAACTCTCTTCTAAAGCTCATGGAGAAATATGCACTACTAAATAGCTTATTTGGGTCCACAACATACGCCATATAGCGATTTGACGACCTAGCAGTGTGCGCCGCGCAATTGCTCGCAAAATATGGTTACTCCATTGTCGAATTGCGTCATAGAACAGCAATGAAGCATTGTTCATTTTCTGTGGTCAGAGGGAGTGAAACCCGCTGAAGAATATTTAATATAAAGACGGTTGTTTGACAGAGTGTGAGTGAATGAGAAAATTAAAAACAGAAGACAATACTTTGGCGATGAATAAGAAGTGAGAGACCAATTTGCTGTGCAACCGATCTGAAACAATACATCGAGCAGCAAATGCGCGATTATTGTTGATGAAATTACCGCAGAACTCAACATGATCATTGTTCATGATAATTTCTAGTATACAGATATATTTGGGATGTCAGTGGGTCTATATTGCTTCACACACACAAACTATAACCATGTAGAGTGAGTAGTTGAAGAGAGCGATATGATCTAAACGCCGGGAATAAGAATTGCTGCTTCACGACAACGCCTGCTCCCATACTGCTGCTCATACTATATGATCTGAAAATAGAGGCATTGAAGCATTTTCATAGAGTCTGTTTGGTCTTCGCGTCATTTGCAGATAACAAAAAGGTAATGGAAAGAGTGCAAAGTTGCCTAAAGGTCATACCAAAAATATTTTCGTTTTTTTAGAGCACGTCAAACGTGCGGATACCTGCACGAATATTTGTAATTTTTTTTTTAAATATTTTAAAATTTCTGTTATTTAATAGTCTTTCTTCGTAGCATTAACTAGTTATAAATGAACTATTTCTCCAATAGTTAGAATTTTATTTATGCATCTAATATTGTGTAAAGAGTATTTCGAGTTTATATAGACACCACCTATTTGCATTTTAATAACAAAACTAATAACAATGTTCATTCCCTGTAATGATAAATATTTTCCCTATTTACATAAAACTGAATATTTACATTTCGATATCCGTTCGTGCCCCGAAGAGTAGTCCTCCTTTCTTTAAGATTTAACTCTTCGATTACCCAAAGTCTATATGAAAAATGAATTTCAAACATAAAACAACATCCGCCACTGCTCATTTGTACCTGATCAATATGATATTAAACGCCATAAAATATGCAATGAATAATGACTAGCGTTCAACAGAACAAAATAATAACAGTCCTTGCTTTAAATTAGGTAATTAACACATGCTTATTGAATACAATATCATAATACAATGAGGCGGTAGTTATTTCAATTACACCAAGCGACCGCAGCCCTCATGAAGAGCCAATAAATATTAAATAGCACAAGTTACACATCATTGCAGATGTCCATTTAATTATTATTTTCATTTCTTCTCTTTTATTTTATGCATTCAGAAAATTAAACAGCAAAGGGAAAGCAAATAAAATAAAAAGTAGCTACAGGTGGCTAAAATATTTTCAAAATAAAATGCAAGCTCAATAACGTGTTTACTTTCGTAAGGAAATATGTTGGTTGTAAAGAAAGGAAATTACAACTATTGTTGTTATTAAAGTATTAATTCTTCAGAATTTGCCTCCCCCCATATTTAAGGTTTCTCTTCGTTTTTTGTAAGTGTGTTAGGAATATATTGATTATAGCATTAATTTAGAAATATCTCACACAATATCAGAGTAAATGTGTCACTATACAGAAATAGACTTCTTCCAAAGTAGGATTAGTGTCCGAGGTCGTTAAGGAACGGACTCTAAGAGAGAGGTCTGGGGTTGGATTTCCACCAGGACCGTTCACCCTGACTGAGGTTTTACCAGATTTTCCTAGGTCCTCATAAATGATAAATGCAGGGGAGGTACCCTAACTTAGCTCTAGAACGCTTCCTTCTTTTAAAAAAGAATTTTTCCCAGTTTATCATTTCATCTCATGTATCATCAGTGTTCACTGTCTGTGATACCTAAATAGTTAAAATGGGCGTTTATTCAATTAATTAATTCCAAAGTACCATTATCCAGTGCATAAACTGCACAACCTGAAAGGATTAAAACCTTTATTCGCCGGTTTAAATTATAGTCCCGATTCATTATTGCAATAACCATTGGAGTTTCACCTTTAAATGTAGTTAATAATTAAAGTATGTGAATACTATAATATTTCATGTATGTAGTTACTTCTGCACTTCCATGTTTATACAAGCATTTTTGTTCTTGTAGTCTATAACTAAGGCGCCGCCTAAGGGGTATTCTGTGTGACTCCGTTCTTAAAATGTGGTCTTTGAAATTTCCTCTATTTTACAAGTATATAGTTAGCCTAGTTTTTTATGACTTAGACTCTGCTTCTGTCAATGTCCATCTCTCTTATCCGCAAGTAAGAAGAATGTGTAAACAGTTTTATTGTTTAAAGTGTTATTGTTCTTGTGTATGAAACGTCACCACTTGAAAAGCAACATGTAATTAAATGTTTGCTGTAATACTGTATAATTTGCATGTTGCGTTTAGCCTTAAAACTCCTTAATTTTAGAATTTTATTTGGATATAGTCATGTTGAATATTTTACATGTTTATACAAATTATATCTCAAGTGATCATATTCCTCTCTGTATCTAATATGATTATAACTTTACAAATAATAGAGATCTTGGGACAAATAAAACCCAGTTTCTAGATATCTTTGCAATACCTCGGTTCAATATCTATCCGTCCACTCATTCATTCATTCAGCTATACACTCATCAATCCGTGCACCCATCCATTATGTATAAACATACCGGTCTTTTGTTGTAAAACTTGTCCGCTCCCGCGATGTTTTACGTTTCAGCTACTACGCGCCCAAACTTCAACTCCGTTTCCTAAGACCTGTATACTCACTTACCATTTAGCAGATTTTGCCTAATATGAGAACTGAGGAAAAACTGGAAAAAACCTCAGTCAGCGAGGATGGTCCTGGTTGGAACTCAGTCCTCCAGTTCACGCGTTCGCGCCTTAACGATTTCGGCCATTCATGGGTGTGTTTACAAGAATATTACTTTATCACAATAGCATATCCACAAACTCCCTGATAGACATACCGTTGTTCACATAGTGTTCTACAGGGTAATCAATTTACCTTTACTATACATTTTTAACATTAACCTGGCTATACCAGTGTGTTCAAACCCAGAAACATTTTTTGCTTCCTCCTTTGATATTACTAGCTCTAAAGATAAAAGATTTTCTTATAGACGCGTCGTTGTTTACATAATCTTCTGAGGGTAATCAATTTATTTTTACCATACATCTTTAACTATAACATTTTGTTAAAACCCAGAAACACTGTTTGTTATCTGAGCAAATGCTAACATTTCTTGCCTCTTATTAGATAAGCTATGGAAACCTCCCACGGTTGTAAAGCCCTGTATCGGGAAACATGTTCTGATTGACACAATGATTCAGGCTTTGTTGCTAAAGTTAACCTTAATATCCCGAAAGTTGCTTTTATTGTATTTATTCCGGTTATTGCTTTATTGACGAACAAATTAAATCTAGATTTTTAGTTTTATCTCTTTTAAACAGTTTCGTTTATATATTTTTGTTCTATTTATTTTATTTTGTTCTTTCTTTGAGCCTGTAGATTAAAATTTATGCAAATATCGTAATTGCCACTTTGGGAGGAAAAAATTTAATAAGAAAGCTCTGAATACAAGGAAAAGTTTCTAAGTTTTCGGAATGAAACACAAAATAACGACATAAATTTTTAAAATTATCCTTATTTTAACATAGTCTCCTTCGACACTAATGCACTTTGTCTAGCAATGCTTTAAACTCAAAGCCTTTATCCTATCATGAAAGTCGGTTTCCTCCAGGCCTGCTAAACTCTTCATCGGGAGAAATTTACTTCTATCAAGGAATTTGCTCATTGCGCGACCATTGTCTGGATAACCCCGGCTCTTTCTTGCGCATTTTTGTCTTTAATAGGTACAAAAATTTAGCATAATACACTCCAGTGACAAGTTGTTCTAAAGGTAAGATAATCATTGCAGTACTTTGGGGAGGTTCCAGAAAACCGACGCCATGACCTTCCCAGACGATATCACATACTTGATCGTCTTTGGCGCGGAAAATCATGACGCTACCACTGCTGTTTTGTTTTAGGTTTGTAGTAGTACATGAATGTACTCGCTGCTCATTTATTTACAGTTTATTACCTTACCTTATCTTGTTAATTTTTGTAGTAGAATTCTTCTGGTTATGATGCAAGTAATTTACAATCTAAACTATGTTTTTCATTCAGTCGCCATCAGAATAGTCTACTCTACGAAGCTAAAATAAACTATGGAGTATCTGTGCAGTTGAATTGTTACAGGTAATCATTTTAAATTGAAAGAATAAAAACAAAGGCTCTGTATTATGAAAAGGAAATAACTTCAGCAGGGAGTTGCAAACTTATGTTCCGTTCTGTTTGTAAATTTTTTATTCTGTCTTAAGCAATGTGTTGACCAATGATGGCCCAATATAGCAAGAAAATTATTGCATTAGAGAATTTTCATAAGATTCTTTCCACTTCATCTCGAAAACATTAAAAAGGTAACTTTTAAGAGTGAATACTTAGAGACCATCATTTTTCTTGCTAGTTCTCAGCCGGACTCACGATGGTCACTTGGTAGAAGCTCATTATTTTTGAAACGAAAAAGGTATAAATAAAGTGTGCGGTGCTCCGGAGGAATGGTGGAAAGACAGAAGTGAAGAAAGAAACAAAGAGAAGAGCAATCTGGTATTGTTAATGGCCTGCAGGTCGTTTCTCGTTGAATATGCATATTGTAGGTTCCGTCAGACTAAAGTGGAGGCAACTCTCTTCCCGCACAGGGTGTGTCCAAACACAGCGTGCCAAGGTGCTCGTGTTTTATTAGAACCGATTCAGCCTAGCGTTCCGGTCCTGATACTTCATACAACAAAGTGGCGACGAGCCCTTTAAAATGACGAATATGTGTGTCCTCAAACCAGAAAAATAAAATTAGATTAACATACGTGTGTTGCACTTCAATGGGCCATATTATCCCCATGATATTGAAGTTACATGTGCAACTCTTGAAATATCGCATTTGCATTTTAGGTCACGCTAAAAGTCTTCCTTCGTGTTAATTTTTAGCTGGAAATTACAAATGTAATTTACACCAAATGAAAGCTAATTTTTACTGAAGAACTATAGCAAATCACTTAACGGAACAAGCAAACCTGCGAATGCAATAAAGACATATCACTTAGAATTTGTTGATTCACACTTTGAATATTTAAAAGTTTAGCTCATAAATATTCATTTAAACTTTGAGGATTGTATTTATTTTTACATTTTTTTTTTATTTTATCTTAAATATTATGTTTTTTACAAAAGTTTGGCCAAGTTTCTGGAACCATTTGGAGATAATGCTTATTGCTTATTTCCAATTATCCGCTGTACAATATTGTCACATTACTAAAGAAACAAATACATGAAAACCACTTTACAATAAATTTAGAAAAGTACAAACCGAAATACATGCATACTTGGCATTACAAACAAAACTAAAATACAAAAGTATTCTTTAGTTTGGATAATTGGGGGCCTAGGCAATGATTACTCGCATATGCAAGTCTTTCACCTTAGCGATAACCATTCGAGGCTCAGATAATTTCGCAGCACCAGCAAAGTAAGCCAAAAGTGCACATAATACCAGCCCCAGGCATAGCCTTGAGTTTTTCCTAATCTGATCAATATCTCAGACATTTAGAGAGTCGTTTGTGCAAATTCTCAAACAATTGGTTCTGTCACAAGTATTACATGCGTTAAGATATACTTTGAGAGGTATTTTCCAAGATTTTGCCGAGTTCACCACCTGGGAAGTGCCTGTTTGTCAATTAGAGCTCAGTTCCGATAGGAAAAAGTTATTCCTTCGCTGCACTTGGGAAGGGATCTGCAATCATTTTGGGCTTTGACGGATTCTAACCTCATTTTCGCCATCGCGAGTTCATTTCCTTCGTTGTCTCAAAAACCTATAATGCTTAATTAGTATTTACCAGACGAATGGGTACTGGGAAGAGAGAGAAACATTGTAATAATTGTTAAGAAGTTCAAGTGAAAATTTTGAAATGGATGAAACAATAGAATAATTAGAATTTGTTGATATGATTCATAGCCGAAGCCGAAAGAAAATGGTACTATGTCGACAATTTAAAAAAAATACAGAAGGTGCCAAAAAATGTATACACACTTCAAGCAAAGAAAAAACTGTGTTAACATAACAAAACTGAATTCACACAAACAGAAAATGATGAGCACTAATCATCTTAGACTTTTACAGTTACAACAGTTGCTCAAAATGCCCATCATCGGCGTCGATACACTTCTGAGTACGTTGAACTGCTGAATGAGCACTTTGCGAAAGTGTCCTCAGCGATTACAGCACATGCTGGTTCAATTTCTTCCCACAGTGCTGCAGGTGTAGCTGGTTTTCTATCGGTAAACAACATCCTTAAGAGTTCCCCATAGATAGAAGTCCGTCGGAGTTAGAGCCGGAGAACGCGGTGGTAACTCAATCGGACCTCTTCGTCCTATCCAGTGCCTTGGAAGATTGTCATCAAGGTACCAGAAAGCGGGGTTTGTTGCTGTGCGAAGTCTCCCAGATCAGCCCTTGTGAACATCGCATACGGTACCATGAGTTTAAAATTTGTCTCTAATGCGTGCAATTGTTACTCGTGTTGGTGGTTCTGTTCTGTACACACGTCTCCATTGTCTTTAAACTTCAATAACAAACTTGACTCCATTTTGTTGTAACAACGCTAGGCATAATGTAATGTGAGTCACATCTGTTTACAGAATATTATACGATGATCTTGGCTTCATTTGTTCATTGTTGATTTACCTGTCACGTAGCAACGCTATCATAACGTATGTGAGTCACATCTGTTTACAGAACATCATACTACACATTACTGTTGTTTTTCGGTCCAACTTTGAAATATATTAAATACATATCTACTGTGAAAGTGTGTATAATTTTTTTGGTACCCTCGGTATATGTTTCCATGACACGTCAAAGTGTTATGGAAACATTAAGATCTAAGAATTATTTGCACCTGCTATTTTTTGTATAAGGGTAAGCAGGAGACGCATTGAAAGTATAACACTTAAGTGCATAACTCCTAACTTTATTCATACACAGAGTTTACCCTAGAGTTTACTTATTTACTGTTTTGTATTTTAAACCACTTTCGAATATGTAATATAATTTGCCCAATAAATATTATATAACTTCCATCAATAATTTGTTTTGTTTCATTTGTGAATTGCTATACGTCTTTAATTAAGACTTTTGATTTAAGAATGTATTGTCGTTTAATAAAAATGGATTGATCTACAAATATGAAAAATGAAACGCACTATGTTTAAATAAAAAAGCAATTTTCATATTTACATGCTTCTTCTTCACAGATATATTGACAATTATTTGTATTTCATATCCAAACAAAAGTCTATTTTATAGTTTATCTTTGCATTTACCTTATTTTTTAAAGAATTCTATTTTCGTTATCTCTCAGTACCACATGCTGTGCATATAAGGGTTTTTTAAAGGTTTTGTTTTTCTTCGTTATTAAATGCTCAAAACTTAATGGGGATGTTCCGATTATAAAAAAGCTCACTTGTTTGTTATTAATTCTTAAATTAAATAATTACATGTATTAAGTCATATGGTATTTTAGAAAATTCTGTTTTGTAACGTTATTTAAGTTTACAAATGGTATATAGCTCCTACAAAACCTGCAAAAATAATATTTTATAGGTAGCGTAGATGATTATATTTTTACTTATATTTTCCTTACGAATATGTTTTCTTGTCTACGTATAAATTCAAAGGCAATGGAGACGTGTATACAGAACAAAACCGCCAACGCGAGTAACAATTTCACCCATTCGAGACAAATTTGAGACCCATAGTACCGTATGCGATGTTTACAAGGGCAGATCTGGGCAGGTCAGCTACACTGGCAGCACTTCGAGAAGAAATTGAAACGGCATGTGCTGCAACCGCTGAGAACACTTTCGCAAACGTTACTCAACGTTCAAGTGAGCATTTTGAGCAACTGTTGTAACTGTAAAGGTCTAAGATGATTAGTGCTCATCATTTTCTGTTTGTGTGAATTCAGTTCTGTTATGTTAACACAGTTTTTTCTTTGCTTAATGTGTGTATACATTTTTGACACCCTGTGTATTTATAAAATGCAGCACCAAGTATTTAACATACAATATGCGCTAAAATTAGAAACATTAATGATAATGTGCTCTAAATATGCCGTAATGATCCCAAATCTTAAAACATGTACTATGCATAAACTTATGCAAAAATGGCTAAAACATGCAATGGCAAGAGTGTGTTTCTTTGGAATTACTTAGCAATGATGTGAAAATTTGCAAGTTTGAGAAATGTAGTAAGCTTATATAAAATAATGCATTTAGATAGAAATACCTTCTCTATAATTATCACTAGTTTTTTTTCAGAAGAAAACTGAATAGTAACACTTAAATAGTGTTTTATTCTTAACCCATATAAGTAAGCAGAAAATTTCCATTAGTTAATAGTTTTTGTGACAGTCGCTTTTTGTATATTTCTATAAATTATTTCCTATAATTTTTGTAAGTACTAAAAACTGGGAATTTTGGTCAAATGTGAGAAACTTGCCTGCATATGAGGAAATTTTATTCATAATGGGTTAGCAACCTGTGCAGAACTATACATTTTCAGACATGCTCTAAAATGTTTAGATATTGCATTGTTATATTGAGGTTGTAGTGAATCCCTCAACATAAGTATTTTATTTCTCTTTGATTATAGTAATTTGTGATATATATTTTTTGTTTTATGTTTAATACTTTTAGAAAGGTTCCAAAAGGCAAAGAAAGAGCTTAAACCACCCAGACAGTTTTGGTTGTAAAGTTGGTGATTTGGATGAAAACTTGTCCGAGTATATGCTGGGTATCATTTTCACTGAATAGAAAAATGGTGCATATCAACCTCATTTGCAATTCCTATGATTTGGAGAAATAGAAGGCCGTTTCGGTCGGACGCACACAAGAGTAATCACTTCTAAAACAAAATATATAGTAGTTATACCAATTTGTCATCTGTAAGCTGTATTAAAGCTTACAGATTTCATGATTAAGTGATAACTCTTACCAGATCTGGGTGATACTCAAGAACAAAGAAATGAGATTTTTTTCGAAGCAAGTTGTTCTTCAGAACCCCTTTTTCAAGATCTTAACGATTTTATTCGGTATTTTAAGTTCTAACATAGGTCTAAACGTTGGAATCTATTTCACAAAGATGCAAAATGCATTTACCGTAGTCGCGCTAGAGAATTTAAAAACTACTTCTCTAACGAGAAAGGTGTAGTGTTTTGTAATAATGTTTGCTCGGTAATGGGATCTCTTGGACATCAATATCAGTCAAAAAGTGGCGATTGTTCATCGTTAAAAGTTGGGTTGAAGGCTGTACTTCTGCATAATGGCAATGAATTCCCATCATAGCTTGTGGCGCATGCCACAAATATAAAAAAGACATGTGAGAATACTATTACATAAAATACAACTGAAGTGTCTGCGGAGATTTGAAGGTCATGGCTTTGTTACTGGGTTTACAACTGGGATACAGTAAATTCTGCTGTTTCTTGGGTAAATGAAGAGCAAGGACGGGGAATTCCATACATTAAGAAACATTGACATATTGTGAATCTCATTCCTGGCCATAAGAATGTATGAAATACCCCTTTGGTAAATCCTGAAAAGTGTATTTACCTCCCCTGCTTATAGAATTGAAACTTAATGAAATATTTTTTAAAAATAATTAATAATAATTCTGCTGCAATGATATTTTTAAATCTAAATTTCCGGAGACTAGTTTTGCGAAACTGAATGAAAGAATTGTTATAGTGCCACAAATAAGATCAGTTATCAATGATGACAATTATGAAAAAAGATTAAATTTACTGAAAAAATAGCCTGAAATCATTCAAAAATATCTGTTGTAGTTTACATGGAAATTATAAAGGAAAGAAGTGTCGTGAAATCGTGATCTTGTCAATGTATACAAAGCTGATGGGTGTAATATGTGCTTAAAACTTTACTTCTTGGGACTTTCAGTGATGAATAGTGCGCGATTTCATCAGCAGATTTCTATGATGGTAGGGAGTTAGCGAGGCAAATGGAGCCAGTATGCTGGCCTAAGAAGAGACATCGACTCAAAAATGTTCACACAACTTTTTAGATAACCCCAAAAAAAGTTTATATTTATAATTTAGTAAGTAATTCTGCAAACATTTTAAAAGAAAAATGAGCTCTGCCTGATGGGAAAAAAATGAAAATATATTTGAACTTCGCATGCAGCTAATATTCAGTTAGTTTGGGTCTTATAAAAATATAAAAAGTTTTATTCTGTAAACCATATTTATATAAAATGTAATTTAAAAGAAAAGTTTAATATATTTTGTATTACTCTAATCAGTTATAAGGGCACGATATTTCTCTTGGCATACTTTGTGTGCAATTATAAATGATCTCGTGGTATTTTTTGAACACCATAGGAAATATCTCTAGTTCTCTAAATAGCAGTTTTATTATTCATTTTTAAAACGTGTTTTGAATCCTCAAAAAATGAAATGAGTTGTATAATAGTTTTGTTATTTAAAAATAAATTAATTTTCAAATTCCTGGTGTTGTATAACGTTTAAAGCTTTAAAAGCGATGAAAGCATAGCACAAAAAGTATTAATAAAATACTACTCTTAATTAATATTCCTGATAACTTTTTAACAGATAAAATTTGTTTCATATCTTATTTTTCATTGCATAATTTTATTTTGCCTTTTCATTTATATTCCGAAGAACATATTGCATTAATATAATGTATTTATTTGTACAAATTTCACTTTTAATCCTTAATAAGATATGATATTATCTTATAATATTTTATTATTTTTAATAAATTTCTTATAGTTTATCTTTTATTACCGTATGCCAGTATTTGAGTATTATAATATGTCCTATTATGTAGTGTATGATGTATGGTGTCTATATTTCTATAACTATGGACCTACATGATAACATTTCTACATATTTATATTACTCTATCAAAATGTATTTCTATACAGGCTAACGCTTGATTCCTTCATAGATATTCAATATAAGTTCCTCACTCAGGTTATATACAGTATGATTAGAATCACCGAGCAAAGGCATAAGAGGTGAAAAAGCATTTTGCACAAAATAAAATTAGGATACAGACCAGGTAGATGCGGGCAATGGTACATGAATATTGCGAGAAGTAATAGCCGGTCATTTATTATATAGGCAGACTGTAAAACTTCTACAATAGTGTTCTCTCCATCTGGATGCAGAATGTTCTCGGTGACCGACATGTTCTTAAACGTTCTTTGCTCACTAGCGCTACGTCCCCATAAAGTCTTGCAACGTCTTCTAAAGGATATAAAACACTCTCGGTATTTCAGATAACCCCACAAGTATACATCCGCGAATCTTGCTAGCCGAATATTGGGCCGCCTCTACCTATCCATTTGTGGAGAAGCATCCTGTTTGGCTCAGCTCAAAGCTGTAGTGAGCAGGTGCTGCATTATTGGCGGAGCATGTTTATTCCTTCTAACGAGGGGCATCTTTTAAGTTTTCGGAGACAGTGTCCCGAAGAATAACCCTTGAACATTCCTAGAAGTTATGGGCCCACTATTCTGAATCACCATGATTGGTGCTGGCGTGTAGCATGTGGGTTTTCGAGGCTGCGTACAATTGTTGAGAGAGGATTCCTTCACGTGTGAAGGGGACGGCATTGCTCTATCTGATGTGAACTAGCAGCTGTGGTTTTATCTGCAGTGTTGCAATAGAAGTCTTAGCATTTAGGGAGATAATGGGATAAATGTTAAGTACGGAACTGGACACAAATCGTCATTTTGGAGATATCACCAGGGATGATGCGCTGCTTAGCGTTAAGCAATAGAAATTAAAGTTAGATCCTTTTCAATGTCCTGCTGCAACCTCTCCTCAAACTGCGAACTTCAGCCAGCACCGACAAAACTGACTTGGACGAATTGGCCTGTTATCACCCAAACTTCAAATCTCCTCATAGGTAGGATGTCTTTGTCGATATCACTTTTCATGGCACATCCCCCTTGCTGTTCATAATGTACACAAGTGGATATTTTTTCCGAAGAAATGTTCGCTGTTGTGAAAAATTTTGGATTAAATTTTCTCTTAATAATTTAATATTCTCATTAATTGACTTTTGTTTATCCATTTGTCGATAGGTTAGCCAATCGCAATTTCTGGATCATAATGTCAATAATTTTATCGAGTGCTGGTTAAAGTAGTTTTCTGATTCTACTACCTTACTTGCTCCTAGGGTTTATACCAGATGGCCGACATCATCAGACTACTTGCGGTACAAGATTTTCGAGGGAGCTAAGAAAGGAAGTGTGGTGTCCAAGAATACAACATTGGTTTACATCAATGGAGTATTGAAAATCTACCTTCGTGAACAGATGGCGCTAGCTGGCCACTTGAAATGTAATTTTCTTCTCTCCACTTTTGGTGGAAATTTTAAACTCTTATCTTATGTTGTTGCTAATCTTCAATTCTCGTGTTCCGTTTTCTATTTACTTAAAATAGGTGCAGCTATTCATTTGCTAAATTTCTGTTAATCTATTTCCTTATCCAATCTGTTCTATATATACAGGCTATACAACTTACATTTTAAGTCATTGTCTTTAAATATCTTCAATTCATAATTATTTATTCTTTACTTGAGATCGGTTCGACTAGGTTTTGAACTCTACAGCTTATGAAGTTTTCAGTCCATTGGAAACTCCCAAAATTGGGGAACCAAGCTTTCCACTATTAAACAGTAACAAGTTAAAGAGCGTATTTAAGGCCTCCGCTATCAATGGATATAAAACCTGAAGCTGACCAAGTGCATTGGTAATCACATTACATATTTAGACTGAAATGGTAGGCACTGTCCTAATGCGACTTATATATTTGTGAGCAGAAAATTTGTGAAAATTAATTATTAATACTTAAATTAACAATTAAGTTAGTTTCGGGGTAATATCCACATTGAATCTTTGATGGTACAGTCACTGAACATATCATTATCACCTATCACTCCCCTAAGAACTTTCTCCAGTTTTGAACAAATAACTGTTTTCTTGCTACCACAGATGTACCTGTGACAATTGTCACAAAGTATTATTGTTTTACTTTGGTTTTTTTTTTCTTAGATAGGCACTAGTAGTATTTGTCCAAGATTGTCCGGTTGGGTTTACAATAATCCTGCCACCAAATGACGCTAGAGTAGCTTTTAGTCCGTTCCTCCCTCCAGATGACGTCATCAGCAGGAGAGGATAACAATTGCTATCTAGTAATAAGATTATCATTAATCCATCCGTCGGTTCTGATGGTCTAGTGGTAACCATACTTGCCTCATACGGGTTCAATCACGCAGGGTCGATGTAGTTTTCGGGTGTAAAATCCTGAGTATGGGGCTTCCTTCGAAAGGGAAGTAAAGCCGTGGTTCCGTGTCGTAGATTTTCGGTATCTAAAACAACCTCATGCCCGAAAGAAGAGGCGTCTAAGCAAAATTTGTCGGCCGTTTTGCACCCTGAATAAATGTGACGCTGATGACCTGAGATGTTAAAGAGCGTCCATAAATAAATAAACAAATTAATAAATAACAATAACATTAATCCGTCCGATTAATCCGGAATTAGATTAGGGTGAGCTTTAATAAAAATGAATTAATCCGCAACTAATATATATTAATAGATTACATATACACAAAATAAGGATGGCAAAAATATGCGATAGGGGTGGTAAAACTGTGAACTAAAAAATGTGGGGAAACATTTGGTGCAAAACTATGAATTAAACATGAGTTTAATTAAGGAAAATGGTGGGGGAAAACTGGTGGCAAAACTGTGAACTAAGGAAAACAATGCGGAAAACACTTGGTGGCAAAACTGTGAACTAAGGAAAATGGTGGGGGAATCACTAAGTGGTAAAATTGTGAACTAAGCTGAGTTGAAATAGAAAATGTCCGTGGAAATTTGAATTACAATTGTGGTGACAAAACTGAAAATGTGCCGTGAGTACGGAGCCGGTGGCAAAACTGTGAACTAAAAATATGCGGTGGTGGTGGCAAAGCGTTTAAACTAAACGTTTAGTGCATAGACATATATTTCAATAGTGATTAAAAATACTTATTTCAAAATGACGGTGAACCGCAGTTATGGTAAAATAGGAACTAAAATATAATTATATAGCAATGAAAATACTAATTACAAAATGATGGGAATTTGAACTACAATAGTAGTGGTAAAACTATGAACTAAAAATTTGCAGTGAGTAAAGGGTAGTGGTAGACAGTTGGTAAAAAATGTCCTGTGAGTATGTTGTTGGGGAACTAACATGTATTATTAATATGGTAGTTGAAAAAACAAATGTAAAAATAATTGTCACTGTGATTTTTACAATAATTAACATTGAAACAATAATATGTATTAAAGGAAAGTAGTAATTATGCCGTAAAAATGCTAAACCATACAAACATTTAGTATACTTTATAAAAATATTTTGGTGTCTAAAATATATATATATATATATATATAAAAGAAAATTAACAATAAAGTAACACTATTAATAACGTAACAAATTAACAGCAATTATAAAAGTAGAAAAGGATTAAACACTAAGAGAAAGTCACACTTGTAATCGCTGTATTTCGAACCACTTCATTGTGTTCTTTCCATAGAAGAACTCTACTAGTTCGAAATATAGCGAACTTTCTCTTTATGCCTTTCTACTTTTATAATTACTATTATATATATATATATATATATATATATATATATATAAACACACACACACACAAGGTGATGGTGGACGGGGAAAATGTGTTTTAACTCTACAAAATAAACTATTACGCTGAAAAATTATTAATCACTGTTGGTGAAAATATAAATTATCATTTACAAATAATATTATAATATACCTTAAATGAGGTGACGCGGAGGTGCGTTGATTATGAATGCCTACCAGTTACCGAGATAAAGAACGTGCATAGAGTGAAGTCTACCAAAGATAGCCATGTAACTGAAAGAAACAAATTTTGGGAAAGTAGTAAGCAATCCTACGGCCTTATAACGTCACTCTAGTACTTGAGCAGGCTTGATCCTGTTGAGGAAAGTTACATCACACTGACAGTTGGTATCATAATCATTTACAATATTTAAGTTAACTTGTACATAAATAATAAGATTTAAAACAAAAATAATTTCACTCTCTGATTTACATTTATAAACAAAAAAATGAATAATTATAGAACGTTGGCTTTCAAGACCGATGTCAATTATAATTACTGAGTCTTTCGAGTTGTAAGGCCGTGGTCCAATGAAATTCTTCTCTTCCTCTTTCCAGACGTTTCGTCCACGACTGAAATGGACATCTTTAGACAAGGCAATGATTGGCCTTACAGCCCGGAAGGCTCAGTTATCAAAAATTAATAAGTTTGACATCTAAATAATATTATTAATTTATCCCATAAATAAAATAAACAATCATTGCTTACATAAACAAAAGACTACATTAATACCTAAATGAATACTTGTACAGGTTGATGAATATAAGATATAAAATACATCTATTTACAAAACTAATAATTTGCAATATTTAAGTTTGCAAAAATGAAGTTATCTTGTGCAAAATAAATGATATCAAATAATGTTCACTCTTTGATTTACTTTAATAAACAAAAATTAATATTAAAAATAAAGAGATCTTTGCGAATTATTTAGCCTTTTTGTAGACAAATGAATTAACTATTAACTTTGAAACCAAACTATTTACAATATTTAACTCTGCAAAAAAAATGTTTTCACTTTTGACTTACTTTTATAAATAAAAATAACTATTAAATCCAATAATGTTATTAATTTAACGTATTAATAAAATGTTGTATATAATCATTGGTACCATTGACTAAAGACTATATTAATAGCTAACACAGACTTGTACGGTTGACAAATATAAGAAATAAAATATACCTATTTGGAAAAAATAAACTGTTACAATATTTCACTGTGTAAAAAAGAAGTGTGATGTGCAAAGATGTTACGATAGAATCTAAAATAAATATGTTATTTTAATGTACTAATAAAATATGTAAATATGTTACAAAATTACATATTTACACAATTTTCGTAAAAAATATATAATGAAAAAGTTATGTAGAACTACCCAGACACAGATGAGAGAAAAAGTATTATTGCTGCAGGGGAGTGAATGAGTTAATAAATTTATTCTTAGGAAACAAACGAAAATATAAACCTATTTAAAGATATAGAAAATGTTCTAGTCATTAAATCGTTACAAAAATTGGCATTGTGTAAACGCTATATCTGGCATTGTATCTTCAGAAAATATAGCGAATATATACGTTGTACATATATAATTATATTTATCGCGACTAAAGTGAAACATAATATGCAATACATAGCAATAAAATATGAATGATAATACGAAAATTATATCTATGTTTTAACATAGAAAAATAGACACAATGTAGCAGCACATAAAAAGGCAAACATATTTAAATGATTGACAGAATTATTTAATAATAATGAACACAGAACTCACTGTTGAAGGTTCTTCACACATACCATTAAAATGTATAAAAATACATTAGTAATAAATTATATGTACAGGCACCAGTAATACGCGTAAAGCCCATGTTGTCTCTTCGAATTTTAACTCCCTTCTGAGTGGTGTGTGCGAGGCAAAGGTATGTAACTTCCCCCTCCCACCACCCCTTCCCTAGTTACCGTCGACTATTTAGGGGTCATTCATATGCACTTGATCTACTTACCTTACTAGGCTCATTGAAAGGAAAAAAATCTGTTTTAAATATAACATCTGATTCACTTATTTACGAAAAATATCAATATGGCCTTTTTGTATAATTGACTTGTATATTAATAATTAATTCAAAACTATGCGTGGAATATAAATTGTTTTAAGTGGCTTAATAAAATTATTAGCAGGAAATATTACTTTGTCATCCAGGTGGTCTGTTAAACAACTCTCAGTCAGCATGAAAATATTCTTGTGGCGTCACTGAAAAGAAACCGTTTTCCTGTATAAAAGCACGTCCCGCGAGTGTGATTTTGCAATCGCATAGGCAGTTTGGAGCAAAAATAATTAGGAATATTTTATAATGTGTTTTTAATAGCGGAAGAGATAAGTTACCATTTCTTCGTAACATTGGCTAACTCAGATATTCATGAGATCAAAAACAGTTGGTTAGAAAGTACTCTCAATCTGCAAAGTCAGGGCATTGAAAACTGCTTCCGTGCATGACTGCCTTTGATTATGGTTAGATAACTACAACTAGAATGATGTCACAATTTCGCAAGATTAAAAGTCTTTATACAGACTAGACTGCACACACTCTCTCTCTCTCTCTCTCTCTCTCTCTCTCTCCTGCATCTTCTCGTCTTCACTTCATCTCTCTCCCCGGTTTTTAGTGAAGGGAGTGAGTTGGAGGGTTGCAGTCATAGCGCCACCCCAAACCAGGAACACCAAGTTCCAAGCTGCGTCTGCCGTATTTTTCAAAAGGATAAAATGATTCTTTGATATTATTAAATGCCACAACTATCATGTTAATATCAAGCAATAAACATTTTGTTAATATTTTGTTACCGTCTAAGCTAAGTACCTCATTCCGGGATATGACACATGGTGGAGGCGCCGGTCCTGCATCTTTATTTATACCAGGGATATGGTTAATTCCCGTAACCCCCTCTCGTTTATTTCACTAATGTAACATATGGAGGCAACGCCGGTGTCTGATGACTTGTGGTGGAACAGTTACTTTTTTTTTCAAATCTCAAGGGAGAACATGCTTTCGATTCCAGGCCATGATAACATGCTTGGCGGAGGTCATGGATTTTGAGTTCAAATCTCAAAAGCTTTGTTTCCATTTTGGACCGGAATAATGACATTTCCCTAAAGGCAACGCAGTTTGGGTGTGGGCAACCTCGCCGCTGCCCAATCATCGTCTCTATTACCCTCACTAACACCACCGGAAGTTAATTTTCTGAATTGTAACCTTATTTATTACCCATTTTAAAGGTTTAGAAAAGAGTCAATGTCCCAAGTATTTTTAATATGCTAAGTGTGCTGCTTTGATGTACATATAATAATGGTTCAGAAGAAACATTACAAATATTACAATACAGATACCAGAGCTATGATTACTATATCTAATGGTACTTGTTAAAATGAGAGATTAATAATTTTTTTAATTTTTCGTATTTAGATATGTTTTGTAAATTTTATTTTTAGTGACTATTGGTATTTCACTCCTACCCACTAGTTCTTTGCTCATGCTTTTTGCAACGATTTCTAAGTATATATTTTTGCAGTAACATACTAACAAGATAAAAATTCATGGTTTTTTGGTTATTGCTTTGCACAGATTATTGTCCAAAACCTTGGTAGCCTTAAGAAATACCTGTACCATAGTTTTTAACGAGGGTAAGTCCATAACTCGCCGACAAGGGTTATCGCCTTAATAAAAGCCTTGTCTGTTAAGTAAATACTTGCAACTGTAATTCCGCTCCGCTGTGTGCACTTGTTCAGATATGTTGCATAAGGAAGGCAATGTGTAGAAGATTGTGATGTGCTCAAAATGGAGTTTCTAGCTGTTATTACGTTCTTCACAAAAGGAGGACTTACTCCAAAAGAAATTAAACAGTGACTGGACGGTGTATATGGGGAAACATCCCCCTCATATTCTACCATAAATGAATGGGACAAACTTTTTCGAATGGGTCGAGAAAGCTTTGAAGATAAAGAGCGTGCAGGTCGGCCCTTGGAGATGCTCACTCCTGAAAACATCTTGGGAAAGGAGAAATTATGGAAGACCGGCGGCTCATAGCTATAGAAATATCAGCAAGATTGGGCATTTCTAAAACAACAGTCCTTCGAATTATTCACTAACATTTAAACATGAATAAGCTTAGTGCCTAGACTTCTTTCCTCGGACCAAAAGCAGCAACAAGTCATCTATTGTCAGGCATTTTTTGGACCTTTGTCATGGCAACGAGAGAGAAATTCTGCAAACCATTGTTACAGAAGATAAAACGATAGCCCTCTACGATGATCCCTTGTCCAACAGAGACTCAATGGAGTGAGTGGGGTAAACCTGGCGAAGCACCGCCTCTAAAGGCCAAGGTCACTCAGTCAACCAAGAAGATCATGGCCACAATCTTTTGGGACTGCGAAGGAATACTCTTCATTGACTTCAAGGAGAGGAACACCATAGTAAAAGGGGGGAACTATGCTGGCCAACTGCGCAGATTACGTGTTTCCATTAGAGAGAAAAGGCGAGGAACGCTGAGTGGTGGTGTCCGCATTCTTCATGACAACGCGCTTTAGCACATATCTCTTGTTGCAAAAGAAACTGTGAAGAAATGTGGCTTCAAGAAGATAGATCTCCAGCCTATTGACCAGATCTAGCTTCCAGTGAGTATTTCCTCTTCTCAAAGCTCAAGAAAGATCTTCGAGGAAAGAAGTTTAAGTGTGACGAAGAAGTGATGAGTCTGTTTATGTCCATTTTGCAGACAAGACTTCTATTTTTAAGGGAGCGGGTTGAAATGTTAATTAAAAGATATGAGAAGTGAAATATATTTTTTGTCATTGTCAAAACTAGAAAATGGTTAGGCCGGAAACTTATGGACCTACCCTTATACGCATACACAAATTACTATAATTGCTTAATTAATTAATATACTTTTCATTTGAATTTTGAATACACCATTGTCATTATATTAATACCATACTCTTTGCAACTGAACAATGTCTTTTAGAAATAGTCTATGTACTATACAGTCGTATGCTGTCCTCGGACTGCGTGCCATTCGTTTTCACTACTGTGAATATTTTTGAACACTTACCTTGTTTTTGGTCATGTACACTTAGGGCAAATATTTTACTTTTTACATTCATTTCTGTAACTTGTTTCCATGTTTTATCACCAACTGTCCCCTGTTTACGCATTTTACTCCATAGCAGTAAATCATGCACTTACTATCTTGTACTCCAGAAATTCTAATTTCCATTTCTTACGGCTCTTAGTGATTAATTTTATTGGATATGATTCATCGGTAGTGATTAGTTTCGGTGTGAGAGAAATTGCCCAATATTTTCCTTATTCTTATTGCTGTGCTTTCCATGTATTTCGGGTCATGTTTCATTGCTTTTTTTAAATTCTCTTACATTCAGTTATTTGCTGCTAATGAATATATATATATATTGTTTACTTCCTCCGTGAATTTTTCAGCTATTATTAAAGACTTCCTGCAGTATTCACCATAACCGCATTACTTCCTGTTTTTCGTGTAATGTGATGGAGCCCATCAGATAATCTCCAGTTCTCCTGCACCTCATGTAACCCATGTTTGTTTTCTTTTGATGCACGATTATGATTTTCCCTTAACACGTTTGTCGTTCGTTAATGGCACTAGGGGTAATATTTGATTGACCGTGTGGTCCTTAAGAATAATTAGGCCTTGAGGCTACTTAAACTGGCATTTTCTTTGCGAACGCTTGTATTTATTTATATTTCTTTTTAAATAATATTTTATGTTGAATATCAATATGGCATAATAGGAACTTGTTTTAGTATAGTAAAGTCGTTTAGAGAATTTCTTATCATTGTTACAGTATTAGACAATAACGGAGTTGGCCGTTAGATTCCCATGGTTACAGATTAGCTGTAAAGCCCTGGAATCTAGCAATTCCTTTTCTGAGTTTGGGAAAATGTTTTCCTAGGTTATGTCGCGAGACCCCTAATATTTTTTTTATTCTGTGACGTATATATGCAGTTTTGTGGCGCCGAACAGAACACTTGATAGCTGTTTTTATTAAATGCCCACTAGGAAGTTGCATGCTTTGTTAATCGCCTAAGAATGACAGAGATACAGTAGGTACACGGAGCTGCCAATGTAGCCAGTAATAACATAAATAGGTATAGGGAGTTGCTTACGTAGCTGATAATAACATAAGTAGGTACACGGAGCTGCCTACGTAGCTAATAATAACATAAGTAGGTACACGCATCTGCCTACGTAGCTAATAATAACATAAGTAGGTACACGGAGCTGCTTACGTAGCTGATAATAACATAAGTAGGTACACGGAGCTGCCTTCGTAGCCGATAATAACATAAGTAGGTACACGGAGCTGCCTTCGTAGCCGATAATAACATAAGTAGGTACACGGAGCTGCCTTCGTAGCCGATAATAACATAAGTAGGTACACGGAGCTGCCTTCGTAGCCGATAATAACGTAAGTAGGTACACGGAGTTACCTACGAAGCCGATAATAACATAAGTAGGTACACGGAGCTGTCTACGTAGCTGATAATAACATAAGTAGGTACACGGAGTTACCTACGTAGCCGATAATAACATAAGTAAGTACACGGAGCTGCCTACGTAGCCGATAACAACATAAGTAGGTACACGGAGCTGCCTTCGTAGCTGATAATAACATAAGTAGGTACATGGAGCTGCCTACGTAGCTGATAATAACATAAGTAGGTACACGGAGCTGCCTACGTAGCTGATAATAACATAAGAAGGTCACGGAGCTGCCTTCGCAGTCGATAGTAACATAAGTAGGTACACGGAGCTGCCTTCGTAGCCGATAATAACATAAGTAGGTACACAGAGCTGCCTTCGTAGCCGATAATAACATAAGTAGGTACACGGAGCTGCCTTCGTAGCCGATAATAACGTAAGTAGGTACACGGAGTTACCTACGTAGCCGATAATAACATAAGTTGGTACACGGAGCTGTCTACGTAGCTGATAATAACATAAGAAGGTACACGGAGTTGCCTATGTAGCCGATAATAACAAAGTAGGCACACGGAGCTATTTACGAAACTAGTTATTTTTGCTACCTGGGAATCTGGAACTCTTCCTGCGGGTTAAGTTTCCAGAGTTTCGTTTATGATATAGTTCTAGTTGTATTTATTTTTAATAAGTTTATATCTCCAGTGTCTCATACTTATTTTTAAGTAATATTTTGACCGGCTTACACTGTGAAAGAATTGACTACGTTAGAATGCTTGCCGGTTCTTCCGTGAGGCTCCATCCGTTTAAAATTATAAGTTTCCAACACCAAGAAGAAGCATTTGTTTATTTTGTTTGTATAGCATCTTATATCTTTTTATACTATTACATCTTATATTTTCATATTTATTTTCTTAACATTTAAAAATATATCCAGCGAAACAGTTTTATGTTTAATTTTATTTTGCCATGCCTTACGGTGTGTAGTGTGTAATTCAAGGAATTTGTAGATTTATTATTTCAGGAGTAGACCAATATCATTTAAGATTTTATTTTCTACGCTCTGAAGGATTTGTTCATTGTTGTACATAAATTGTATCATAGCAGGAAAACGGGAACTACAAGAGCATCGTGTTTAATGTTGTACACAACGTGGCTTGTGCTAAGTTTTACGTAAGAATCCTGACATCTGTTGCACCATAAATACAAATTTTATGATCTTCTCAGTCAAATGCGGATTCTTTACCTGATGTTATCTTCTCGGCGTGTGCGCTGTTATTGTACCATACCGTTGATTCGTTTGGTTTTAATCAGTGAAAATATCGCGGAGGATTCTTTTGTTCTGTAATAAAACGCGGTTAACATTTCTTTTGTTTGGTTTTTGTTGAACAGCTTGACTGACTTAGTTGGTCACCTTTCATCTGTTTATTTTTCTGTTAATGAATATATTCGTATCATGAATCAACTTTGTGTTGCGATCTTATTTTAAAGTACTGTCTAATTCTTTGTGTCATATTAAAAAGTTTTCTTTCCCTTTTTATATGGTTTTGGGTTCCTGACTTTATCTCCTATTACCTTGTTGCACTTCTTTCTTTACCCCTTCTTTTCTTAGCGCCATCTACCGCGCTATTTTATCTCCCGCTCTTTCTTTCACGCCGTTTTTTTTTTTTTTATTCCATTTTGTTGTTCGTTAACTCCATACCGCTAAAGATAGCCTAATATTTGTTTGTGGTTTACCTCCCTTCCTGCACCGACGATGAAACGAGTTCCTTGTCACCTCTGATCATTCATCTAACTGCGAAGGTCGCCGAATGTCGAGCACAGTTAAGACAGCATCGGCAACAGGCGGCAGTGTTGTGCATCGTCAAACTCTGCACCGTGGGGCGAGAACACTACACAACACCTGGTGTATGACACCAAGAGTCAACGGCAGAAGAGTTTCTTCTGGGTTTTCGTTGCTCTGCCAAGGACCATGTGTGATAGTGACTAATATGGACTCTCTCATAGCTTTTGGTTGTAATGTTACTAAACATGACGTGTTCCCGTTCACTTCAGTTTTCTTTTCTCTTTCTCTACTACCTCCTTCTTTGGTCCAAATGCCCCCCTTCCCCCTGCTCTCACTTTATTTTAGATACCCTTCAAGAAGGACTCGTGTATATTTATCCACTTTCATTTTGATTAATTTTTTCGTAATGGGTGCGTTGTTCATCGTGAGATATTTTTCCCATTATGTATACATTTTTATAAAGAAAAAAATTCATTGTTAGTTTTGGAACTGTCATAATTCTGTGTGCTATTTCTAGCAGCACTTCTGGATGTGCAGTGATATTTAATATTATGTAACATGCTAATTGGGTGATATTCTTTTTGTCAACGTTATCACATACACTTGTCACTGAGGACAGCGACTTATCTTGGTTGCGGAGGTATTGTTATTTGTTTTATTTAAGGACGCTCTTTAACAGCTCAGGTCATCAGCGTCCCATTCAATCCGGGAATGAAACGGCCGACAAATTTTGCTCAGAGGCCTTTCTTTCAGGCTTGAGGTTCTTTTTCGTGCCGTAAATGTACGACACGGGACCCACGGCTTTACTTCCCTTCCGAAGGAAGCCATACTTATGATTTTTACGCCGAAAAAATTCATCGGTCCTGGCCGGGTTTGAGCCCGCGATCTTGGGTTTAGAACGCAAGTATGATTACCACTACACCACCAGGACTGACGTGGCGGAGGTATGTCGCATGTGCAACTTGGTGTAAAAATAATAAAAAATATTTTAATAAGTTTTTATTAGCGTAAGCAATAAATGACAATTTCTTCGTAACATTGGCTAACTCAGGTAATTGTAATGCAAACTTTTAGTATGCGTAGAAATAGCAAAGTCAGCAAATTCTAAGATTGCTTCCATGCATGGCCGGCTTTGAGTGCGATATAGACAGCAACTACTAGAATGATGTCACAATATCATGAGATTAAAAACCCTTAAAAGACTAGACGTGCGGGCTCCGTTTCTCTTACTCCACTCTTCACTGTTTCTCTCTCCATGACTCGTTGGTGATGGAGGTGAAGTGTTGAGCTCAAAGTGGCGCCCCGAACCAGGAACATCAGGCACCAAGCTACATATGGGGCATTTTTCCAAAGGATAAGATGATTCTATGAAATTGTAACTGCCCCGACTAAGTCTTAAACTGTTATGTCACTATCAGACAATAAACATTTTATTAATACTTCGTTAAATTCACTCTACTGCCCACGCTATGTACTTCTCAATCCCGGGGCGTGACAATATGCACTGGACCCTAAGTGTACTCTTTCTTGTAGACCTTAAACATTGTAGCCATTGAACTCAGGCTACAAATATATACGTAAATTGTTTCGGCTACAATAGTGGCTCTCGCATATGGGAAACTTTTTAATGAATTAACATACTTGTCTGCGTTCTTTTTTATTATATGTCGTTAGTCATTTTCTGATGTCCAGTCTCCTTTTTAATTTTAAGTTCATTGGTTATAGCAATGCTGTTACACTTATAAAGTTCCTTGACAATTCTTTTACACTGCTATCTTGTCTTCACCACTCTCATCTAGAAGCCGACATTTGTTTTTTCCCTTACTGTGGCGAAAACATCATCTTTAGTGTCTTTCGTATTGGTTTATTTACTTCAGCTTGTCCACTTATATGCACTTTTAGAAAATCAAAAATTTTGCTCACTGGAATATAATTTCTTGAAATTTCAGAGTAAGGCCTTTCAGCTTAATTGCATTCTTACTGTTGTTCTATATCAGAAACAGACTCGCCGAACCAACAAAATACTTTAATTAATTGCTTTGAGCACAACATACAAGCATATTTGTGCCATGGTTAGTAATGCTTTTTTATATTATCATCGGGCTCAACAAAAAATATACTCATATTAAACAAATTAATATAAAGTAAATGTTTTAATAAAAGGAATATTAATATTATATATTATAAATTTAAAGATTATATAACATTTAATGTTTTAATGAAAAAAAGACTTAACATCTAGCTTAACTAATCCATTAAAAGGTATAAAATAATTATATCGTATTCAGCATCCTGTAGTTATCCATTTCTTTTAACGAATACCAGGTGGCAATTGTTGCGTCATAGATCCTAAAAGTCTATACTCGGTTGCAGGCTACGAGCGGTACAAAGCGGATGTAAGTCGCGTCACATGATCCGGCATGCAATGTTGCCATATTGTGACGGCTTTTACGAATGGTATCAGCTGTCATTTCCTTGTGAATGGTGTCTTCGCCCGATTGAAGCGACATTTGCATTTGATAGGCCTTTCTCTGTCGCAAATCATTTATGTAAATAAAGCAGCATAAATTAACATGCACAAGACAAAAAGATTACCTTGGAATAAATACATTCAGAACAATGTACTGCACCCGAAGTTAATTATCTGCGCACTCGTTTAACGTTATAATAGTCGGTTACGTTTTAGCTAACTACATACAAAACACACAGAAACACTTTATCACTCTTTAACTTCCAACTTATTCGAGTTTGAAAATGACAAAAACTAACAGATAGGTGGCAACCAATGTGCTTTGTTTATGGTTGCCATGACGAAAACTAACTGAATGTTTAATGAAAACGGTAAAAATAAAATATGGAGTTGTTTCTAATGTTACAATTAGAACTATATATACTTGAGTCATATTCTTTGTCAACGTAATTTACAAAATGCAAGAACAAACTAAAATATATTGTAATGTTCATGGCTAAACCTGGCAACGTTTCGGTCTGTACTCCTTTCAGGCGTACCATTCCCTTACCCAAGCTGTCACTTCCGCCTTGTACCGCTCGTAGCCTGCAATCGAGCACAGTGCGAGAGAGATCAAATTAAGAGTTGTAACACTATGTCTCGGAAAGCGCACGTTGCCCTATGTCGACTTGATGGCTTCTCTTACTGAGTTAGTCGGCCGGGATCCGAAACCAGAATCTCGCTAGGACAGATTTAACTCACGTCTCTACCGGACACGCTTCCTGCGCGTGCCGCACCAAGCCTTGGAGAAGAAGGTTTAGCCTGAGGCCAGGTCGTTACTATTACAGGCGTGATCACCACAGGCTTGCGATCCAGATGTTTCGAAACTGCGTCCTCCATAAATCATCTCTTGCTTCATGATGACTTTATAGAGATAAATCATAGAGACGTCGTTTCAGCAGAGATGCGTGGTAATCCACGTGTTCTAGGGCGCTGTACATATCACATGCTACCAACTATGTACTGAGATGGTGGTTTCATGCTGACTTACTGTAGAACATGGGCTCTCAGCAATCTTTAGCACTTCACATTTATCTCAATTTACAGTGTGAATGTTAATACTCCACTCACTGCGTGTACGTAATTCAATGCTGTTATTTTTTAATCTTCACTCGACTCTCAGTTCTACCAACATTGCTACTGCTTTTCTACCGGACACGGAAAACTGACAGCATTTTCCTACAGTTTCAGTTGGTATATTCGTGTAGAGATGAAGACCAGGCTAAGATAATGGGCGATAATGGAAGAATCAAAAATAAAGAGAAAAACTTTGGTATAAACAGCACAGCAGGAACCGGAGAAAATCGATCACTTTAAACCACTGTTTGAATAAAAAATTTAGAATAATAAGCAGAGCTATTATAATGAACAAAACACAAAAATAACCTGCAATAATTCAGTTTGATGGCTAGACAGAGTTCTGTCTTGCCTTCCCACTCATGTTGAATTATTAAGTTTTTTTTTTTAATTAGTGTTTAACACCGTTTTTACTACTGAGACACCACAAGCGGTAGACACAGATGATACGTGAAATGAAAACCTTGGAAAGGAATTTTTAAGGAAGGAAACGTTCCAGGCCTTAGTTTAGGGTACTTCCCGGCATTTGTCATTTATGAGGACTGAGGAAAACCTGGGGAAAAAAAAAACTCAGTCAGGGAGGACGGTCCTGGCGGAATTTGAACTCCAGACCTCCCGCTCACGAGTCCGCCCCTTAACGACCTCGGCCACACTTATTAAGTGTGCTTTACATTAATCATTTATAGGTCATTTCCAAATATATTTATACGCCAAGAATATTATAAAAACAAACGAAAGGAACTATATGAAATAGTAGATACTTAAATTTAAACATTTTTATTATTGTTGCTACTATAACTAATTACCCAATATGCACGTTTTGGTTAATATTGTGGTGTATCTGTATTGAAACTAATACACACTTTTAATTAAGTAAATAAATATGCTATAATTTATGATCCATGTCTTATAGGCACCCTTCAAAACCCAAGGTCACGGGTTCAAACCCGGCCAGGACCAATAGATTTTTTTCGGGCTTAAAATCCTAAGTATGGCTTCCTTCAAAAGGGAAGTAAAGCCCTGGGTCCCGTGTCGAACATTTACGACACGATAAAGAACCTCTATCCTGAAAGAAAGGCCTCTGAGCAAAATTTGTCGGTCGTTTCACGCCCGGAATGAGTGGAACGCTGATGACCTGAGATGTTAAAGAGTCTCCTTAAATAAAACAAATTCAAAAAAAAAATCTGATAGGCACATGGATATAATTAATGTTTCGCTCTGACGTTCATTTGAAATTTTATATAGCATTCTTCTCGCCTCATTCTTTGTTATTTTAACAATTCTATCTAAAACTTTACTTTAAAATAGTAGTTACTGATTTCTTTTAAAGTAACATGATAATATCTTCATATTCATTATATTTCGTTCATTTATCATATTTCAGCTGAAAGAATGTCTTTGAAATGTAAATTCGTTATTCGGTACAATGTCTGTGTTTGCTCACTTATTTATTTACATCACTAAATCACAAGCTAAAAAGCTTCAGTACTTTCGTATTTTCTCCCATTGGATATTTACTGAAAGTAATTTTGACTACGCACAGATTGCACTTTTATTGTAGAAATATTTCTGGGTTGTCAAAAGAAGCACTGTGTTTTATTAGAAAAATTGATTCTAAAAAATTAAAACATCATCCGAGGCAAACGTTAGTTCTTTATACACACTGGTTATCCTACATTATTTATATTTAGAGTAATTTTATTTTGTAGAGCAAAACGAGAGCTGTAAAATGTTATATGCATATGCATATGTTAAATATGCATCCCCGATAATTTCCAAGTTAATTTAGCAAAACCTACAAGAGAAACCACACATTTCACTTCAAAATATTTTATATAAAGAAGACTCAAATCTCTAGCTGCTATTGCTGTGCTTGATTGTGTTTGTGTTGTCCCATTCCAAGTACTGTACTATGCCAACAGTTCAGAAGACAAAGAAGTATGCACTTTCAGAAGAATTCAAAAGACAATTCATTGAAACTAATTCTTCGATGTAAATATTGCAATCGATAAGAAGCATCAAAGAGCCAGAATAAACCGCCACATCCAGAACGGAAAGCATGCGAAGAATGCTGAACCGCACAAGTAGCACCCTAAGCGAACTACGTTGATCAATCCAAGATTTCAAAAGCAGCAATCAATGAGTCAATTCTGTGCAGTTGTTACCATTAGTTCACTCAGGAATCCCAGTCCACAAGGTCAATAATTATGCATTCCTCTTAAAGAACACTACCGGATGAGAGCACCCTGTGAAAAATTACATAAATCCAATTTATGAGAATATTTTCGAGAAAATAAAACACATGGTCGGCAAATATGAAGTGGGGTTCATGTCAGATGAAACTGCTGTTGCGGTGCAAATATACCGGTGTCTCACCTAACTCTGCCACCTCAAATATTTTCCAAATGAAACAAAATGTGAAAAATCTTGCTGCACAAGGATGTACCCATGTTAGGGGCTCACACAATGGAAGAGGGTGCACAATTCAGAAAATAAAAACGTCGCTTTCAACTCAAACTTACATTTTTGTAAACGGAAGATGTGTTTGTTTGTTTTTTTCTAGCAAAGTGAAAACTACAATTGCAATTAGTGATAACAGAATTGGTTTTACATTCTTAGACAAAATTACCAGTGATCTACACCTCAAAGAAACTTCGTGTTTGTAAATTATATCCAGCACAGAAAACGCACGCTCAAATAATCAGCACCGCCTTATCTGATGAAACTGTGTCACTGCAGCAGATGTTCAAAGTGACCACCGTTTACACTTGTGAAGACTGAACAAGCGAGAGTTGCACAGATTGTAATATTTCTACAGAAATTGCTGCATACACCGCGTTAATACGCTGTTTCCTATTGTTGGGAGCTACTGGTTGTGTATCTTTCATTGCGCCCCAGAGAAAGTAGTCTAATGGCGTCTAGTCAGGACACCGAACAGGCCATCTCACAAGACCACCTCTTCTCATCCACGTTACATCCACAACTTCACTGGGAGCATGGGCGAAGTGTGTGGGGCACCCATCATGCTGGAACCACGTTGATAGACTTGTTTCCATTCTCACGTCCACCATGAAAACCGATAAAGCGTCTTGCAGAAATGCTGCGTATTGCTGATAAGTGTAGGGACTACAACACGGTTGTCAATGATACCGCGCCAAACATTGACACTCCACTGTCGTTGATGAGCAACCTCGCGAAGCCAGTGGGATTTTTGAGAACTTCATCCGTAACCAAAATATTACTTAGGAATGCATTATTATCTTGCAACTGCTTCCAGATATCAATATTAGGATTAGGAGACACCAGTACAATGAGCAGTGGAATATGATACACTCGTAATGGTTTGTTTACTGCATGCTTTTACTACTGACACATTGCAAGCAACTCATGGTCTGTATATAGACTACACTCTTTGCATAACGTCATAAACAGTGCAACCAATTCTGTTATCAATAATTGGAAATCTAGTTTTCGGTTCATTAGAAACATGTTTAAAAACATGTAAATTTGAGTTGAAAACGATTTTTTTTTTTTAATTTTTGGTTTGTTCACACCCTCCCATTGTGTGAGCCCCTGACATTGGCACATCAATGCGCAGCTAGATTTTTCACATCTTGTTCCTTTTTCGAAAATATTTGAGGTCGTTAGGTGAGACACCCGGATATTCAATATGCTGGTGTTTCCATTTTTAGTGAAAGGGTGAAACCGTGCTCTTTGAGAAGTACCAAATCGCACACAGTAATGCAATAGTTCAATGATTTCTTCATGAAGCTGTGGCAGAAGGCATAAGATACGAAAAAGGCCTGTGGTGACTGATCAAGCACGGTACATGCTTTCGACTTTCCAACAACTAAAGGTCGTGTACCCCAATCTTAGTCATGTGACCTGTAATGCTCATGGCCTACACCGTGTTTGTGAAAGAGCCAGGGAGGAATACAGTAGGGTAAATGACTTCATTGCTGCTCTGAAGAAGATTCTTGTAAAGGCACCAAATCGTTAAATTTTGTACTGGGAATTTATCAAAACCTGCATAATATACGCTACTTGTCAGGTCAACCTGCATTTGCAATTGATAGCGCAATTTGTTATTTCTAAATACACAGTTATTGACTGGAAGGAGCACAGAATTAATTAAGAGGGAGCCAAGGTTCCGCCCATCTTATTGCTAAGAGCAGCGTGTTAAGGCGGAATTAATTCATCAAGTAAAGGTGGAGCCGGGGGCAGTTGGTCGGAATTATAAATTACACACAGTAGTGCTGGCGGGCTGCCCTGGGTCGTGACTGGAGGCGGCTCGTGCGGCGGTTGCCCCAGGGTAAGCACGTAGCCCGGGAGCTCGGCTGCACGACTCTCTACTTAACCTCTAACCCAGCTCATTATCTTACTTCATGACGAGCCCCGCACGGGCTTAACACCAGAAGCTTTCCTTGGAACGTTAGAGAGGAAATATTTACTTCTTAAGATAAAAGTGTCAATTAGATCGTTATCTCAAGGGATAAAACACTTCCTTAGCGCTCTTCATCAGATGATCATCATACAGCGAAGTGTTTTCTATCATCTCAGTACTTTTGGTATGTATATTTGCACCCAAAAAATTAAAAATTAGAATGATTCGAGCGAACCTGAATAACAACTATAGTAAATTACTAATCAAAAAATACATTTAGAGTTTTTATGCACCGACTATATTTCACATTTTAATTTCAAAATTATTATTATTAAGAAGGTGAGACGTTGGTAATACACTCACAGAAGGATAGAGACTGAAATAAAATTAAATGTGGTTTTCAATTTATCCAAAAAAAAAATTTATAAACTAACGAATTTTTATATCTTCTTCCTTATTAAATTTTAGTTTAGCACCATTCTAGTTCACTCAAATATTTTAAATCAACTACAGTTGCACGTAATCTTTCGTTGTTTGCCAGTAAGGCGTCAAGATAGTATAATAACTTAAATATCATTCTTATATAACTTGCAGAAAGAGATATACGAGGGTAGGCCCACAAGTTTCCAACCTAGCCGATAAGGATTATCGCCTTCATAAAACTCTTATCTGGTCTCATATCTTATCTGATAAGTAAATAATTTCAGCTGTAACTTCCACTCCGCTGTTTTCAGTTGTTCACATATAGTTGCATAAAGAAGGAAGGCTATGTATACAAGATTGTGACATGTTCAAAATGGAGTTTCGAGCTGTTATTAACTTCTTCACAAAAGAAGGACTAATTCCAAAAGAAATTAAACAGCGATTGGACGGTGTATATGGGGAAGCATCCCCCTCATAATCTACAGTAAATGAATGGGCTAAACTTTTTCGAATGGTTCGAAAAAGCAATGAAGACGAAGAGCGTGCAGGTCGGCCTTTGGAGGTGCTCACCCTCAAAGCATCGCTCTTGTGGAAGGAGAAATTATGGAAGACCGGCGGCTCAAAGTTACAGAAATAGCAGCAAGGCTGGGCCTTTCTAAAACAGCAGTTCTTCGAATTATTCATGAACATTCAAACACGATTAAGGTTAGTGCAAGATGGGTGCCTAGACTTCTTTCCTCATTCCAACAGCAGCAACGAGTCATCTGTTGGCAGGCATTTTTGGAGCTCTGCCGTGACAACGAGAGAGAAATTCTGCAGACCATTGTTATAGGAGATGAAACTATGGTCCTCTACTATGATCCCTTGTCCAACAGAGAATCAATAGAGTGAGAGGCATAAACTTGGCGAATCACCGCTTCTAAAGGCCAAGGTCACTCAGTCAACCAAGAAGATCATAACTTGACTTGACTTGACTTCAAAGAGAGGAACACCATAGTAAATTGGGAGTACTATGCTGGTCTACTGCACAGACTACATGCTTCCATCAAAGAGAAAATACGAAGAGCGCTGAGTGATGGTGTGCGCCTTTTTCACTTGTTGCAAAGTAATCTGTGAAGAAATGTGGCTTCAAGGAGATCGACCATCTACCCTACTGCCCAGATATACCTCCCAGTGAATACTTCCTCTTCTCAAAACTGAAGAAGGATCTTCGAAGAAGGAAATTTAAGTGTGACGTATAAGTGATAGATGCTGTTTATGCCCGTTTTGCAGACAAGACTTTTATTTTTGGAGGACGGGTTGAAATGTTAATTCGAAGATTGGGAAATATATTGTAATAAAGGTAACTATATTGAAAAGTGAAGCATAGTTTTTGTCTTTATCATACCTAGAAAAAGGTTAGGCCGGAAACTTATGGATCTATCCTTTAATCTTGAAGAGCTTGGAGAAAAAACAAAGAAACAACTGAAAAAGAAAAGTGATTCGTAGCAAATATTAAAAAAAAAAAAAAAAAAAAAAAAAAAAAAAAGATTACGTTTATTTCAAATAATTAAAGAATTATTGCTGTTTTTTTAAAATAAAATGTACAAATTCAAATAAAAAAATAGTCTTTCTCAAAAGTATGTCAGAAAGACAAACGCAAATTGCTCGTAAAATAGCCAGAAACTCCAGATATAAAAAGTTTATACGAAACGTACTTCTTGAAAGTAGTTACCCAGGGGGCACTAGAAAACCACACACCAATAACCGTAACAGAAAGAGGAAGTTTGTTTATGCTATGGCAAATAGAAATTATCCATAGGAATTTCAGAAGAACAATGTTTTTAATGACTAAAGTCAATTTTTTGTTTTCAAGTCAAATGATCAGTGATTGTATTGCAGAAAAAATTACTTAAATCAATTGAAGATCCATATGGCCACTGTGAAAGCTGGAGGAGAGCCTGTAACGATTTGAGGTCGTGTGAATGCAAATAGTGTGCAAGGGGGCAAAGGATGTTTAAATCTCCCCTCATGCTATGGACAGTGAAATGTGCTCGACGTTTAACGCCAACTTGAAATAACTTATGTTCTAAGCTCAGGCGTTAGTGTGATTTATTTAGTTTGTTTCTTATAGAGTTGACATTCTCCTTCCATACAAACATTTATCAGTAGTAGATTGTATGGTTTATCCCTGGTAATCTGTGTCCCTGGCTTCGGAGAAGAAATATCTCAGCCTCAGCTTGCGATAATGTCAGGTACCAGAGATTGCAGTGTCGATCAGCATTTCGGTGTACGGGTTTGTAGCAATGGCTTACCAAACAAGGACGTTTATCGCAACGAAGAAAGTGTTATAAATTTTCTACATTACCAATTCAGATGATAAATCCATTCTTGAATTGGATTATGACAGTGACTAACCCGATAGGCCAGAAGAACAAAGTTAGGTGACAGATATACAACATACCAGTTATTATCCGTATATTCCACCATTTACATCAAATTCAGGCCTAAATATTCGATTAGAAAATAAAAATGATATGTATTACGTAAATGTTGAAAGAAGATTTTTTTTTTATATTATATTAATGCGAACAGACAAATCTGTGAGCAAGCCAGTGATTTGGTTTCCTTACGGAAGCTCTTTAACATCTCAGGTCATCAGCATCCCTTTCTATTTAGGATTGAAACGGCCGGTAAATTTTGCTCAGAGGTCTCTTCTTTCAGGCTTGAGGTTCTTTTACATGCCGTAAATCTACGACATGGAACCCATGGCATTATTTAGGATTTTTACGCCCGAAAAAATCCATCGATCCTGGCCGAGTTTGAACCCGCGATCTTGGGTTTAAAAAACCAAGTGCGATGCCCAGGTCTTTCACAAAAAATTCAATAATGCAGACCTGGAAATCAGTAGCTGTTACTGAACCACAGTTATTTATAGGATTGGTGTTCATCATAGGAATTGACTTAAAAATGTACTGGACTGCAGACCCTGTTTTGAAACTCCAATTTCTCGAATATGCTTCCTCCACTTTCTTTCATTCTCCACCTCAGTGGCAATGTTTTACTCAGGTGCAATACTAAAGTTTATGAAGCGGTGTTTAGAGGATGGAGGTGGCATTAAAATAGCTGGTCCAGGCATTTAAATGTCCTGTTGAGAAGCTGATGCTGCGTGTATTTATCTTGCCCTAAGTATGACAAAAGTGGGTCTTCCTAGAACATAATTCATCTTCACTCAGGATAACGGCACCAAAAGCAACAGGCTGCGGTTATTGTGCGACACTCCATGTTGGATGCCTCCGCTGTCTCCTGATCAAGAATGGAAGAACACAACAGATATTCAAAAGCTAAATGATAACTGAATGAGAACCTTTTTCAAGAAACAGCACCTTCATTGAGATCGTTACCACGGAAATCGATTGAAAGTATAAAGAGAAAAGGGAAACCTACAAAGTAGGTAAGCGAAAATGCCAAAGAAAATTTTACTTTATTTTCTGTAGGCAATATTACTTTATGATAAATGAAACAATGCTGTTTTCATCTAAATGTATTGTTTATGAAAATGGAAATATTTTATTTTTTTGTTTTAGGTTAAATAAGTTGGTCTCAGTGGGCTAGAGGTAGAGGGGTAGAACTCATGATTCACACCCTTTGGAGTCGAGAGATTTTTCAGGCTGTAAAAATCTCAAATGCCAGTCCTTCTAGATTGAATTTAAGCCGCGAGTCTTATGTCTTAGATTTAAGAATGCTATATCTGATAAAGAATTATTACCCGTTTTACGTCCAGGTAATATTTTAGTTCCATGTCAGCTGACACTAGAGCAATGGCCCTCAGCCCTCTGTAGGAAAATAAGAGTAATGAAATGTCTCTTTGGTAATCGAAATCTCCTCCACGAGAGGCGCCTATGTTCTGGAACGAAACAACGGCATTACTACAGCAGTTGAATAAAACATAATCCAGAATGGTAGTATATGTAAGTCTAGTATTTTCTTCTGGGCCTGTGCCCTCTTAAAACATGATAAAAGTAATGACATACTTTTTAGTGTCACCGTATTGTAAAGAAAACACTTGCAGCTTCTAAAGGTAGGTTACCATTTGTTTTTTCTAATGAGCATCATAGCACATAACTGAAAAAAGCAGGACCAGCAGTTAGGGTGATAATTTTTAGATTGAAATAACATATGATCACATTGTAGAAATATGGTAACATTCAATTAATTGATAGGTAGATTCATTTCTCTTTCTTTTCTTATTTATTGCATGTGATAAGACTAGTAGCCTGTTACGTCTCAAATGATTGGTCGTACCAACGTTTTCTCGGACGCCCCTGATTCGTCTTTTCAAATGGATTGAAACTCATTATTTTTCTTCAGAGTCAACCGTTATCAATTCTTCCCACGTGCTGCATTAATAAGTTTCTGTAATCTCTGACCACAGCAATCAAAGTTCGGTATTAATTTTTTTTGTTATATCCACGTTTCTTCATCTATCCAATAAGCTGTAATCTGTAGTATATCAAACGCATTTCTACCGCTTGTACCTTAACATATTTTCTTTGTCTTAGTCTAAGGATTTTTACACTTAAACATTAGGGTACATTTTACGTGTTCCATAGTTTTTCTCATCTACTAAGCCCCCAATTTTGCTATTAACGTCAACTTTTCCAAGGTATGAAATATTACAACTCAAAAATGTAAAATAATGAAAGTTTATTATGTATTATTATATTATTATTTTGATAAAATTGACTCAACTCCTTTGAAGGACATTATGTTAGATTTTATATCTAAACGTTTAGGATTACACAGGGTGTCCTAAAATAATCTTATTCAGCGTATTGTAAACAAAAGTGAGCTTTATATCTGTGACGTAAATTTGGTATCTACCTGTTAAGGTCGACACCAAGGGTAGGGGTACTTCAGATATTAACGTTTGGGACTTGTGCTCGGAAGCTCCTAAGTTTAAATCTTTTGAGATCCTCAACCTGACCTTGGGTTTTTTCGTGGTTTTCCTTGGTCAGAGGCCTGGATAGAACTTTCTTTTCTGTTTGCAGAGTAGAACATGCCAGAACCTTAAACGTGAGGTGTGCAATAGTGGAATTTACTCACTATGAAACTGGATTCTGGTGTGGAACTTCTTCGAAGAGATCTGAGCTGGCGTCTGGGTCTTGAAACATTAAGGTCTGCAATCGCAGTTCTGGCCGCCCTTTGTAGCCCTCATTCCACCTTTCTCTCGAAGGTGTGCTCCTTGGAGGAGTAGGTACCTTGGAGGATTCCTTCGTATCTGAAGTGCCGAAACATCCTACTCCGTCCTGTACTGCGCCTGCGCTGTGGTGATACTCCCTGCTGGAACATTCCAGCCACATCAAGTGTAAGAATGGATGGGGCTCGGGTTTGTTTACTTATTTTGGGGGAGGGGTTCGTTACTATTACCTGTGTACACTACATTTCGCCCAATCTGTTTTCAGGAACATTGACTGCAGGTAATTTGACAGCAAAATTGAACACAAACCGCTCCCTCGTACTGACAGATGTTGAAATAGCCCTCACCTGTGGGTTGTGACAACACGCCTCTCTTTTCCTTTCATATCTCAGCCTGTGCTCTCGGTGGTTGGCCCGATGTTTCATGGGTCACTTGTTCTTTATTGTTATCTTTGTAATTTATATACTGCTCTCTGTAGTTTACCTTCGTTGTTTGCTTGGGCGCCCACATGAACATATAGCTCATCAAGAAAAATTTAAGAAATTCTGAGTGGTCAATCATCTATTTAGATGAAACTTAGGTGACTCTAAGGGGAAAATATGGGTTTCCGATATAAGCAAATCAGAACATACTTTGCGTGTTCCATTAGGGTTTAAGATTGATTATTTTCATGCTGGACTTGTCGCTACCTGTATTTAAGTCTAAACCCACAAAAATACCACGAAGAAATGGGTGGTAATGTTCTTAAACATGGTTTTGTAATCAGCTTCTGCCACCCTGAGCATAGTTATGGATAAGGTGCCATATCACTCAGTTGAAATGATTGAAGCTCCAGTTCAAATAAAAAAAAAAAAAAAAGCAATGAAAAACTGATTGCAAGATCGGCGAATCGACTTTGACGAACAAGCTACAAAACCGTTTTTTTTTTTTTTTTTTTGCGACAGTATTAAGAAACATAGATTCAGAGGGTATGAGATTCACTTCATTGCTGAATTAAATGAACACACTATAGTTCGTTTGCCTCCATTGCGACATGAACGCCATTGAACTAATATGGGTGCAAATAAAAAATGATATGGCGAAATGTAACGTAACTTTCAAACCATGCGACGTTACTTAGTTGTTACACAACGCTATTTATAAAGTTACTCCCGAAAATTGGCGGTGCGCTCGTGAAAATGTGAAGAAAACAGAAGAATTGGCAGAGGACGGACTAATTGATCAAGTGCTGGGGAGTTTGGTCATAAATTTAGAAGAGAGCGAGGTTGAAAACTATGACCATGAAAAGGAAGAGGTTAATGGCCTCTAAGATGACATTAATGGATGGTGTATCTTTTCTGTCATCATTCCCCGGTAAATCGTGAAGTGCAGTGTTTGAGACAGAATTGCAGAAACGGCAACATTACCGGAATGGGAAGTTATATATATTAAGTTTGCTTGCACTGTCAGCATTGCTGGATACCCCAGTACACATTACGTTATATGCCAATCTAACGTAACAAATAATATACTAGCAATAATACTGTCGTTAGTACCTTAAAAAAACAGTTATACTGTTTGTTGTTCTCTACGTGAGTGGCAGCTATAAAATTACAAACTTTAATTATTATACAACGCGGTCTCATGTTATGTTGTACAATATAATTTATTTTCATTTGTTTAACTGACTGAAATTCGCAAGTAGGTTACTTTAAAAAGCGATTATGATATGATACATACAGTACTTTTTAGTTATTGCAAAATGAGCTTTGAAATGCCTAATTTAAATTAAATTTAAATTTTATTTCTAACATATTCTCTTATTATACATTTAAAGTAATCAAAAACAATGTTTGGCACCTTTACATAGACTGCCACTCTAATAGTTTTACTATATTTTAGAGGAAATTAACAATTTGTAATATATTCATTGTAAAAGTTTTGAAATATGTATTATTTGTGTATGCTGTCTTAGCCGTTATTCGGGGAAATCGCTCGTTCATGCATAAAAAGTTCTGGAAACAAACGGCAGTTATCATACGTAAAGAGTAAAGACAGGACAGTTCGAGACAGACTCAAATCGCTCGTTCATGCATAAAAAGTTCTGGAAACAAACGGCAGTTATCATACGTAAAGAGTAAAGACAGGACAGTTCGAGACAGACTCGTAAGCAGATCCGACCTATTGGTGTCAGGCTTTCTCTCTTCTCCGTGCGGAGGAATTGCTCAAGAACATGTAGAAGCTATTTACATCAGAATACAGTAATTGCAATCCTATTTGATGACGCATGATGAGACAATCATTTTATAATGAGATTTAGTGTCTGGTTTAACAAATTTCCTCTCATCTCCCAATGTTGATTTGGTTTATTTACGGACGTTCTTTAACATCTCAGGTCATCAGCGTCCCATTCTACTGAGGGCGTGAAACGACCGACAAATTTTGCTCAGAGGCCTCTTCTTTCAGGCTTGAGGTTCTTTTTCGTGCCGTAAATGTACGGCACGGGACCCACGGCTTTACTTCCCTTCCGAAGGAAGCCATATACTTAGGATTTTTACACCAGAAAAATCCATTCATTCTGGCCGGGTTTGAACCCGCGATCTTGGGTTTAGAAGGCAATATGGTTACCACACACCACCAGGACCGATTCTCATTCCCCAAGAGAGTTTTATAATAACCATATTTTCCTCATAGACTTACATTAGCAATTTTGGATATTGTAGAACGCGACAATGTTGAATTCTTATTTATATCTAAATGTACATTGCACCATGCTAGTTAATTCGGCCCTGATGATGTAGTGGTGTAATGATACTTGCCCTCTAAACCCAGGATCAGGAGTTCGATCCCAGCCAGGGCCTTTTGGGCATAAAATCCTAAGTACGGCTTCCTTCGGACGGGAAGTAAAGCCTGGCTTCCATGTCGTAGATTTACGGCACGATAAAGAATCTCAAGCCTGAAAAAAGAGGCCTCTGGGCAAAATTTGTCGGCCGTTCACGCCCTGAATTTAATGAGAAGTTAAAGAGCGTCCGTAAATAAACCAAATAAAAAACAATGCTAGTCAAATTAATCGGGCAAGGTGATCCATTCCATCGATAGAATATACGCATGGTCCTTACAATATCAGTCTTAATGTAATTAATTTTGATAATTGCAACTGCTGTGGTAATTAGCACAAGTGAAGGTAATATATAGACTGTATGAGCGTGCCTCGTGCAGTTCCCATTTCTGTGCTGAGATGGTGGGGAAGGGAGAAAATTAAATATGTGGCGAAGGATGTCAATATAAATATAAAAATGTGCAATGGTTCTTACTCAGCAGAAGAGCTCGGGGCGACCAAAGACAATTGTGACGAAAGAGGTAAAAGTTTCGCAGCTTCGTAGATTCAGGGAAGTCCTTGAAAGCCATTCTTCAGTGCCAATAGGAATTTGGTAAACCTACGCATCAGTACTTAAAAAAAAATCAATTTCATGTTAGCGGTTTCATTGGTCTTTCAAAGACCAGAATCCAGAAGACACCGTTGAAAGTTTGCTATTAAGCTTCAGTACGTCGCGATGGTGCGTCCATGTCTAAGTTCTCCCTTAAACAATGAATGCCGAAAAATACGTCTTCATTCCAAAGCAGGAAGGGTGCCAAAAACTACATGTAGGGCGGTGGGAATGGCTTGCTGCATCTTTTCTTAGACTAAGATTGTTGAGTGGCGGACAAAAATTTACACCATTGAACTTTTAAACTCAGCCTCGGAATATGATCATCTTAGGGGTGGTAATTCGAGAGGAATGTGAATAAGCGCTAAATGAAATGTTGATCGAGGTAGTGCAGATGGTTAATTCCCTTCTAGCAAATTGCTGCTGTTAATATGGAGGTTAATTGTAAGTATTCCCAAATGCTGAACTATCATTTCACATAACCTAAAATTCTCGTGTAATAAGTAAATAAAACTATGGATTATCTTACACTTAGCCATAGACCCGACTTTACGCGTTGGATTCTGCCTCGTTGAGCTGTTGGCATTGGAATATAAGAAAACTGGCGGAAAAGCTTTTAAAATATAAAAACAGGTTTGTCTAATAAATCTAAGCAAAGAATTCTATGTATTTTAGTGTATTAAAGGAAAAAATACTATTACCTAGATACTTAAATATTTTAACTGATTATTTTTCTTTCGGTTTATTTACGGACGCTCTTTAACATTTCAGGTCACCAGCTTCCCATTCAATTCAGGGCGTGAAACGACCGACAAATTTTGCTCAGAGGCCTCTTCTTTCAGGCTTGAGGTTCTTTTTCATGCTGTAAATGTACGACACGGGACCCACGGCTTTACTTCCCTTCCGAAGAAAGCCATACTTAGGATTTTTACGCCCGAAAAAAAAAAAAAACATCGACCCTGGCCAGGATTGAACCCGCGATCTTGGGTTTAGAAGGCAAGTATGGTTACCACTACATCACCAGGAACGACATTGATTTTACATGAATAGCTTTGTGTGACAAAACTGAATATTGAAATGCGCCAGAAAAATACATTTGATTTTTCTAAGCGAGGCTTTATTTTAATTCATATTAATGAATGGTTGGTTTGATGCATTTGAATACATTATTGCCAGCTACTTTTTTCTTATTGATAAAGCCTTTGAACTAAAGACATGCCCAAGAGATGCAAATGTATTTGTTTAAATACGTTAAACTAATGTGTATGTAAAATTCCTACATGCTCTTCGCTTTTCTATTCAATGTTCTGTATATTCCACATAGAGAATCAAGTAATAGAGAGCAAACAGTGCAATCATTAACATGTTGTGTCAGTTAAATTCAGTAGTTTAAGGGAGAAAAAGGAAATGTCCATGTATAAGCCACATAAATTCCGGAATTCACAGAATTATTCTTCTGTTGTTAATATGAGCCTTGTAAGTATATGTTTAATACCAATAACGGATAAAGACTTCGGTATCACTTTAATGATAATAATAGAGTCTGCTCTGTTGTGAAAATAAATTCCAGTTGTGGTAATCAAAAGTAGACTACACTTCATCATTTTGGGGTTCGCATTTGATTATATGGTTTGAAGGAAAGCAAAGGAGATGAGGAGCAAGGAGGTTATTAAAAAAGAAAAGAAAAAGATTGGAGGGAAAGGGCATTATTGTATGTAGTATTCTTCCAACAGGGCGAGCTTTTTGCCCCCTGGTGATAAAACGCACAAACTACCATGCCATGCTGCAGCTCGTGCGCTCATACTAAAACAACTGCCACACGAGATCGCGTGAAGGACGGTAATTTGGCGGCAAATCTACAGAAAATTCCTTTGTGATACCTTTCAGTAAAAAAATAAAGAAAGGAATTAAAAAAAACTTGAGGGAACACGCACGAACGTCATATAGCTATGGTACTCGTTAATGCAATATTTTTCCAATTATTTTCTGTAGACTATTTAAATCCTGTGGTGATAATGATAGTAATAATAATAATAATAATAATAATAATAATAATAGTTAAGCGATTCATTCGATAGTTCTACATAATGCCAGTCTGACCAAATATCTGAATGCGCGCGCACACCACATTCAGACATATACACAATGGCTAGAAAATACAATTTGTAATAATCTTTACTTTAGCAAAATTGCGTTCGTTATTCACTCTTAGATTATCCATATACATTCTTATAACAGAGAAAAAGACAAAGCCACATAAGCAGAGGAAAACCCTCAAACTTATCCATCAAAGGAATGCACATCGCCAATAAAAGTTATCAATTTCCTCAATTTATCTCTTTTCTCACAATGCCATTATGAAATCCAAATTCACATGCAGTGAAAGTAATTTGAGTTTCAGTGCTTGAAAACGAAATATATTCCGGTTATATTAGGAATTTATCAGCAAAAAGATAGTGTCAGTAATCGGGCATTTTTATAACCAAATTAATCTCTTAAGTATATGATAATTGTATATACATTTAACAAAAATACGCTTACTTCAATAGCAATAATTATGTTTAGTTATTTTATGTATTATTAATTTAAACAATTCCAGCCAAGAAGCGAATGTTTTCTTGGCTTCACTTTCTTCCTTTACGAAAGGTTTGGCTATTCATTTTACATGCTGTTCGTCAATCCTTTGATGTTTTTAACTATTTTGGTCTTTTTTATTCCTTTCCTGTGTCGTCTATGGTTTACGTAGAGATATTTCATGTAAAACTGTTTTTCCATGAATGAATTGTTCATTATTTATTTTATTTACGGGCGTCCCTTAACATCTCAGGTAATCAGCGTCCCATTCAATTCAGGGCGTGAAACGACTGACAAATTTTGCTCAGAGGCCTCTTCTTTCAGCCTTGAGGTTCTGGCCGGGATCGAATCAGCGATCGAATCAAGTATGGTTACCACTACACCAACAACAAGGACCAACTCCACGAATGGCAAATGATATAACATTTAAAGTCTTTCTTGACCTTCATTCCACGTCTTTATTAATTTTATATCTATCGTCATTAACTTCAAGCATTGTTTATATTTATTGTTTCTTTTCAAGGAAACTGCTCCGTTCATCTTATCTGTGGTTGAATTCTGTCTCACTTTACTTAAATTCATGTTCAAAAAATCTCTTTGAGAAATAAAAAACGACTCACTTCTTAGGTAATTCTTACATTTTTTTTGTTGGTGTTTTGGTATTAGTCTACTAAGTTATATATTTTTACTTTTTATCTGATATCTTCGATTTTCGTTCGGTCAGCTCTTGTATATTCTAAAATTTATCTTCACCATAAAAGAATATGGGATCAGTTATTGCTTTCTAAAACCTCAAAATTGTGTCAGTTTGTATTGTCTTTAGAGTTGTTTAAACTGAAAGAGTAGCCTAGCCAACGTAGCTTACACCTCTAACCTCTGTACAGGAATGTCCGCTATTACGTTGTTTTCCTGTAAACACTTGTAATTTAGTCTTTTTATTGATATTCGTAGGTTTGATATAAAATATATTTTGTGGATTGATCTCTGAAAATCATCTACTGTCTGTGTAATTATAACTTGATCATCTGCTATTAATAAATTTATTATTAGTATCATTTTGGTTAGTTGATAACACCCGAAACGTAACGAATGTCCGTTTATCTTTGAACCGCTGTTTAATTTGTATAACCTCACTTGCATCTTCGGAGGAAGTCCGCCGACTTCTCGAATTCTTTCCAAAAGGTTTATTATGTTTTAAAAACGAGCTTTCTTTCCATTATGCGGCAATTTCATCAATTTAAAATAAAACAATATGAGTGATATTGGAGATCCTTGTCTTATTCTTGATTAACAGCCAGTTTTCCAGTTCTATATCCTCCAATTTGTTTCTCTTTACTAACTTTATAGAAACGTCTCATAGCTTTTTGCTCAATAATTTTATGCCTGTTAACTTACCTGTCACATACCTCAGTATATCCTACATACGCTATGAATGTGAATTTATTGTATTCTTTATGCTTTCAAATAGCGGGACGATATTAATGTTATAATTCAGCTGTCATGTTGTTGTTTTGTTATAATTCGTTTTGATGAAGCAGTTCCTGTTAGGATAAAGTTTATATGCATAGTTAAGTAAGGTATTTCTCGAAATTATTCACAATTCTGTTTATCTCGTTTTTTTTTAAATATAGAAACAACAAGAGCAGGGGTTCTCAACCTATGGTACGTATACCATTGGTGATACATGAACTTCAGCCGGGTGGTAGATAGAAATTTAGCAAATAAAATAAATTAACATTTGTTTTACAAAAAACAAATATTTGACAAGTTGCTATAACTAAACGGAAACAATAGATTTTACATTATCATAAAAAAACTTTAGTCTGACTCTGTAACAAAATAATATGGAAGTTCAATTTACGACAATGGCAGAGTGCAACTCGATTATATTTGATCAGACAACAATATGATGCATTTTTCATTTGTTTAGCTGCAAGACACATTTACAGTTAAGAGAGCAGTGGAGTTACATTATCATTGTGAATGCGAAATTTTATTTGTTAAATCTCAGATTTATATGTAGTTTGTGCCAGATTCAGAAGTAAACCAAAACAGGAATAAGTGGTTAATTAAAGGACTGTGCTCAAAAAACTCAAAGGGAGAAATGAGTTTAAAGAGGTAAATAGTTCCACTTCTGCCAGATGCCAATATTTCTAATGCTAAGCACCCAACAGAGGACACCATTGTGCAAGAAAGCAACAAAAAGCCTCGTACACAAGCAATAAGTAAATACAATTCAAGTCATTTATCACAAGGTTTCAAGCATGGTGATTTGAAACACAAACCTTTGAAATATTTTCAGAAAAAAAACTATCAAATTTGTCATCAAGGAAAAAACATAACCTTATTAACAGAATCTAACATGAAGGCTCTTAAGAAATCGGTTTAGGAGTAACTAAGAGGGGAATATCTCACACGATCGGAGAGTCATTAATATTACCATATAGTTAAAATAACGTTAGGGGACAAGGCAGCAAAACAACTTGAAGCGATTCCATTATCCAATGCACCATGTCCCGAAGAGTTTTAGATTTTTTTGCAAAAGTTAAGCTGCAGTTAATAGAAAAAACGAACGCTAGTCAAAATTTCCCCATACAATTGGTTGAAAATACTGACATGAACTTGTTTCATCTTACTTACAAACATGAAGAAAGAGTTCTTGTTTTGTGAATCACTGCCTGCTTGTGAAGTATTTTCAAAATTAGAGCAATTTATGAAAATTAATGTTAAAGAACCGAATAAATGCGTTGGTGTTTGTTCTGATGGAAGCATGGGAAACAGTGGCGTTGTAGGAAAGGTTAAAGAAGTAACCCCAGAAGCAAAATTTGTACATTGTAGCACTCATCGCGGGGCTTTAGCTGCAAGAACGATGTCTGCTGCTCTAAAGACAGTTTTAAATGTAATTTGTAAATTCATTCTTCATTAAGTCCAGAGTAATTCACGATTATTTTATATTTTGTGTAATGAAATGGGTGCTGAACATGATTCTTTCTATTTCACACTGAAGTTAGGTGGTTTCGAGTGGAAATGTATTGAGTCGTCTGTTTGAGCTTCGTCCAGAAGTGCAGATTTTTCTCTCAGAATTCACTATTTCACCGACGAGCTGTGGCTTACTTCAGAGAGGTACTTTGCCGCCTCAACCAACTGAACAAGAGCTTGCAGAACGCGCTTACTTCCCTTGGTACGGGATAAAATTCTGGCTCTTGAGAAAAAACTAAGCTTCATGATAACAGAAATCAATATTGGGACATCTTCCTTGGATGATTTCTTAAGCGAAAATGAAATGTCTCTTCATTGTTACCTGGCAGTGAATATTAAGGAGCACTTTGGGAGTCTCATCTCATATTTCAATGCACACTTCCCTGAAAACCTGAATTCAGATCTTTGGATTATCCATTTTCTATTGCTGACACCTTACCAGAAAACTTACCTCCTTCAGATCAAGACGAATTGATCGATCTATCATGTAACGGAAATATCAAGCAAATGATCAAGAAGATTCATTTTAACAAACTTCCGGCTGACAAAAAAAAAATGAATGTTGATCTCGATTTAAAACTAAAATTAAATCAGTTGAAACCAAACATTAAAGAACTCTTTTTAGCTAACCAAGTACAACTTTCGCACTGAAACAAAAGTGTGAGTTAGAAATTAATTAAATATATAAAATCAACAGATTTTACTGCCTATAAGTCTGAGCAATGCAGTACCAGTATCAGAAATATATGTTTGTGAAAAGTTTGTTTAGGTGTCCGTTCATTACATTTTAACCTTAATAAATTAATGTTTAAGACATTTCACAGGACAATCCATTGAATGGAAATGGATTGCATAGTTTTTTCCTAAGGAAAAAATAAGAATTCTAAATACTTCATACAAAAAATTACTAAATAAATCGCTAGTACTGTTATAGGTTTGGACAAATTGTTATTTTTACCTTTATATCACAAAATCAGGCATTTTCGTAATAAATTTTGCTTACTGATACATCTAATATCCTTCGTTTCGTTGAATGTGATGTACGTCATTGGAAAAGGTTGAGACCCTCTGAACTAGACTATTCTGTCAGCCGTCACCACCAGATATTGAAAATATAAAATAATCGTTCTAACAGTGTATACTTTATGCAAAAGTCTTCTCGGCTGTAAGGTCATATCCAATGGAATTCTTCTCTCTTCATCTTTCCAAATGTTTCGTTCACAACTACGGTGGACGTCTTAAGTGATGTGCTCAAAGTAATCTTCCTGAAGCCGAGGCAGTAACTAGAAATTATGGCGGACATAAAGTTCTCAGTGATTTTATAGCAAACTAAAGATATTCTATTCAAAATTAGAAGACATCACTTAAGCTTGTTACAAAGACAGACCGTATAATCACAAAAGTAGGTAGGGGTGTATTGTCCAACGCTCATTATCTTCAAGGGTGTTGGTATGATTGATGGGCTTAAGCAAGTTTCTCTTCCGATAGTAAGCATAGCTTTCCATGGAATAGAAGGGTCAAGTCAGAACTGTTTTAATAATCGTTTGAAGTATCACGAAATAGGAATGAATATACAAATCGTTTTGATAATGAATTCACATACCGCCCATCGGACACCAGAACTATTGGAAATGGCATCAAAACATAAAATAAATAGTTCTGTTATCAATTCCTTCCCATACGAACCTCATTCTAGCATATGTGTATAGTCCATTGACTAAAGTACCTACTTCGATCCTTACAGGAGAAAATTTCGTTGAGAAGACTAAACAAATCATTATTGCTGTATCAAGAAATTAGGCTTTTATCCTGTGAATCAGTCAGCTGTAATTGATGAAGCCATTTCAACAGCACAAAATGATGAATAAAAAGTAATTTCTGCAATAATGAGGTCAACATGACTTCAGAAGGAAGTAACGTACCAGCAAAAACGAATCCCAAAAGACATATATCCATATCATCTTGCAATTGCAGAACTCGCCCCTTCTCAGAATAAAAATTCAACTAGACCCATCAATAAAAATCCTTCCCAATCAAAGCAAGAGTACCTCGTGGAATGAAGCAAAACCGGACAATTAAATCTGCAAAACGGAGCACTGATTAATATAACTACTTTCTATGCAACAAAAATACATTAATGGATGAACAAAAGGTCTTGCTTTTGTTTCTAGTGATATCGCGAGATTTGCAAAGAAAAGGACCTCAAAAACCCTCCGCCTGTAACAGATATTATAATGAAGAAGGAAGCTGGAATGGCAGTGAAGGAACATAAGAATACGATTACCATAGATTTACGAAGGTAGGTTCATAAATTTCCGGCCTAACCATTTTCTAGGTATGATAAAGACAAAAACTATATTTAACTTTTCAATATATTTACCCTTTATTGCAATACACTTCTCAAATCTTTGACATAATATTTCAAACCCCCCCCTCAAAAATAGTCTGAAGCCTTGGCTGCAAAATGGGCATATAGAGGAGAAATGTTCTTCCTCGAAGATCCTTTTTGAGTTTTGATAAGAAGAAATTGTTGCTGAGAGCTAAATCTGGGCTGTAGTGTGCATGATCGGTCTCCTTAAAGTCACATTTCTTCACAGTTTCCTTATCAACCAGATCTGTGTGCACAGGCCCGTTGTAGTGAAGAAGGCGCACACCACCACTCAGCTTTACTCGCCTTTTCTCTTTGATGAAAGCACGTATTCTGTGCAGCAGGCCAGCATAGTACTCCCCATTTACTGTGGTGTCCCTGTTCTTGAAATCAATGAAGAGTATTCCTTCACAATGCGAAAAAATTGTGGCCAAGATCTTCTTGGTTGACTGAGAGACCTTGGCCTTTAGAGGCGGTGCTTCGCCAGGTTTACAACACTCCATTGATTCTCTTTTGGACAAGGGATGGATTATAGTACAAGGCCATAGTTTTATCTCCTGTAACAATAGCTTACAGAACTTCTCTCTCGTTGGCACAGCAGAGAAAATGCCTGACAACAGATGACTCGTTGCTGCTTTTGGACTGAGGAAAGAAGTCTAGGCACCATCTTGTACTAACTTTAATCATATTTAAAAATTCATGAATAATTCGAAGGACTGTTGTTTTAGAAAGGCCCAACCTTGCTGCTATTTGTGTAACTTTGAGTCACCGGTCTTCCATAATTTTTCCTTCCACTAGGGCGATATTTTCAGGAGTGAACACCTCCAAAGGCCGATCTGCACGCTCTTCGTCTTCAATGCTTTCTCGATCCATTCGAAAAAAGATGGCCCATTCTTTTACGGTAGAATATGAGGGAGATGCTTCCCCATATACACCGTCCAATCTCTGTTTAATTTCATTTGGAGTAAGTCCTTCTTTTGTGAAGAATAACAGCCGGATACTCCATTTTGAAAATGTCACAATCTTCTACACATAGCCTTCTTTATGCAACTATATCTGAACAACTGAACACAGGGAGCGGAAGTTACAGCTGCAATTATTTACTTAAAAGATAAGGTATGGCACCAGATAAGGAGTTTGTGTAGGCGATAGCCCTTATCGAAGATGACACCTGATAAAGGTTTTGTGAAGGGGATAATCCTTATCGAAGAGGCCGGAAACTTATGGATATGCTCTGGTATGTATGCACAAAAAGTAAAGTATAACTACAATATTTTCATTTTCATTTTCTTGTTTCTTTTCCTTTTATTTTCTTAGTACGGGGCAAATGTTAATTGATAGTATAAAGCCAAACTTACACATTTAGAAAAAAAATGCTTTTTGTTGCAAATTACTTAAGCATTTGTTTATTTCAGTATTATCGCAAAATTGGTTATGTTTACCATATCCTATGCGCTCAACTTTAGAAGATATAATTCTCCTGAAACAGCAATGATAGTTTACATTGGGAATGCTGTTCTATTAGCTTGGACTGCCTGTTCTTCAGTTACAGCAACATTGGAGCAGGTTGAAGAAATAGCTAGGACATACTATCTGTCATTCCATGGCAGCGACGGAAGAAATTCTCCACCGAGGGAAGGCGAACGCGTGAAGGGTGGTCCAGCCCCCTCTCTTGCCGTCTGTCTCATTTGTTCGCCTTTTGTAATAGTGTCACCACAACTCGACACCCAATCTGTCATATCTCCCCACCTACCCTACCGTACCACTTATTGTTTGTGCTGCGGAATAAAAAAAGACAATCAGCACTTTCCGCAAATGATTCTCTCCTTAAGGGGGAAGGTTCACCATGCGTTCAACGTATGTCGTCATCATCAAGTTCGTACAGTTCTTTCATTACATTTGTTCTTAAATATTTTTTAGTGTTTTATCCATTTCACTGAGTAATATCGTTTATCATTTTGCACAAATAAGTGCCATCGGCATAGCAACAACTGCACTTCATAAGATATAAGTAAAGTGTACAAGTTATCTTATCTACATGGATTAATGCGCACCTTTTAGTGCAAATGTAGTACTCAGAATTGTGGTGCGCATTAGATTCGATGGTATATCAGATTGAAGTGTAAATATGTCCGTGGTTCGCCGGTAACCTCATTGAAATGTGTCGTTTATTACGTCATAACGCATTGCTGCAATGTTCGCCTTCGTTACTTTCATTGTTGGCCTATTATTGCATAGAACATTGAATAGTAGACAGTCATGAAATAGAGGATAAAAGAGAAGAACATCTTATGATGCTACTTTCAAGCGTAAAGTAACTTTTTGTGGTGAAAAAAAATAGCAGGAAGAGAGTTCGATGTAGTTGAGAGTAACGTTTTCTTGTGGCGGCAACAGAAATTGACATTATTAGCAACTAAAGCTAGTAGGAAGAAATTCACTCGCAAAGGAAGATGTCCTGACATTGAGGAAAAAGTTTTGGAATTCGTACATGAAAGCAGGAAGATCGGGCAACCTGTGACTAGAGTGTCACCATAAGAAACACTTACCTTTTCTACTTTGATCTACGCTAACTGTTCTAGCAACAGCACGAGTGATGAATTTTGTCCTTCGTGCTTCAAGATGTAACAATAGTTCACTAATAAATTCTGTGTTCTGAAGGTTCTATGAAGGGGATGAGATTGTCTCTAAGACGCCGTACAACAATCTTTTTTTATGATTTTGTTTTAAATTCGGGGTGTGCATTACATTAGAGTGTGCGTAAGTAGGGTATATAATCAATGGAAATAAAATAATTAGGGGAGGCGCTGCGAAGTTTAGACTGTAAGAAAATATTCCGCTTATATAGAAAGTTATTGGCGTCTGCTTTAAAAATATTTGATATTTCTTGCCTCTTGACATGTACTTTAGCTAACAAGTCTAGAAATCTAGCCACTCGTCTATTGTTGACGATCATTCTGTGTTCTGCCTTTAGGAATTCTCAAATACGTAACATTTTGCTAAAACACTCGTTTTACCGAAGATCTAATAGCATCATATATTTATTTTTCCCTGTTTACTACTTTGTCTTTGATGCTGAGGGGTGTATCATTTTATTTATAATACATGTCCTACCAATTAAAAATGCACACAGAGTTATAACATGAGATTTATATTATTTTGACCTGTCTATGAAATTATGAATGTCGTTAATATAGACAACATTCTTATATCTGACAACATCATAACGCCCCACACTAAGCATGGCGAGAAATAGGCAACATTTTGTAGGTGGGGGAAATACGTTGTCAAGAGCAACAAATAAATTACTTTTTAAACTCTGGAAAAGTAAAGCTGAAACTGTGGAAGTGATTAAACAAGTGTTGGGGTTAATTGTTTATTTCGTACACGGATATTCAACTGATAGGCACCAATCAGAAGTTGTGAAGAAACGATTGAACAATTTCCACGACTATTCCAACGGTTAAGGGAAACAGAGCTAATGGAACCGAATACAACGATCGAGGAGTAGAACGACGCAGTGTACGGACTACCCCATGGAAGAAGAAGAAGTGCCTGCTCGGAGCCTTCACTCGACACTCGATCAGCTGTACGTGAAATGTCGCGCACAGTGCTGTGTGTAAAGTAATACGGGAACAGCAGCTACACAGTCAGAAAGTGCCGCTTTGACTTCTGCTGACAGGAGATTCTGTTTCGTGGCCAGCTCGTTCATCTGATCTGACTCCACTTTATCTGTTCTTGTAGTTATGTGAAAAATCTTGTGTATGAGACACCAGTCGAGACTGAAAAGGATACCCTGGCAAGACTTCTCGCTGCCTATGACATTGTTCGAACGACATATTGGCTGTTCCAACGGGTACAACGGAACTTTGTACCACGATCCCTGTATCAAAGCTGGGGGACGTCACTTTGAACATCTATTGTGAAAATTGTACAGATAAATAAAGGTTACAATCTACATCTACACACAATGAATTTCGCTTATACCTATCGACTCCGTCGTTTCCAGACCAGGGTTACTTATCTCAAATTGATACTTTTGCGTCATTCCTGAACGTTTGTATCATTAGCCCTGAAACATATATATCAGTTTTGCAGTTGCTATCGCATCTCAGGTGAACAGCGAACAATTGAGAATTTCTACGAAATGACCCCAGTCCCAAGTTCCTTAGCTGCGAAAATGAGATGATGAAAATAGAAGATGCCTTACAAGGGAAAGTGGCGCGTTGTGTGACAAAAAAGTACAATTTATAATGAACTCACAATTGGAATAGCGCAAAGGAATGCATTCAAAATAAAATTGAGCACTTATGTTCAGTAAAAAGCAGGTTTAAATACGCCTCGAAACAAGTTTCATAAAGATACGTGTGAAGCCATGATCACCGCAAACATGCCCCAGATGCCAAAGTACTCCCAGTGACTTCCCGTGATGCCTAGAGATTATTTTCACTAAAATAATTAATCATAGTCCTGAAAATATGGAGAACTGACTTGTTACAAATCTGTTTCGTGCCTTGATGATTGCATATAAAGCATGTCTCATGTGATAGAGGTGCATGTAAAATGTATAAATGTGTAACGTGTGTCAAAGTAATTTTATTTATGTTAACTGCAAATTAAATCATTTTGAACAATTTTTGGGTCCCTAAGGGGTTCTGATGTGTAGTACATATTTTAAGGTTTTTGGATACATATTTAAGATAATATAACATAAAATTTGGAGTCAGTAAGCCATGAATTGGTTCGTGTGGGACATACAGTCACTGGAACTTTTCATTTCAGTGTTCTGGAAAATGATTCCGTGCCCGCCGGAGTACTCAGATTCAGGCAGCTAGTTGCTTCTTCCTGTATTAAAGGGTACAGGTATTTTTGGCCCGAAACTCTGTTGCCAAAAGTTAAGCTATCAATGAAAGAGTTCTCCCTTGAAGATGTAATGACAACCATAGGAAAGTAACATTGAGTCTTCAGTGGGATTTACTTTGAACTGAACACTAAGAGTGATTCCCTTCCTTCTGTTCTCTACCGCCGAGGTCGTTAAGACGCGAACCCGTGAGTGGGGTGTCTGGGGTTCGAATCCCGCCAGAGCGTCCTCCCTGACTGAGGTTCTTTCCAGATTTTCCTCAGTCCGCATAAATGGCAAACGCCGGGGAGGTACCCTAAACTTGGAACGTTTCCTTCCTTAAAATAATCTGTTCCCAAAAAATCATTTCATCTCATATATCATCAGTGTCAACCGCCTATGGTGCCTCAGTAGTAAAAACGGACGTTAAACACTATTAAATAAAACATCTGTTCTACAGTTTCAGCCTCCTGTCCGTGGGTTACCTTTTAAGCTTTTGCAAAAATTCGGAAAAAGAAAACATTTTTTTGGAACACACTCTTTTACTGCTTTTCAAAATATTCTCCTTTAAGATGCGTTTAAACCAATTCTCGAAACATTTTTCCACTCAGAAGTTGGTATCTCAAAAACACGGAATTTAAAAACTTCAACAGCTGCTTGAGGTGTTGAAAATCACTGTCCACGCATTTTGTGTTTGTCATTCGAGAATAAAAAGAGGTCTAAGGTGTAACTGGGATATTCTTCTGATCAGATTCCAGCATACGACGAAGGATATCACAGTTACACTTATGACTCCGGCCGCGAAAGCCTACGTTCTCTCACAAAAAGAAGGCATTAGGCAATACAAGTAAGGATAATGGGATATTAATTAGATGTTTTTTTCCCTTCAAATAATCAATTGTTTAACATGTTATGTGAGATCTGACAATGTCATTATGAAGAATGATGCGACGTTTTCGGTTGTTTTTCCTGATTTCGTCGATGACTTATGGCAAACAAATTGTTCTGTGCCATTCAGCATTAACTGTTCTTCGATTCTCTAAAGGAATGTTGCGACATGTCCAATACAACCGAAGAAACAAACGATCATTTTCTTGGAAGTGCTTCGTGAAGGAACAACTTTTGTGGGATTCGGTTCATCTTGGAACATCCAAACAGTGAACTGTTGCTTAGTTTCCGGTTCATACGAAAATATCCAAGTTTCGTCACATGTTACGGTGTTGTGTACAGATTTTGTAGTTTCTCGGTGGAATTTTTGGACATTTCATTACATCAATTAATATGAGCGTTTTTAAGAGATTCGGTCAAATTATGCGAAATGTGTCGGGAAGAGATATTTTTACAGCATCCATTTTTTTTAAGACAACCGATTTTGACGAAATTCATACTGACGGATAGGCGATCACAACGAACTTATGCAAACCAATTGTAAACAATATTTTCTGATGGTGTTTCATTACCAAAAGTTGAAAGAAGCGATTCTATGCATTGCTGTTGAGTTAGGCTTTTACTAAAATCTTACAAAAATCATTCAACGAAAATCTTCAAGTGAAATTTCTTTTTATTTTTTTCGCAAAATTTCTTTGTTTAAACGCTAACTGTAAACAAACTACTTTGTCAATTTCTAAGCTGCAACTTTTTTCACAATAAAAATGTCAATTGTTGGAAAATACTAATGACTTATCTGAATAGAGCCACCTAGTGATCGTTTGTAAAAACTTAAAAGGTAAAACCCTAATACCATATGCGTATCTTACTACAATTTCTATAGTAAATCGGTTATGTTTATTAGTCACCACCAGATGACTTATAGGAATAGTTATTTCTTTTACAGTGCTAATAACGTCAGACTTGATCATTCGGTGTTTATTTGTAATGTTCTGTCATGTTTCCTTTTTTTATTTTTAGGGGGTAACTAATTATTTACTCCCTTTTGATACAACATCTTACACATTCACTCATTATATCCGAATATTCACTTAAATATTTGAGATATAAATATGAAGAAAAGGATCATAAACAAGACTGAATAGTAAGAAGCGCCGTAGAATTAAGTTATATTTTCCAAGCATAATTGAAAACTTAGGAACGTTAAATACTTGTCATGAGAAATTTCAAAATCAGTGTTAAGTTGCCCAAAGTTATGTAAACTATATATAGATATAATTAGCTAGTACATGTATTGAATGGGTGAGAAAAATTGAGAAGAAACATGTCTGAAAGACATTTTTTCAAGAAATACATAAGTTAAGTATAGTAATATTTCAAAACGAAGTCACACCTGAAATTCTAGTCTACCTTCTCCCACTTTTTGTAATCCTTCATATATTTTTGTTAGATGAGGACGAGATTGCAGACACACGTGCGCTCATTATGCCCATCGCTAATGTCTAATTTAAGTTTCCAGGACCTAAACAAAACATTTTAGAAATTATATATTTATAATAATAAAACTATAAAAGGCCTACGGTTGGCTAAGTTTAAGAAGAAAAGGAGTACACATTTAGGCACGGTTCATGCTTTTGGCATTAGATAATAAAATTGCATGGTTTGCAAGAAAACTACACAGTTCCATTTTTCTTGTGTATGAGCATAAACCGCTCCAAGGGAGAGAGAAACATTAATGTAATTTCTTGCTAGAAATGAAAGAAATACAAGTATGTGATAATGTGTCCTGATGAAATTCAATTTTGTGAGATCAGTTGCTGTCAGATTACACAAAGAACTTGTTAGCCCGAGGGTTAACATACAGACATACGAAAGCTGGGAACATTCAAGCAAAAAACAGGGAGAAGAAATTCGTACCTCTCATGATTGTGGGAGCAAAAAAAGTTCAGTGATTAAACTGAAGATACTGTTTAGTATTTCGGCGCGTTCAGCATTAAATTTTGAAATTGCTTAAATAAAGTGAAGACTATGAAGATACATACTCTAGAGCAGATCCGATTCTGGGTTGTTGACGTCTGCGTGCTATTTGGCCGCGTTAAACAATGCATATCGGGAATACATTCACAGCATAACCATGTATGTTTTTATGAATAGGTCGTGTAATTGACAACTAAAAAGCAATACAAATTGTAAATACCGGACACACTAGTATTTATTTTAAGTTTATAAATACATAAAAAGTAAATAATCTATAAAAACTATGTTGATCATTACGTTAGAACAGAGCTCTTCTTGTTTTCTTATTTCCAAGTTCATTAATAACTTCTAATAAGCACACAATTAATTTTCTATATCAAAAAATTCTACTTATACTTAACGTAAATGAAACGAAAGCAATGGCTTTCAAGAATGGAGCAGTCTATAGCAGAGAAATGACTTGGACTTACGGAGGACACACCTTAGTTCACGTTAAGAACATCGTGTACCTAGGACTTACTTTTATGATGAATGGACAGTGGACGAAGCACATTGACACGGTGAAACATAAGGCAGGAGTGAAGACCATGGAGATTCTTCGGATACGCAGCAGAATTCCAGATCTTCCGGCAGGTTTACGGGGCTCTGGTCAGATCCACGATGACATATGACGCAGAAATCTGGGGGTGGTAGCAAACTGAGAACCTGGATCAGGTGAGAACGCATTTTTGAAAAGGATTCTGGGGATAGGGAGGGGTAAGGCTAATTGCGGAACTAAAAGGGAATTCGGAGCTCAAAGTGAGGCAATAGAATGTAAATTAGAGCGGTGAAACGTTGGCTGAAAATTATTTGGGAGCTCCATCTTTAATTAGAGCAACCTGCTTCAAGGAGCAGCTTAGTTTGGAAGGCAATGAGACATGGGCCTTCAAAGTGAGAAAGGGGTTAGAAATCTTCGGGTTGGGAAATATTTGGATAGCAGGCCAAGGTAACAGGAAAAGTGTATGGAGGAAGGTCAGGAACCGCCTGAAGCTTACAATCGCACAATGTGGGGAGATTTCGTTAGAAGTGTAAAGGGTTAAAATCTGGATGGGGGATGGAGCAGTACCTCAAAACAGGGGCCAGACTCATTAAACAGGTCGTCGCGAGGTTTAGGCTTGGAGCATGGCGGCAGCTCAGAATCTCAGGTGAAAATGGACTGAGAATTTGTCCCTTATGTGGTGAGGAAGAAGCATGATCGTATATCCTAGCGAACTGTAGCAGCACCGAGGCGCTGAGGAAAAAGTACCTGCCACCTTCCTTTACTGACACTGTCAGAAGGCTTGTTGTTGTTGATTTGTTTTATTTATCAACGCTGTTTAACATCTCAGGTCATTAGCGTCCCATTCAATTCAGGGCGTGAAACAGCCAATAAATTTTGCTCAGAAGCCCCTTCTTTCAAGCTTGAGGTTCTTTTACGTACCGTAAATTTACGACAAGGGACCCACGGCTTTACTTCCCTTCCGAAGGAAGCTATACTTAGGATTTTTACATCATAGGGCAAAGGGTATGCTGAGCTCTACTGGCAGGCAAGGATGAGGAGCAGGTAGGCAAATTTATGTAAAGGTGAGACAGCTCAGGTCTGAAAAGGATGAAAACTGAGGGGTGGTGTGAGGGAACTAAGCGGAATTAAAAATGGAATAAAAAATGTATGTATAGATGATATTGTGGTTATTTAATGTACTGACCATGGGGAAGGTGTTCCATATTCTGGATGTATATATGATTATTATTATTATTATTATTATTATTATTATTATTATTATTATTATTTTTATTGTTGTTGTTGTTAAGGCAATTACTATAATTATTATGTTAAACAATGGATGCATGACTTATTTACTTAATTATTTAAGTAATGAAATTTTTGTGCACTATAAAAGGCACGTACGGCGGACTCATGCGAAAGTTGCAAATTTATTAGTATGTATGTAATTTGAATAAAATACACTCATTCATTCAGCTAACAATTCTAAATCTTAAACATTTCTTGAGTCATTGTTTTTCTTAAATATTTTGTATAAGTTTGAGTTTTAAAAAAAATGTTTCGCTTGATACTACACCGACAGTTAAGGTGAGAAAAATTCTCAAATCTGTAAACAAATTATGAAATGATGAGGTGAAGTTATTTTGTGCAATGCAAGACAAGTGTTTTAATGGATCAGTTCCTGAAATGCCATTGCTCAAAGTTTTGAAGTCAGCTTTTGAGGAGCTCAAAACTATTAATATCTTTAAGATTCGTGCTTCCTTTTATTAATTTGAAGAGCAATATTTAAACCAGAACAACATTTTTTAGTTTTATCCTCTGTCATTTCTCTGAATTCACAAATACATTTAAATATATTACGATAATTTAGATTTTCAAATCTTTGCTTAATTGAATTTAATGCAGTATTAGCAATAATTAGATAAAAATGTATTCTACACGTTTCTTTTGTATATTTTATTTCTTCGAGGGACTTTCATAATTAAAAAGTTTTCCCCTTACAAATGGAAATTCTAATATATTAACTTCTTTAGCTAGAACTTCCACATCACTAATACGTGTCAAATGCTTCATTATATCTGGCTTTACTTAGAACTTTAACAAGCTCACTGAAAACTTAAGAGATTCAATTATGTTGGATTGAAGAGCACTGCAACATTTTACTTATGACATCCATTTTTGACAAAATATTGCCCCATATTGAGCAAATGAACTTGAAAGATGCAGCCTAATCTATCAAACACTGAGCCGAATGTTTTGTTTTCATATCTCTAGAATCATCAACCAATAAACTTTTTCAAGACTTCTCTTAATTACATTCTGAGAGACTGCATTGCTTTTAATCTACTCTCCCATTTTGGATCACTTTCAGACATGAAAGTTAACCTGGTCTTATCGCCTTTCAGTACGTCCAATCTATAAGGGGATGCAGAAAAATATGTATACATTTCTGAATAATGTTAAAAAATACACTCTTTCTAATATTACTTTGGTAGCATTGTTTACAACAAGATTCAGAGTGTGAGATGCAGAGGACACAAAAATGCTCTAGGATTGATATTCTTAATTTTATCCTGCAGGCCACTGAGCTAACCATGTTTATTTTTCCTATTGTCATATCCTTGCCCATGCATATTGCGGCGATAATATAAAAATAATTGTTTATTAATTGGGTTGGAATATTAATTTTGATTTAAATTGGAGTGGATCTGATGTTGTCTGGTGATTTAGGATGTCACTGCCACGGCTTGAAAGTCTGCGTCGAACACCCCTGCCGCTATCGGAGAGGTGTTCTCTCAAATTACTTGAAGGCTTTTTCTGGAAAGTTTCCAGGGGAGGAAGAAGATGCGGATTAGGCTTCACAAATGACAATATTGTTCACACTTAACTGTTAATTTTATTAGTCATTTTCCTTTAGAAACACTTCCATACCATTTGCAAGGAGCTGTGAAATTTTCAGATATTTCCTGACGCCTAACTCACAAATTCTCTAATCGTTCGCATTTACATATAACCTAGGTAGGTTTGAAGAGATTGTTATCCGCATGAGACATCTTTAAACTACAGTTTCTCGCGATCGCTTTATCTACACAAAATTACGCTTGTTCCATCTTCCACCAAACAAATTACAACATTGATATCTTCTAAGCAAATTGAGCTTTACTGTTCCACTTAACAAGATATATTTCTCACAATCTAAATTGAACCGCCCTATCTGACCTCCATAAGCGAGTTGTTTTTTAGCTTTCCGAAGCGATTCGTCCCATGTCGTTTTCCCAAACGAACTACTACTATATCCTCTCGTCTCCCCAAGCGAACTGTGTGGGAAAAACCTTCAAATAGATTTTCTACGAGAATTCAAATATTCGAACATTCCAGACGCATTACCAAATTCCTTCTTGATTGGCTTAGTCTTTTGCCGCTGTAAGTTGCTCGAAGAAACATTTTAAAAGTCGAGAACTGATTGGCTACACTTGCTAGAAACATTTATACGGAGCGAAAATTTCTCTTTTTAAGGGACAGTTGCCCAAGGTGAAAGCTGTCCACGACAGTTTTTCCAAGGTCTTATTTCACGGGGATGAAAAGGAAGGTTCGCTTGCTATTGAATGGCTGGTCTTGCAGATGACCCCAGGAAGTCGCTTCTTTGTATTACATGAAAGCGTTTATCTTTACAGCAGAGATTTCTGTTTCTTGAACAATCTACATCATTCTATATAAAACTTCATGAAATATATTAATTTATGAAAATACACTATGACGACGGTTAATTAATTTACAGGATTAAAGCTGAATGTCCTGTTACAATATTTTGAATATATAATTCATAATCTGGCAAGAGTTCCCTTTATGGTGACCATGGATAAACAACAGTCTCAAGTAGTCCACGCGTATCGTAATATGCGACTAAAATGAATACCTGGTTTTTGGAGGTACAGCTGAATCATCCAGTCCCCGAGGATATAGATAAGATACTTGGTTCTCCAGTAAAACAATTCTCATTCAACAACCCTTAGTAAAGTGTTAGTGTAGTAAAGTGTTGGTATGGACGGGTTTGTATCAAGCGACCATAAGCAAAGAAAATGAAGATTGAGTTTGTTACATGAATGTAAAAACACTTTTTAAAACCGGGGCACTAAATAACACTAGATAACTTGATTCAACAAATAATACAACACAAATGGATATAACACTACTACAAGAAATAAGATGGCTTTGGGAAGATGTATTAGATATGGAAACACATACTTCATTCTATAGTGGAAAAGATACAGGAGTGGGGTAGTACTTGTAACTAGTTTGTAAATGTTATTTAAATTTTTTAAATTACGGCTGTTAGATTTTTAAATTTCGGTTTATCCCACCCCTTTTGCAGGTGATTCCCCCTTCCAATATAATATTCCCAATATAATCTGATATAATTGATTTACATGGTATATGCTGAGTTTTGTTGTGAAAAAAACAATTATACGTGCCGCTAGAGCGATATTTTAAGTTTTAATTCAGGTAACCCCTCTCCTAATGAACGAAATTCCCTGATTTTCAGAAACTAATAGCAAAATCCAAAGGAATGAAGCTATTGAGGCCGGTACCGTGAAAAATGTGCTTATTTTTTAAATTTTTATTATTATTTATTTGTTTATTTTTAGGAAAATTCCGAAGGAATATGAGCTGCTGCAGTTGTACCAATGGAAAAATGTTTTACTAATCTATCCAAATGTGCATCGACTGTATCTACTAGTACCATAACTTTTTTTTAAAAAAAATACAATATTTCAAAAAGAAGCATATATATTTTGTGTGTGTCCCCGTTCTCTCTCTACCGGTCGCAATTTTTGTTTTTTGTAATTTATTTATTTATTTATTTTTACAAAACTCGGAACGTAGCCATCAATTAATAAATAATTCGTCGAGTTCGTTAAATTGAATATTTTGAGGTTAACCTAAAGCGAAAATCTTTAAAAAAAAATGAAAAATCGCTCTAGCGGCCGCAATTTTGCTTTATCTCAAGGAAACTCAGTACAAATCTTTAAAATAAATTGGTAAAAGTAATACTGGAAAATCATGGTAATCGGGTCAATCAGATTTTTTATGGTGTTTAACGCCCGTTTTTACACTGAGGCACCATAGGCGGTGAACACTGATAATACGCGAGATAAAATGACATATTGAGAAAGGTTATTTTTTTTTTTTAAGGAAAGAAACGTTCCAGGCCTTAGGGTATTTCCCCGACATTTGTCATTTATGAGGATTGAGGAAAAATCAGGGAGGACGGTTCTGGCGGGATTCGAATCCCAGACCTCTCGCTCACAAGTCCGCGCCTTAATGACCTCGGCCACTCATGGCTGTGGGGTCACTCTAAAAACTTTTGGGGATTAGAGGTAAATTTAAAAATCTATCTAGAGGCTGCAACGTTAAACGTTTTTAAAGGAAACTCGATATACACCATTAAGAAAAATAGGTCGCGAAAATTAGCGAAATCGGGCTATTAGGAGGGAATGTTTACATGACACCCAAAATTTAAAATCGCACTAGTGGCATTAATATATAATTTTACGCAACGAAACTCCGTATATGCCATTCAAACTGAATGAAAAAAATCTTTTCTGAAAATCAGGCAAATCGGGCCTTTAGAAGGGAGATTACCTGATATTCAAAATTTAAAAATCCCTCTAGCAACAACAATAATTGTTTTTTCACAGCAAAGTTCGGAATGTAACATCTTAAGGAAACCAGTTTTTGAAAATTATCATATTTTTGGGATTAGAGGGGGTTTAAAAAAGGGGGAGGAGGTTAAACCAAAATTTAAAAATCGCTTTAACGGATGCAATTTTATTGTTTTAAAGGAAATTGGATACGTGCCATTGAAATAAAATAAGAAAACAGTTTCTGAAATTCAGTGAAATTGGACTATTAGCCGGGGGGAGGGAGGTTAATAGAATAATAGTGCCAAACTGTCTGAAAATTCACGCTAAGCATAAGCACGTTGCGCTCCAGTCTACATCTCCATTGCAACTAAAACGCTTTGAAATGTTTTATAAGATGACAGCCGCCACATTCCCCCCACATGCCAAATCCAAATAATCGATGATGCAAAATCGCCTGATTCACTGCCTGCACCCTGTACTTTACTACTATTAATGCTAAGTATAGTTCATAAGATTGTGGAAATCTTAACTAGAACTAACATTCTTTTGTTTGGGATTAAAGTTTTATTTTAATTAAAGATATTATTAAGTAGAGATTAATAAAGGTTTAAACTCTTTACGATAGCATAAGTCAAAAGAAAATATCATTCTGGTTGAATGTGGATAGGTGTAACTAAAGGGTTTGCTGGAGTGAAGATCATGGCAGAAAATACACAACAGAGAGAGAGAGGATTAAAAAAAAAGATCGGGTAACGCGCCTTTTAAAACAGAAACATCAATTTTTCTGGTTTTGATGCCACCAACCTTGTCGATGATCCTTTGATTAAAGCCTTGAATCTGCATTGCAAGTTCTGTTTCTACGGAAACCATTGTATTTTCTGTTTTGAAATAACGTTTAACTCACATTAATATTTAGAGTTAGTCTACCCAGTTTTTCATTTTAAATTTCCCCTTCCTGGGCACAAAGAAAAACCTTAAGATATAAGTTTGGTGTTGTGTTCATTTTTTGTACATTCATTTAACACGAAACGAAATAAAGCAACTGCTTCAAGAATTCACACAAACTACTAGTCTGCCATTCAACAACAGCTGACGAAAAGAGTGATTATTGCTGCTTCGGGGTGTTTTTAAAGCATTTATAATTCAAATGCAATATTGCTTGATATTTAATATATTTATGACTGTGTTGCCACTTATTTGCTATTTCACTATAATTACCTAACAGTCCTTTAAAATGTTTTATAAGGTAACAACAATCCGTCGAGGCAAAGTCTCAGGTGGTGCATGCACACAATGATTCTGACAAAGATATTCCACTTACCTACCGTTTCATCCTACTTCTCCCGGTCAAATAGTCCACAAGCTTACCGAGATATTATAGGCAATATACAAATATCAGGCGCAAGATATAAGTGCCTTACAGAGGTTGTTTTAAAGTAAAGACTCATCAAACAATAGTAATATAGGAAACTAAATGTTAAGAAGTAAAATATTTGAGGGTAACGCAAAGCAGCAACTTCCTGGAGCAGTCGTGCTCATTCACGCCTTAAAGCTCCTTTTCGGTTTGCTGATGTTGCTCGTTAGCGCCTCGGCATAACTGCAGGTGATTCTCTTACTGTTTGTTCAGCAGCTCATGTTGTGAGTTTGGAATGCAGTCACTTGAATACCAGTTCGCGGAAATGAGAGCTTGACACACCTCAAACATTTTAGCACTGCAGGAGGAGAAAACAACTGTAGTCTGCTCTCAACGCAACCACAAGCTATCAATCACATTTTCCACAATACCATTTATCCCCCTTTCAAGTTTTTTCACATGTTTACAATAATCTTACCAGTCTGCTTTTATCTAAATGGTATATCTTAAGGTTTCTGTTGCATCTCTCTAACCGTCATCTTCACTTTAGCCCAGAGTAATTCTATAGGCTACAAATTACACTGAGGAACAGATAAATCAAGTTCCGAGAAAGATGCACAGTTTAAATTGTTTTCTCCAAGTTTTTTCATTTTAATTCATTTGTTATCAAATTTCCCAAAGCATTTAATAGATTGTCTATCTACTTGTACAGTATGACAAAGCCACTATCTAATACCACAACGTAGGTAGATGGCACCTCTAGAACCCAGTTTTCAAAGTTTATTGGTTCCAAAAACGCTTTTACACTTTACTTCCTTTTTAAACTTTACCGATATTTTATCCTGTGTCAATAATTTCTAATTAATCAGCGATTTCTAAACATAAGATTATCATAAATCCAAATTTTCTAAATATGCGATTATTTTGCCCATTTCCTTCTCACCAGTTAACTGTGTCGCCAAGCCACGACAAAAATTTTCTTGTACGCTGCCATTTTTTCTTCTGAAATTACTTTCCAAAACGATCTTCGCCCCCAGGAAAAATTATTTCTTCCCTCATACTGCAGGTAGTGATATATTACACGTAGGAATAGGCTTCTCAACAATGTAAAGTCATGTATAATACTGCCAGTAGAGTACAGAGCGTGTTGTCTTGTTTTCCAGTGCTACACCATTGTAGTGAGAACACTACTTTCACCATTAATACTCAACTACTTAACTTCTTGGGGGTTCTGTTAATTATGAAAGTCTATGTAGACAAAAATATCTCAGTATCTTCGCTATGAGCAGATTCTACAGATTTCCCTATAGCTTCCTCGTCGTACCCTTTAATCGTTCTACAAGTGAAATTCTAATCCTCTATTTTATTTTCTATTCTATTTTATTCCTTACATGCGTGCCCGTAAATACAACAACGAAATGCTTGTAGAAAGTAATGAGTCAATGTTTTCATCATACAGTTTTGGAATACCTGCGTATGCGATGCGTTCCTGGACCCTGCTTCTCAAATACATCCCGCAAGCATTTATCTACTTGTGGAGAAACAGTAGCCTGTCTTGCTTAGCATCATAAAATGCAATCGGTTCAGCCAGATTTTTTTTTTTTTTTTTGGATTTTTTTAATACTACAGCAATATTAGTTTTAAAACTACAATTTAAAATTAAATAAGTTAAAAAGAGATAATGCTATTTACATTTTCAGTATTTCATAATATATAATACAGCGTGTCCCTAAAGTCCGATAAACGTTTCTTAATTTATTACACAAAAACTACAAATGATACAGATTTCGTATATGTGTCATATTAAAGAGGAACTCGAATGGTTTCGTTTGATATTTACCGCAAATGCTCGTAGTTCCAGCATCCACCGCAGTTGGCGTTTTGTTAAGTTGGCGACTTCTGGCGAAGTACGCGCTTTCTGTGTGTTGGAATTCTACACATGTAAAAGTGCTACAGATGTGCAACGGAAGTTCAGGACTAAGTACAGTAAAGAAGCACCAAGCAGGGAGTCTATTTACACCTGCCATGACAAGTTTGTGAGTACTGGTCTTGTTTCCTAAGAAAAGAAGTGGCGGTCCGACAGAGTGAAGAGACCGTTAACTGTGTGAGAGAGACATTCATAAGAAGTCAGTTCGTAGAGCATCCCGCGAGCTGCAATTACCGCGTACGACAGTTTGGAAGACACTACGTAAGAGACTGTGTATGAACAGTTGAAACAAATGACAAACAACAGCGTTATGAGTTTTGTATCCGAGTGCAACAATGAATGAAAGAAGATGACGACTTGGTGAATCGCATGATCTTTAGTGACGAAGCGACGTTTCATACAAATGTCAAAGTCAACAGACATAACTGTCTAGTGTGGGGTACCAGAATCCTCTTCGGATATGAGCGTGATTCACCTGAAGTGAACGTTTTCTGTGCAGTGTCATCGCGGAAACTTTACGGACCATTCTTCTTCACCGAAAACACCGTAACTGACATACTTACCTGGATATGATACAGCAATGATAGTTCCCACAAATGCGAGAAGATTCCTTCAGTTTCCTGTTCCAGCAGGACGGGACCCTACCGCATTACCATAACGACGTTCGTGATTTTCTGAACAACTACAGCTACCTTAATGCTAGATGGGACGAGCTGGGAATAATGATAACTGTTATGAATACTGGCCCCTTACATCCCCAGATCTAACTTCCTGTGACTTCTTTCTATGGGATTACATCAAATATTGTTGTATATGCCAAATTTGGCACAACATCTAGAAGAACTCAGGCGTAGGATTGAAGAATTTGCCACCACTGTATCTGAGGATATGCTCCAAAGAGTTTGATTGTCGTTTAGACACATGCCGAGTCACACGTGGTTCCCATATCCATTCATTGTAAAATCAAACATATAAAACTAAATCACTGGAGTTTCTCATAAATATGACATATATACGAAAGCTGTGTCATTTGTAATTTTTGTGTAATAAATTAAGAAAAGTGTAACCGGACTATAGGGACACCTGTATATTTCATTTATTAAATTGTTTATATTCACTATATTGGTACTATTGCAAAGAAAATTTAAATATGAAAGTATAACAGTTTAGTTAGTTAAGTAGAAAGTTTACAAAATTTAATCTTGGTCCGTGTGGCAAACATAAATGATAATACACTGAAACCCACAAAATGTAGTAAAGACAACTTGGATTTTGAAAATACCGCAATCTTTGTCGTTCCTCGTCTTGTACTACATTTTATCAAGTGTTTCAACATGGTAGATGGCCATAGCTGAAACTACTTTTTTTTTTTAGTGTGCAGTAACAAAAAAAAACGAATACGGAGTTATTTTCGATTAAGGAAAACCGTTAAAAGCCCTAGTTCCAGTGGTATCGTTGATCAACTCGACACTTTTCAAATGAAAGTTTCATAAACAACTCTTTTCGCGCATATGCTTGACTTAATTGCTCCACCGTGCTGCTTCTGAACTGGATAGGGATTCGCTTCCACGATCTTTAAAAGTAAATAATTGTTTGCGAGTAATATTTTATTAAATTTTAAAAGTAAAGTTGTACTATTAAACATGAATAGTATTAAAATGATTCTAAATTGTCGACATTGTGTGTGCCGAATTCTCATAAAATGTACAGCTTCTTTATGTCATTAAAAACCTAGAGACATTTATTTGACACTTATGAATACAGGTGAGGACGATGAGCATTGAATTCAATTTGTTTATGATGTGGTTGATTTGAATTTTTAAGCTAAGATATTTTTAAACCATTGTCACACAAATCGAACAGAACTTTTTTGTAACAAAAGTGTGTTGAAAATGGAAAATTCCTTTTATGAATTTTCTTTCCTATAAAGCTCTGGATTTGTTAGATTTTATATTTTGTCCAAATTTATATACATAAATTTGGACAATTTCCTCATGTTAGCATATTTCTTCATTTTAGAAATTTAAAATGTTTTAGGATGAAAGAATGAGTAAAATAGTGTGATTTTCTTCTTTTGAGTTTTTCTCCTAGTCCCCCCTAGTCCAAGGAAAAGAAATAATAAACTATTAAATAGATGGAATTTCCTGTTAATGTTGCCTATCCAGTGTCATTTAGTACACTACTGCACGCATATATCGCTACTAGTATTCGCTGTGCAACTACAACAGATAGTTACGTCAGCTTCCTGTTTATTCTATGGTCGTTTTGTATCTACATCATTCTAAATATTGTATAGGACATATTGTAACATCTATAATGGACAGTAATCCAATTGTTAGATATTCGAAACATGTGTGCGAGACTTTAATTGGGAAGGAAAAGATGTAGGAGCAGTGATTTACTTTCATGGTAAACTTTACTTTAATATTCTTTATGGTTTTTAAGAATTATTGATCAACAAAGCAGTAAAATTAATAACTCACTTCTTGCGTAATTAAACGCAGTTAATAAAATTAATGGACTGCAGCATCATAATAGTATAATATTATAAATATTTTTATAAACTATAATCTCCCTTTACGCTAACAATTTTTTACATTTATTTCTAGATCAGCTCCTAAAGGTGGTAATTACCTAAATTTCAATACTGCAGAAGTAACCGTTTGCTCAAAACTGATAGGAGATAAATTTGTTAATATTTATTTATAGATAATTTATAAAAGTTTATGAAATATATTTTATGTATTTATGGAATCTTTCGACTTCAAATCAGGTGGGAAGAAAGTGAATTGCTATGTTATTTAATAGTGAAGTATTATCAGTTCCTCACAAAACCGTTCACGTTTAGCAAGCAATGAGTGAAAGAGAAATATACGCCCTATTCGACACGATTTATTTTAAACAATCTTTTTTCTTTCTTCTTCTTCTTTTTTTCCAGCTGATCGTATGGGCGAGAAAGTCAACAAACGTTCATTGTCAATATACATCCGTTCGATCCGTGACATGGGTCTGTCCGGTTACTGTTTTGGAACAATCACTGCAAATATTTGTTTTATTCTATGTTAAATTACTTTGTAACTTCAACAGACGCTTTAACTAAGCATTTTCCGGTTGTGTGATCAAACAACAACAATAATGATGATGATCATAATAACAACAACAACAACAATAATAATAATAATAATAATAATAATAATAATAATAATAATAATAATAATAATAATGCTTTCAATAACTAGTGTGCACAAGTTTCAGATATTGTCAAAATCTAAGAATACTAGTTTAAATAATTCATATACAATTGTACAGTATAGCAAAAGTTAACAGCATCAGTAGATATACAGCAACATATTCTTAGATATCGTTTTAGTACACATTTACAACAATAAAGGAAAAATACACATATTTTCTACAATTCATCCACCCTGTATAGGCATTTCTCAGTCAAGAATACCTTTAATTCTCTATTAAATTTCTCCCCATTTTTATTTTTAGAGTCTCTGGTAGTTGTACAAAATTACACCTTTGATAAATGGGTCGGTCCTGGTGGTGTAGTGGTAGCCATACTTGTCTCCTAAACCCAAGATCGCGGGTTCAAAACCGGCCAGGATCGATGGATTTTTTTCGGGCGTAAAAATCGTAAGTATGGCTTCCTTCGGAAGGGAAGTAAAGCCGTGGGTCCCGGGTCGTACATTTACGGCACGAAAAATAATCTCAAGCCTGAAAGTAGAGGCCTCTAAGCAAAATTTGTCGGCCGTTTCAAGCCCTGAATAGAATGGGACGCTGATGACCTGATAAGTTAAAGAGCGTCCGTAAATAAATCAAATCAAAAAATAAATAAATAAATAAATAAATGGATCACGTGCTGAGGCTTTTTTGTTTATGGTGGCTGTTTACAATTAATAGCATTAGTCTATATACACACAGTAAGGTTAAGTTAACAGGTTACTTTCCCTAAAGACTTTTCGACACCAAGTACTTTTGCTGTCTGTAAATAAATTGTTTACCTTGTTTTTGTAAAATTAGTAGGCTATTTAGGTTACCAATATCAAAGTTCTATGCTATACTGTACATAAGGATAAATATAATGTGCCGTTTTTAGTAGTGCAGTAGCCAGACATTTTGAGAGTCCCCTTAATATATATATAATCCCATGCTTATTTTCTTGCATATACGATCTACATGGTAGTTATATGTCAGATCCCTATCAAGGTATAATCACAAGAAATTAACACAATGAGTTGCTTCTATAACTTTTCCATTTAGCATTATTTCAGGATTATTACTCTTATTGTTGTAATGCTGGAAGTGTATAATTATTGTCTTGTTTAAATGTATTTTTAGACTTATTTTCAAGATATTTCAGCATGCTATTAAATGTTTTACACTCTCTACTTTCTTACCCCAAAATAGTTGTGATGCATCATGCGCATATGAAATTACTTTGCACTTCTCAAACTGAGGGAAACGTTCACACATATAATGTAAAAAAGAGATGATGAAAATGTTTCAATATTACCAATTTTACTTTGTATTCCAGTGCAGTAAAGGTTTGCTTCTCCATTGATCCACTTGATTCATCGCAAATTAAACATAAAAATTGATTTAAAATTGACTTATCAAACTAACAGTAAATTAATTCACTATACCTTTTATTTGTTGTTTACTTTGCTCCTGGACATTAACAAATGGAATTGTTATTATCATTTAATGAGCTCATAATAGATAAACACTAAAAATTCGGCTGGCAAACATAATCTCAAAATGACAAACTAGGCATAAAAATTAAAAAAGCAGTTCCCACATTTTTCTTAGTAACTTCATATAAAATGCAATTGTTTGTATGTGTTGGGGTTTTCGCAACTGATTTTTTATCAAATATTTTATCATAACAAAAGATGAAAAAGAGTAGTGTATTATTTTTTCTATTTTTAAAACCATGTTACAGTATGTTCAAAAGCAAAAAAAATAATACTGCATGCAATCTCCATAGTAAAAAACATTTTATTTTATAAATAAATAACAGTTATATTTCTTAAGTTCTTACCCAAATATTCAATTCAAGAAATGCTAACTAAATTAGTTGTTATTATGCTTTGTGCTAATTTTTATCCTATCCTACTCTGAGATATGCAAGCATGCTCTTTGATTTAAACCACCTTATAACAAGTAAAGCTCAGAACTACAGCGAGCCGGCGGAATTTTAAAGACAACCTGTATTCCGTTAATTATGTCAAAACAAGAGAGCAGCTTTTGCTGTTAAACTTTCTGAGCGAATTATTTAATTTTGCGTACGTAGAAATTAACCGTGGGTTGCTCCAGGAGGAGTCGAAAAATTGAAGGGCCTTCAGAAACTTTCGTTAACTAAGGGGGAAGATGAAAACAACCACGTTGTCAAAATTATTAAAAGTAAGAACATTCGACAATTATTCATGTTGTCCAAACTTAGCAGTTTATGAAAGTTACGTCAGATTACACTGGAGTGTGGGTTATTTCATATATTTCTGTTACAGGGTAAAGAAAAGTTTGTATCAAGACAAGAACATCGGAGTTAGCTTCTGGGTTTTAGAAAATCCTTCGGCTATTCGGTATGAAAGAAGAGTTCTTTACATATTTTATGAGAAACAGCCCAATAGCTTTGAGCATTTTATTTTCTGCCAACATTTCTGCGACTATTTCGTATGACCGAGAAGTTTAAATCGCTAAGTTAAAGGAACTGAGGCAAATAGCACTTTAACTTTCAGTCCTGAGATTATTTGTGGAAACTGCGATATGGCTACAAATTCAATTAAAAAAACAGAAAAACACACAGGATTTTAAAGCATCGAAAACTCAATTTCACACATTTACTTGACCGTCTCAAGAATTTGTAGTATTGGGCATGGAATACTAGAAGCAAAAACGAAAATAAAGTCAGGTGCCAGGACAGCATGGGCGATTGGATGGATGGAGTTGTTGATTTGGTTTATTAACATCTCAGGTCGTCAGCGTTCCATTCAATTCAGGTCGTGAAATGACCGACAAATTTTGCTCAGAGGCCTCTTCTTTCAGGCTTGAGGTTCATTTTTGTGCCATATATGCACGACACGGGACCCACAGTTTCTACTTCCCTTCCGAAAAAGATGACAGGTAGGAAGGTAAATAGGTTAGTAAATACTCGTGCCTAAAGATGGAAAAAGTGAAGAAACAAAGAGAAAAAGGTTTATTTGTTTTTGGTTCCATACTAAGGACCGAATGCCGAATTGGGATGAAATTTTTATACTTATAAGTGAAAATGGTCCTAGATCTGCTGGCTTTTACTTAAATTGAGAATTACCTGAGATTCATTTGTCACATCATAAATTAAATTTCCGGTACTCTGAACCTCAATAGACATCACATGCATTGTTTGTAGACAGATCTTGGGTATGTCTATCAGATATTTCCTGTTAGACTAGCAACATTTACTCCAGAATGCCTTAAAGACTATCGTCCTTTTGTACGCAGAATAATTACAACAAGTTCATATTACTCTAAGTATTACATATCTCTTTGTAATACATATACGTTACGGTATGTAATATTCCTTGTGCGTATTTTAGTAATTGCAGATTTTCTCAATGAGCAGGAAACTGCATATCAATTGCCTACCCGGAGAACCAGGAGCTGTTATCTGCAGTTCAGAATAGATTCGTTACTTTCAACTGAGCTAACGAGCCCGATCTACCCATAGGCAAAACTGATTCAATGTCGATGTTTACTCCCCCTATCATATTGCCCTATGGATATGTTCAGAGGATAAAACAGATCAGGTTGCCAAAGGAGAGAATATGGAGAGGTGTCCACAAGGAAGAGGGAAATTAACCAGGTGGAAACTTACATGGGTATAGATTGGAGAGAAGGATGTGATTGAAAATGATAGAAAATATGTGCAAGAAGATTCAAAAATACTATAGAACCTGCTAGTAAATTAATGAAGAATATTTAGGCAAATAATTATGGATTGGACGTTTAAAAATATTATTTTTAAGTATTTCCAGTTTTAATTTTTGATAACAATATGCCAGCTTCTAATAAAAGAATCCTGAAAGTTTAGAAGTTTTAAGTTGGTTAAATTTTGAAGGGAAATACGTGTTCAAAATCAATGAAAATGCAAATATATTTAAGTGTTAAAGAGTTTAACTGATATTATATCTTTATATCTTGAATTATGTCAATAACTAATTCATGTAGTATTTCAATTCTGCAATGGAGCGTGCTGTATGTAAACAAAAAATCTTAAGTTTTAAAAAATATATTCTTAAATGGAATAAAACTAACATAATAAAATATTTTCTAAATGTTTAGGAAATAATAAGGCAAATATTCTCCTACCTGAAAATCAAAAGAAATTTTAAACTTTTAAGGAACTTTCAATAGCCCAGCATCATAATTCTGTTAATTTCATTGATTGCAGAAAATAAAACATCTTCCACGTCATTTAAGCCGCCACACAATGAATTGAGTGTACACCAGTAAATAGCATGTTTTCTCTTTATTTACAGAATGCAATTTTTCAGCATAAGTTTTACATTAGAGTCCGTGAAAAGAGATCTTCTGAGTGTTTAAATGCCTAATCCGTTCTGAAAATCCGATGTTAAGTTTGCGCTAACCACATTATCCCTGGTTTGCGCCCTCCATGACGCCAATCGACACCATAGACCTTAACAAATATTTTAAATTTTTTATTTTTGCATTACCACAGTCTAAACATAAATAAAAATATGTAGACCGATAAATAGTGCACGTATTTTATAATTAAAGGAAATAGCATCACTACTCAAAAAATACAACAGATTAAATAATAATTAGTATACTAAAATGTATAGACGATTGCTTGTTAGAAGAAGCTCTAACCCACCCCCAGAAATTTCTCTATGATCAAATGCTGAAGATAATCGTGGATGACTAAAACTGCGAATATTTATTTGTTTTCATGGGAGATTTTAAGATCATAAGGATGAAGTAAATTTTTTAGATATATTGATAAAATAAACTTCCGAATTTGGAGATACGTCTAAGATTGAATCAGAAGAGAGCGCGTTATGATGTAGATTTATGCCAGGATATCTTTTCAATGTTCTGGCTAGTCCTAGAATTTTTATGACGTTCCATTTTCTTTTTGGTGACACTACTTTGCCTAAAGGAGAGTAAAAAACTAGCAATACAATAAGCAACACTTGACTGCCAACCAAAGATTAATTACAATTAAAGTTACAATCTAGGAGGATAAGACAATGGTCAACACACTCCATTGGATGCTTAAAGAAGGAGCTACGCATAAAGCTTGACTTGGTTAAGACATCGTGAAAATTCTTGGAAAGACAAATGCAACATTGAGTGAAACATGTACCATTTCAGTGATATATACCGGGTATAATAATAAGACATGGCCAAACTTTCAGGACACATTCCTCACAAACAGAAGAAGAAAATATGTTGTACATACATGGGTCCTGAAACACTTTATTTTCATGATAGAACTCATTTTCTACAACTCTTCATAGTACATTAATCATGGGAAACACACAGGAACAGAATATACCAACACACCACATGAAACTCTTTCTTACATGAAATGTTCACAATGCTCTCTTGATTACGTCTGTTAAGTTGTAATTCTTGGAAAGTTTTCACAGATGTATTGTCTCTGTAATTGAATTAGGATTAATCCGACCTCCTGATAATTCTTAGGTTCCCCGCCAATGTTTTGTGTTGCATTTGAATGAAGGCATTTGAACATGCTACAGGAGGTAACCCCACTAAACTTTTATTTGTGGGGGCATTTGAAAGCTCTTGTGTATCGAACCCCGGTACAAGATACATAGAGTATTCATGCCCGTATTGTGGAAGACTGCGAAACAATACGCAGTTTTCCAGGGTTACATCAGCTCATCCGAATTCAATGCGACGGCGGATTGATGCATGTATCAATGTTAGCGGTCAAGTTATACTACCTCCGATTTGTTTTCTTCCTTCTCAGGATTGGAAACAGATAGAAACATGTAGTTTGTTTTAAAATACGCGGGCACTCGTTGTCAATGCGTGACAGAGATGGCAGCACTGTATGACACACTTAACTCTAGCGGCAGCGGCGAGAGTAAGGACTGTTTTTGATACTTCCAAATGGCGACGTTTTCATTGCAAGAATGGGTGTAATCATTCGTTTTCTCGATTTGCGTGGGACGTTCTTTTCATCGATTGTGACAATGGATGAGACATGGATGCCGTTTTTCAACCCTGAAACGAAGCGCCAGTCTGTTCAATGGAAGCACTCAATGGAAGTGATTTTCCAGTGGTCAAAATAGACTCCTACAGAAGCGTTCGCAAAGGCCATGGAATCATGGCGTTGACGTTGTGAAAAATGTGTGCAACTGCAAGGGAAATACATCAAGAAGTGACACAAGTTTCCTAGTTTTCGTGTGACTAGTTCGTGAGGAAAAAAAATCCGAGGTGTTATAACTTGAATACACTTCATAAGAAAGAGTTTCATGTGGTATGTTGGTACTTGCTGTTCCTGTGTGTTTCCCACAGAGTTGTAGAAAATGAGTTCTAACATGGAAATAAAGCGTTTCCGGACCCATGTCCATATAACAGATTTTCTTCTTCTACGTGTGAGGAATGTGTTGGCCGTACCTTATTGTTACACCGATAGACACATTTCATAAAATACTTAGTCAAATATCATGCTATTTTACGACACATTTTGCATTTTGTTTTTTGTTTTAGCGTTTTGACAACAATTGCATTTTAAAGTTGCATCGCATGTTTATTTTTTAACATTATAGGCTTTTATTGAGTTTGCAGTTCATTATTACACAACGTACTTTTTTGCTGACTTTCTTATTCCTTAATCACACTAGAAGAGCTGACCTAATCTGTCTACCTATAAGTAATGGCGGGTCATTTTGACCCGCACCACCTTTATATATATATTCTAGACCTGTTCAGTTAACACCAAACAGTTAAATTTAACTGAACAGGTCTAGAACTAGAAATGAATCTTTCATTTTGGTGTAAGAATTAACAAAACACCAATTCTGGTAATCATGCACATTCCTTAAGAGAATTATTATGTCATTAAATGAAAGATATCGTGAAATTCTGAAAAATAATACAAACTTAGCGTAGAAAAATCAGTAAGGAAACATTTCATGCAAGTGAATTGTGTACAGTAAGCATACAATCATTTATGGCTAGTGTGAACACATTTTGAACACCACACTTTTGCTATTTCTGTGCACTTTCCACACACATACACGCATCACGAGTTTTGTTCCCTTCACAAACAGCAACTTTGATCTTCACTCGCGCTTCTGTGATTCTTGAGTATTTTTCTCCGTTTATCATCAAAGTATTCTGTGGATTTGGCAGTGTATGATTCCTTGTGTCCATATATGAAGCATGAAGTTCAAGGGCCAACTCCAAGATGAAATCTCTGCGACTGATCCTTGGCAATTTATACAAGATCCATGTGTTCACCGCCGCAGCTAAATCAAGTACGCTGTGTCATACATGTACTATATGTACAGTTGGAGAACTGGTTTGATTTTACACTAGAGAATTAAGATAAATGTGCTACTAGAAATAGCTTATATTTTGAATTTATATTAAGCCTGTAGCTGTATATAGATACTCTCCACTAGGCTAAATTTGTGTGTGTTGTTGTTTCACTGGGAAGCTGGCCTTCCTCTCGAATCTTTGAGATTCTCCTTCTTCTCTATCACTAGGTAACGTCATCTTTTCCCACTTCTTTTCTTTATCGCTCTACTTGTTGGCACATAACGGTCGGCTCTCGTCTTTGGTATAGATAGTGAATTCCGGGCTTGTCTTGCTCCAGGCTATCGTCTGATTGGGTGGGAACTTCTGATTCTGCAAGTGTCAATCAGCAAGGCTTTCCCACAAAATTATTCTTTGAAATTTGAAACATTTGGGGCCTAATTTATTCTCTGTGATGAGGAGAGTTAGTAATTAATTATTTATTTTAAGTGTAGTTTTCTTCACATTTGCCTTTTCTTGCTGTAAAGTTTTTATTGTTATTGTTTGTAGGCTTTCAGTATTGATTTAAATTGTTATACTCCCAACTAGAGCTGTTTGTTTAAAATTTCTTTCACCGTGCTATAGCTTTTTGTATGTTAAATATTCATCCTTGTGAAGTAAGTAGAATGTGAGTGATAGGTGATAGGTAATGAGAATGCAGACTTTCTGGCCAAAAAGGGGGCAGTGCTGTATTCAAAACCAATAAAGCCCTGTGGATTAAGTGTAAAATTAAAAAATATCAAAACGACCATAGAACAAAATTATCAACATAATATTCAAGTGGAAATATCTAATAAAAATTATTCTAATATAAAAGAAACAGTACAAAAAATAAAAAAATATATCAAGGAAGGAAGCAGTTGCTCATTTTAGACTGGCCACTGGACATGATTGTCTGGCGGAACATCTACACAGATTTGGTTTTATGAATGATAACACATGTAAGATCTGCAATACTGACAAGATTCTAAATGGTGAACATCTATTGGAATGCACAGAACTGAGGAAAGCTGCACTTGACAGGAAAATACACAAATTATATTCGCTGGCCAGGGAAAAATTGATATATCAAAATCCTGCACATTAGATCAACAACAATATCATAATCATCCTTAAGACAGTGATTATTTTGAGTTGCTTAAATTAGTTGTAATGTACATAAAATTAAAGCAATGCTCCATTCACTTGCGATTTATATTAAGAATAGTCAAGGAACATGGACCCACTTGGGGTGTTTTGCCTTTACGCGAGAGTATCGCTCGTTATCGTCTGCAGATAACGTAGAGCGGGGCTGTCATAAAACCATACAGAGCTCTCCTTAAATATTTTACTTACCAACCTCGTGAAAGGAGGTGTTGACAGTCGCCCGTCATTTTAAATTGATGCAGTTTTTGGTGCTCCATCAATTGTGGGAAATTGATCAGAATATATGTAACATTTTATTTCAGCAAGCTGTAAGCGACGGGCTCTAAGTTTGTAAAAATGTCACGAAAAGCCGTAACTCTCCCTCGGACAGCAGAGGGTACGTTTTGGCAGACAATGGAACAAATACTTTCTTTTGTTCGTTAGAACGAGGGTTGCAGGTACGTTGGCAAAGACGCACGCTGTTAGTACGTATGCTACCGTTAAGGACGTTGAACTATATCGTTCGGTAACAACTGAATTTGAACTTTGGACGAATCGCCAAGTGGTTACGTTCAGATAATCTGACTAGCCAATAATATGAGAGTTGCCTGAAGTCACCGATAGCCTATGAGGATGTCTAAATCCATAGTGGCGGATTCCTGTATCACGTGGTCAAGCGAGACTTATTGAGTATTTAAGGACGGGAAGTCGCCCTTTTCGAGATTTTTTGGTCCATTCAAGCAAGATTCGAGTATGCAGCAGTCAGAAGTCAGTGAGCGTATTGGAACATTAATGTTCGAGCTTCACTTCTGCTCGGCACATCTTCCCAGCAGTCAGAAAACATACTGTTAGCAAGCATTATAGCTCCGTGTGTCTGCCAAACGTCTCATTACTGAGGTCCGAACTGAAACGCCATGGTATGCATTCTTTGTTGAATAAACGACATCAACTGGCAGATAACAAGGTGTTCTCTCTGGTCAGCACATTACCTTTAATCACCTTCACTCAACCTGGCACTACCAGGTCCCGAAAACCAGCAACATCCCTGCAGAGCGACTAGAAGAGTTATTGAGTGGTGAGCTGTATCACATATAATCAAATTTCCTTCACCACTCTCCTCGCCACCTATAACCCCTTCAAACTTTGACTTACCAACGTGGGGCATGCTCAAACATTTTAAATCACCACCTACGCCACTCTCACACCCATAACTCCTACAAAATACAGTAGTGACACCTTATAAAAATTTACCCATATTCAGTGTAGTTCAGGTTGAGTGGATATTTTTCTATTTTTCCACGGTATGTGGGTTTCTTCTGTATTTTTACTTTACTCAGCGATAACAGTCGCAAGGGAGATCGAGGGGACCATAGTTACTTACCAATAACTCTGTCATTCTGAAACACTCCTTCAATATCTCTCATCAAAATCTTCGCTTTGTCACCTGTGGCAGAGTCTTGTTGAGAAAAAGGGCGAAATCACGCTCGGTTAATTTTCTAAAAAAAGGGAGACAAAGTTTCACACATGCTGTTTGTACAGAACCATGTAAACTGTTTGTGGTGAAAGATGTCTAAAGGTTTTTGGTGGAGTTTTCCAAGCGATGAGCAACGTCATCTTTGTTTTCTTCGGTGAGAAATCTAGGATGTATGCTAGATTACTTAGACTGAACTTTATCCATGGCCTGAAATTTATTATAAAAATGATGGATTATTGTATTGCCTGGAAACTTTACACCCGGAATCTTTCTTCAAACCGTCTTTCAACTTGACGAGCTGACTAAAGTTAATATACACGAATCGTAAATAAATAAACATTGTACAGTAGAGCACATGCATAAATCAATTCTGATTAAAATCAGAAAAAAAACACAATCGTATTAACTGAACTGAACTCAGCCATTATCAGATCCCCACTGACAGCCAAAAGCTAGCATGACTCTACCAATCAACGGTGGAAAGCATATGTTCATACTCTCAGTGGTACATAGGTAGCTGAAATGTCCTATATTATTAAAGTGCATGTATAAGAATAATGCATTTTGATTGATATAGAAAATATTTATCTTGAAGTTGAAAATTAATCATATTTTGATATAATTTTGCAAAGATTAAATGCTACCGGCGGTGCACGAAATGTAATACAGCGAAAATTATATATATAAATTTAATATACAAAATATGTCACATAATCTTATGCCACATTGCTCTATTAAATGAGCATGATTAATGAACATGCAGAACATATCCAATATGTCCATCGTTTTGGCATATCACCTCCTCGATACGAAATCTGACGTTTCCGACCACCCTACGATCCCTGAAAGTATGTCGTGACAGCCGCTCGCCAGATTTCCTGGCTTATTGATACACCGACTGGATTGATGCCCGGACTATGAGGAAACCATTTGAACCATCCTGAAGAAATTCTGGATATCGATGGGCTATCACAGTAAACCCCAAAAGTTGATGCAGGAAATCCAAAGCAATCTTTGTTGTAGGTGAACGAGTTCCATCTTGCATGCACCTTGTGTCTCCATCGGTATCTTGTTACACAGAGTTGCGAAAAAAAAAAAAACGTTTTACATGTTCGTGTAACGCGCACTGCTAATAGTGTCATTGAAAAATATTGGATCATTGATTTCATGGTTGGAAATTGCACCTCAAACCCACATATTTTCACCGTGATTTCAGTCTTGTGCTAAGAGCTTCTCTGATCCAATATCTGACATTTTGCCTGTTCACATAGCCATTGAGATGAATGAGAGAATCGCGTATTACAAATCTCGGCATATCTTCTGCAAGAACCCAAGCAGTACACTAAATGAAATTCATTATGGAAATAATTTCAGATCATATTGAAGTATACTAATGGCATTTGTATGATCAAAATTAATTAATAAATAATTTTGATACTCTACCTCTTTATTGAAATAAATAAACGCTCATTTTTCTTTATCAGCTGATTGATGAAAACAATGCGGCCGAGTTGCTCTTGACTGCACTAACTTCCATCTACCATATCATAGGCATCCTATGTCCCAGTGGAAAGTACGCTATCCGAGTTGACTTGATTCAACCTTCAGTTGCATCCTCACTAGGAGTGTTCATCTTATTCAGTGTGTAAGAGCATATATAAATAAAATGTCAAAAAAGAGTCAACGAAGAAAACTGTGCAGTATGAGGTTTTTCTGAAAGCGAGAGCATGCATTCTTCTTATTTTCCTTTATTTTTAGCTCGTAACTTGAACATATTTTTGTTTGAAAATATAAATAAGAGGAATTAGTGTTTCGTAAATATGTTCTGAACTTCTCGGGGTTTAAAATGGCGTTTATCATATCAGGTCAGGTAGATAAAACTTCGCCATAATTAGGTTGCCCTAAAATAAAAGTATTATATATGTGGCATAAGAAATAATAAATATAAAAAGTTTATTCAATAATGCAAGATCCTTTTAAATTCAGTTTTTTTGTTCAAACATGAATATGTTTAAAAATGAATATTTACATCCCAAATCACCTATTCATAAGTTTATAGCAGCTGTAGATGACAACCTGCTGGGTTCAAATGTCTGACAAGCATTTAACGAAAGTTATCTCCATAGCATGTGACGATTTTGCAATGCCTTCTCGAGCTTTTGGACTACGACTCACGTAAAGATATTGTGCACAATGGATTTCGCGAATAAATAAACATTCGTTAACCGCTATGTTAAATCCAACTGTACTATAAATGCGCTTCTTGTTTTATCACTTTAATGTCCACGATAAAACAGTGGAAATGACCAACAATTGCTTTTTGTGATTTAATAAATCTTTGTAGTAACCAGATGTAGTAGGGAATAGAACAAATAAATGTAGGCGCCTCTGGGGTACCCTCTTTGTTATTAACAGAAACAGTGACAGAACAACCAAACATTGAGTAGCCCATAATTCCACTGGACAAGGCCTACTAGGCAGAATATGTGATGTTAATTTTCTATCACAGCACGTATCATATGAATTTGATAGAAAAATGACACGATTGCACAAAGTCGAGAGTTTTTGTATGCGCGAATCGCTTTTCCAAACCCCTGGGGAGGTAACTGTTAGCGACATCACCTCCTGCCTCCTCGGGCACATAAATTTGCATGTGTATCACACATAAAAATCGATTTTCATAAACTGATATAACATATCTAAATTTGTATATGATGCTGAGAGCCCGGCCAACAGTAGATATGTCTCAGTTAGGCCATAGCCTGGTATTTCTTCGTATGGTGTCGGTTCCTATTTCCCACACTTCTGGTGACAAGGTGAAAATCTTAGAAAAATATTATAAATTTTTATTTAATCTTGAATTTTATTTCTTCACATTTCCTTCATATATAAATATATTTATTGGGGCATGAGTTCAGTGAGGCCTCCTCCAGATAGTTATCGTGATATCTTTCTAAACTTCTACCACTAGGATATAAAGAGTAAGGGCGCCTTAAAGCTATGTGACATTCACTTTCTCCCTCCTCAGGGTAAGGGAAACACCAAAAAAAAATCTTACACAGATAGCTTGATCTGACCGGGATTGGAATCCAGAACCTCCGGATAAGTTGTCGCAAACGTTACCACTAGACCATGGAAGCGGTCAAGATATATAGAGTTTCCGCTAAAGGTATTTAATATACTGTATTTACTACTGTATGTTCAATTAAGCTTTATTTCATCATATGCGAAATAGTCTGCTATTTAAAACTACAAGGAAAAAATCAAGACAGTTAATTTGTTCAAAATATTGTGAAAGTGCTTGCTGGTTTTTGGCATGCATGAGAGAATAGAAGTGCGGAAGGCTGGTACTTTGATTTTTGACAAGTACACTTCATCTCAACATAACATGAAGATTATTATTGCCCAAATTTGAAGGTTAAGCTCAACATTTCTTTGATTCACACGATCAAGACGATTTACATTTAAATCTCCTTCCGTTTGCTTTCCAATCACTGTATTACAATAGCCAATAAGGTCTCAGCGATTCTAAAATACTTCTGTTCACAAATCCACGTGAAGTTGACAATAGCAGCGATGTAGCAACAATACTCCTTTGATATGTTCCTTGCGAATGGGACAATAATATAAAATACAAAGGTCACTACGAAAGTTTTGAGATGAGATCTTGACCCACTTAAAAGGAATGTGATATGAGGTGCCGCGACAATAGAAAGTGGAGGGTGAAGAATCGATTTAATATTGCATTATTTACTGCGAAACCTCCTCATTCTCATTTAACTAGATCAATGCCTAGTAATTCTTACCCTGTATATATAAAACTATACCAAGTAGCGACTCTCCCCACTCCTGCATTCCCCTCTCGTGCACAGTCAGGCAGTCGTTACGCTGGAGCTGGAGAGAGATCATTATGGCGCTAAGATTCGTTACGGTTTCAAGAGTGGTTTAAATGGGTCCCAAAGACTTAAGTGCTTACAACAGGCTTTTGATGATCTTGCTTCATCTAGGGTATCAGTTTTCACGGTTTGCGGAATTTAAAAAGAGGCGAAAATCGCTGCAAGATGAGGAGAGAAATGAGCATTCGGCAATGGCAGTGACTGAGAAAAACTTTGTGATGCAAAAACTGTATTCGAAAACGATCATATAACATTTAAGTGCATCGAGGCAGCCAGCAGTCTCAAAAATTATGCACGATCTTCTTGTGTCAGGAAGGTTTCCTCCCGTTGAGTGCCCCACATTTGACAGAGGCACAAAAGCGCACGAGCGTCGAATGATGTAAGAAAATGCTGCAGAGATTCGATAGAGGGAGCTCAAGTCGTGTTTTTGATGTCATCACGGGTGATGAAGCATGGCATGGGTTTACCAAATTGACAGTCGGCAGCTTGGATCTTTTCAGATGACCATCCGTAAAAGCAAGTGAAAGGGGGTGAAGTGTTGGGAAGTAGCTGGTAGCCACATATTTATCAAAAAGTGACCATATGGCCACAAATCCTTTGGAAGAGCAAATGGCGGTTACTGCTCAGTGGTACACCACGGTCTACCTACCGATAGTTTTCGATAAGAAGACTAACATCACCTCCAAATCCTGAAGTCCACAAAGGTCAAGCTCCTTTCTCATCCTCCTACAGTCCTGACCTGACCCCATGCGATAATTTTCTCTTCCCAGTGGTAAAAATTTTTCTTGCATGAAAAGCGATTTTCCATCCCCGTTGAGGCTGTGGCTACATATGAAAATTAACTTTTCACCCTTGAGGAAAATAAGTGGCAGGAATGCTTTGATAAAGTGATTATTGAGGACGAGAAATAATTAGAGTGGAGTGGAGAGTACTTTGAAAGATGCAACAATCAAATTGAGTCTACCTATTCCTGATTTGTCTCAAAACTTTCGTACCTTTTTACAAGAATATTGGAAAGTATAGAATGTGCGAGATTGGAATAAGACAAGTGTAATTTAATTAATTTATGTATTATTTGTGTTATTCGGTTCATAAAAAGCAATTTATGAACCGTATAATATTAAAATTAGATCATTACAGCAAGCTCATAATTTAAGATCATTTTACACCTTACATTCTGTTTTAAGTCCAATAGTATTATTGTATTTCATTTCACTTGCTTTAAAATGCATATAAACTCAAAAGTATTAAGTTTGATAATCAGGTGAAAAAAGATCAAAATGCAAAAATTCGGGATCCGCCATGACCCACTGCATTTTGACTTTTTGTGACTGAAATATCATAGAAAGTATGCTTTTGCTTAAGAACTTTCAACAACATTTAGACCAGAATCCGGTGGATTTTTGGGGGGTAAAAATCCTAAGTGTGGCTTCCTTCGGAAGGGAAGTAAAGCAGTGGGTTCCGTTTCGTAGATTTACGACATGTAAAAGAACCTCGAGCCTGAAAGAAGAGGCTTCTGAGCAAAATTTATCGGTCATTTCACGCCCTGAATTGAATGGAACGCTGATGACCTGAAATGTTAAAGAGCTTCCGTAAATAAAACAAATCAACAGCGTTTAGTGTTCAGAGAACTACATTCACACCTTCTGTTTTCAAACAGTTCCCCTCATTTCCTTTGCGAAACTGGTTTGCTTTTTGCCCTTCACTAAAAGTATTATAACATAAAATGTTCATTATAAAATATAACGCATATCGACAACACAGATATTTTGTTAGCATTTTCCCGCATATTGTTTCGGAAAAAAGAAAAATTGAAGTTACAAAGTAAATTGTGGCCTATTGCAGAGAAGAACAAATGAAACACATAAATAAAAAGGAAGCTCATTTATTAAACCGTACATTTTATGTAATTGCAGTTTTTTATAGATATATTTAACATTTTTCTAACTGGATCTACAGAAGAAAAGAAAAATTCCCACTGGTTAAACTGGAAGTTTTATTTTAATGCATTTGTCTTTATAAATATTAATGGTTATATTGTAATTAAAACTTAAAATGCATGTCTTTATAATATTAGATTTGTTTTCATTTAATGTTTCTGTTCTGTATTATATATATAAAAAAAGCTAGCCCATAATTTTTTCGCAATTACTTATTAATATTAAAAATAAGCAACAACATAAACAATTAATTTATTATAAGATTGCAATATTTGTTTTACAACAGTATCTTCTACTAATTTATGAAGATGGTCAGTAATAAGAAGTTAACAGAAGATATGAAAGTTCTTCAGAAATAGTTTCGTTTATTCAGAATTAGAGGTTGGTCCATACCCAATTTTCTGCATACTTGATATTTAGGCATATGTTCCTCTCGATATTCGATACTTTTATGTTTTTATCAAGCAAAATACAAATTTATCATTTTATTATTAATATGTACAACAAATTAATACTTACTCAGCAAGTGTATGTTTACTATGAGTTATTTATCACCTTTACTATTATATTGATGAGCCCCAGTTTGGTTCAATGTACTAAATCAAATCCTTAAATCCATTATACTTAATGGCTGGTTGTCTTTGCATAACATGTATGCAGATTTGTTGGTAATTAGCTTGACCGATTATCTCCTGAATTTCAATCTCGTGAAAAACTCTTTTTACAAATGCGACAAACGGTGCGGTTATGCTCACAGCATCCAATTGAAAATAGTTCCTAACTTCACGCAACAAATCCGAAAAAGTTAGACCACGAAAGTTACCGTCTTCTGTCACTTCAAAACAACTGGCCTGAAAATAACCATTAGGTAATCAACTTTTATGCCAATGCGCTGAAGCGCGAAAGGTTACTTGTGTTTAGGTAGTTCTGCATTTATATTTACCAAAAGTATCTTTTATTATGGGTCTGGTTTAGAACTTGTCATTTTTTGTGCAGAGCGTGTCTTTCTCATATCGGCTAAAAGCAAAATACTTTCTGGAGATTAATGCTATATCACTTTGGCAAAAATCTGCTTACATTTTCAATTCAGCACGTTTTATTTGCTTTTTAGACAGCTGTAGCTCTGACACAAGCAGAAGTATAAGGTGGAGGTTATTATGGATTCGAGCTTAAAAAAGCGCCCAATTTCTTGGTACCTCCAACCTGCTATTTAGAAGATTATGTGAGACATGTTTCTCGTGACCTCTTTAAAATATGGCATTTATGACAATATTAATTAGAATTGCTTATATTAACCAAGTATGGAAAAAGTATGGGGCTGTGTACAGGAGAATCGTTCGATATCGATACCTCTTGAGTATCGAGGGCAAATAATATCGAAAGTATCGCACAATCTCTGTTAAGCATAGAAGTACTAGAAAAAGTTTGTTATTCTATATCAGTACTTTAACACACTAGCAAAATCAAACACTCGTTTACATAGTTGTGGATATGCCTTAACGGTTTTACCTCATCCCTCTGCTCTTCGAGTGTCAAGTGGATGTGATGATCGTGTTTGACAGCGCCGTCACGTCTTTTGCTTTCGGTTCCTGCAGCTATGGCTATGAAATGCGGTTGAATGCATTTCACTTATTTCTTTGCTAATGCGCCATTTTCATATCCCAATGTAACTAAATCTTATTTTCATAGCGAAACTCGTGGTCTTTTCATGCCTTTTCTTTCTCTCCGTCTTTTCATGCATTATTCGGATCGACATTTCTACTGTGGTTGATAAGCCATTTGTATATACTTCGTATATCTTTCTATGCAACAAGTCACAGGTAAATTCTTCAAGGCAATCAAATGTTAATTTATATGTATTTACATTGCTTTTTGCTCCAGTCAAATAATCCACTATATTAGTGGCATTTGTATTTTTTTACTGTGGCAATTCCAACTAAGCAACATTAGCAATTAAACTTTTTGTACATTTTGAACAATTTTTACATCTTATTTTCTAACCATTGCGCCTTTTCCTGTAACAATTTCGTTTTTTACTACGAATCCTTTGAGATGAAAGATTAGTAAGATCCAGATCTTCATCTAAATTTTTTCGCGAATTTCCTCGCAGCCTAAACGGTGCCGAAAAAAGAACTAAATGTTCGTACACTTCCATGTTTTCATAATGCTAAATAGTAACTGAAAGAAGTGTGCCGTGTACTGTTAGCACATTTTTTTTTCATTAACATGGACCATCGTCGTCGGTCATTACCACGAAGAATGAGGAAGAGAGGATAGTTTACGTCTGGAATCATGAACGTTGAAGCACATCCACTAATAAAAATTATATGGCTAACACTTTGGTTCCAAACAGCACCAAGGAACTATTAGGCCGTCATGATGAATACATCCGTGAAAACTGATTTTGACAGCTGCTTCCATACAAAGCTGCTTTAAATGTAAATTTGGCCTGCAATAAAAGTTTACAAAATTATAAAATATGTTTAGAGAGATTTAATCATTAATATTTTCAAATAGTGCTGGTTCTGAAATTTACTGATACACTTTGACTGTTTTGCAACATAGTACGACTATTATGGGCTCATTAGTGGACAGAGAAACTATCAAAGTTTTTTTTGCATGCCACCGTCTTCCAGTAACTTTACACGTTTACGTCTGTAGATAGCTAAAGGTTAGGGGAATCCTTAAATTTGTATAATAAATCCATTACCTTATATTGTAGCATGACAACCTGAAATTTGAAAGAATCTTAGCAACATTTATCTATTCCCTTCAATTTTGTTTTTCCATGGAAGTAAGAAGTAGAAAAACTCAAGCAAAATTGCAAATAAAAGAAGAAAGAATTAAAAATGTTTCATAAAGAGCTTATTAACTTGATATAACAATATTTAAACGAAATAACCTTTAACCAAAACCTACACGACATATTCTTGTTTCAATGCACCCTCTTAATCTCTCTCTCTCTCTTTCTTTGTGTGTTTCTTATACACCTTACACTATAGGAAATTAATATAATACAAATAAATATTTGAAACTTATACCCTTAAATTCTTTCCCAAAACCACTGCACAATAAGTTGGAGGAGCATAAAAGATAGTTAGTGGTTCCCCAATTCACCAAACAAACTTTGCTGTTGCAATGCAGTTAAGAGTTGATGCACTTATTAATCAATCATTGGACGAAATGAACGTTAAAATTGTCCGTTAGTAATCCAGTTCAACTGACTTTGTTAATGATGACAATAATAATTTGAAAGCTGGTGTTTAAGCATTTTGCTTGATCTCAACAGCACTTTCTTCGGAAGTTGACAGAAATGTCTCCTATCACTTATCCTTCGTGACGATCTATTGTGGTAGATCAGTTCTTTTAGCCCAGGCTTTGTTTCAAACCATAATTTAATATGGAAAATTGTCTCGAAAAAGATGATTAAGTATGTGTCTGAAAGTTGGAAAAAATACGTTCATCAACATATACCTGCACTTTGATTATTTTACTTAGTTGAAATTTTTAGCAGAGATTCACCATAGCTTGAGGCATCACAGGCAGTGGACACTAATGATACATGAGATGAAATGATAAATTGGGAAAGGATTTTTTTTTTTTTTAAGGAATGAAACGTTCCAGGCCTAAGTTTAGAGTACCTCCCCGGCATTTGCCATTTATGAGGATTGAGGAAAACCTGTAAAAAACATCAGTCAGGGAGGACGGTCCTGGCGGGATTCGAACCCCAGACCTCCCGCTCATGAGTCTGCGCCTTAACGACCTCGGCCACCCGTGGCGGTCACCATAGCTTCTAGATACACTGGATTAAGTTATCAAACAAGCCAAAATACAGCGTTGTGGGAAAATTTAAGTCATCTTATACTCCTCAGAAAGTAACAGTTTTATCTCCAGCAGTCACATCGAGGGTGTGTATAATGCATATATATGTGACATCATTGTTAGGTACAATAATAAATAAATTATTTTGAACAATTGCTACTAAGTATATAAGATATAAATATATCCTCAATATAATTAAGTTGCAATCTAAAGCTGCGGAACAGTCTTACTTACTTTTCATAGTTACAGTTTTGTAATAATTACTTTACGTTCTTTAATCAAATCAATACGGGTGATGATGTTAATAATAATAATAATAATAATAATAATAATAATAATAATAATAATAATAATAATAATAATAACACATGCCATAGCCAAAGTTTACAAAAACGGGAAAGTTCTACAATAAGTAAAACATATCTTTTAGTTGAACATGATTTCACGACAGCTCTGGAATTGCTTAAGCTGGGTGAACAACTTCAAAACGTAACATCGCTTAGTTAGCGTTAAAGACAGCTTCTGTTTCACATGCATATTACAGTGTAAGATCGTTAGTGTAGGTAGTTAGGTTTATTAAGCAAGAAGATAGCCAATGGATAATATTGCTCAGAGATACATCTGGAAACTAGAACGAGTCTAGGTCTGGGAAACACTTAGGAAATATAATAGTGTCGACAAAAATGTTTATCATACGTCAACCTTTATTTATTTATTTTTGTAGTGGAAAAGTTTCGTTTAAATGCAGTATAAATAAGGCAGATAGTTAGCCATTCATAGTCAATCACAAGATCGAGAATCATCTTAGTCAAGAGTCGAAAGGCAGAGCGTCAAAAACTGAGTTAGCAGGGATAGGTCGACACGTTCCCAGCGCAGTTAGGAGGAACTAACTAGAACAATGACTTTGGTGCTGACAGCATCTCCCAAGGTAAGAGGAACATCAATCTTAATCCGAGAATGGGGAAACAGCCCAAGTGCTTTCTTATTTAATAAACCTAGTGATTTTTGTAACCTTCCGGTTAGATTTCGTTAGAATAATTTCTCCACCCTTAATAAACACTTGAATGTCCTGGCCTATAATAATAATAATAATAATAATAATAATAATAATAATAATAATAATAATAATAATAATAATAATAATGAGAAAAGGAATGGTGATGCCATTAATAAGAATTCGCAAACATGCTCGACAATAATAACATTTACCCCCTTATGAAAAGAATATTAAATGTTAATAGAATGCATCATCTCTCGAGCATTGTTATTTCAGTTACACGGTGTGAAGCACTTCATCTCGACCCATGTTTTCCTTATAACTTTTCTAATATAATTCAATTATATTATTTATCATGGACATGTCATGATGACCTTAAAATACTGAAAACGTGTGCCATTAGCATTCCTGCACAAGTCACCCCATATTGCTGAATATATTCAACGTGAGTCGTTGACGAACACTATGCACTATATAAAGAGATCTAGTGGGGTAAGACTAGGTGAGCTTGGTGACCAAAACAATTAATAGATTACAAAGTCATCAAAGAAAGAACAATGTCGGCCATACTGATATTGGAAGTATAACGGTAGCACCAAGTTGCTGAAAATTTCCAATGTTGAGTTACTCGTTCAGCTGCTTCCCATTCTCGTGAATATTTCCATGCCCATCGTGTTTTGGAAGAAGATAGAGCAAAATGCTGCGCCGCGACATAACACACCAAGTCCCAATTTTTCCATTATGGAGAGCCGTTTCATGTGTAGATGAAGATTCCTGTGTTCTAGAAAAGTACAGGTCCGTTTACTTTGAACTGCGCTTCATCGGAGAACCACGCGTAGTACATTCACAAACTACTGGAACCCATGACAGTATCTGTGTCTTCAGGGAGGTGTCAGTTCTTGTAACGTAAGGCGCATGTCACTTCTTTCTTTAGCAGTTCGTCGACTTGTGCTGGTGGACGTTCCAATTTCCTGCAACAATTTACGGAAGGACTTGTGCTGAATTCTTCAGCCTCTGCACCGTTGGTTCTGTTAATAGTGTTCTCATGTCTTTCATTTTCCTTGCTAGAGAGTGCAAAACTGGTTTGTTTGGTAGTTTTCAAGCTCTAAAGTGAGCAATAACTTTGTTTTTGGCATCGCTTTACCGATGCAGTTTTCGATAATATACACGCGCTCTTTTATTGTTTACTGCATAAACTATGCTGCTCGTGACACGAAGATTCGAGTCGTTAATGATCTGTGACAACAGCACAGTCAGATGCGTCACACTACTGCAGGGGGCAATGAACTATAATCTACCTTTACTGTCATATGCAAAGCATATGTCTTTCAGTGGCCAGTTTTTCATACAACAGGAATCTCTGTTTCAAAATTTGTTGAATTACGTCCATTGGTTTTAAAGCTATAAAGAAATCCAGCGGGCGATAGCGAGTGAAACATCCGATAGTTAAAAATAATGAAAGCCAGGTCATGACTTCTTGAATCCGTATATATATTAGCAGTTCCAGCGAAAGATAAGATTGGTAACATTCGGTTCGTTTCTAAAATAAACATAAGCTAAATACTAAAGACTTTAATATAAATAAAATAAAAAGTGTCTTAAACAACAGGAAAATTCAGCTGCTATTTATAATCTAAAAAGAATTAAGCAAGTCCATTACTACCTTATAACTATTCAGTAACAATTTGGTTATTGTTGATCAAACTGATCAAGGTTATTTGTTTGTTTGGCAAATGCAAAGCGCCTCACTTAATCCCTACCAACGAATTGTTCTATATTAAATTACTGAATCCGAAAGCATCTCTATGGAGATGAACACGGTTGTAAGTGCTCCTGAGTTAGAAGTTGTATATAGAATGGCGTTGCTCTTAATTATTCTGGGCAACTCAATAACTCATCAAACGTAAATTTCCCAAAATCACATTAAGATCACTTAAAATGAATAAATTAAAAAACTGAAGTCAGGAAGCATAACGAGACATTTGACAAGAAAATTATTTTCTATGTTATTAATTATTTCTGTTTTCAAAAGCGATATATTGGTGAAACAGGATAAAAGTGATAAGAAACAAAGAAAGAAGTTTACAAAAAAAGAGCTAAAGAACGCAAACAGAGTTGCAGATAATAAAGAGTGGAAGAACAGATAATAAAGAGTAAAAGAGCAGACAGAGAGCTTATAGGTTATCCTATTGAAGCAGCTAAGTAAGGAAGGTAAAATAGGAGTATATATAAGGGGAGGGGGAATGTGCTGCAGGGTAAGGACTGGATGGTTTAGCCTCAAGGGTATAAATGAGCGTTTGATGATATTCCAAACCCAATTTGCATATTTATTATGCAGCATGCACGGCCATACTAACGCAAGATACAAAAGAATTGTTATTACTGTAGATAGTGCATTGTTACTGTTAGGTCCTTCACGGTTTCTGACGCAAGGGAGTATTCTCCGAGTAGGGGTAGCAACTGTTATGCAACTATGGTTGATGGTTTCCCAATTTGCAGATTTTATGAATAGACCAGAATCACATGCATTATTTTTAATTCAAAGCACATAAACATAAATCTCCCGAGAACAATTATAAGAGATTTCTTTCTCGTCTCCTACATACCCTTTATGTAGTGATGATAGGCATGGTATGAGGTCATCAAATAAGTAATGAGTTTGGTAACGTTTTAATTGCTCACTTTCTTGGGAGAGAGGTGTAACATTTTATTTTATTTAAATTTTAAACTAGAGTATTACTTGATCAATAAGGAAATTTACTGTAGCAAAAATGTTAGTGCAAACGATGTCCTAACCTGTTCATAAAGGACACTTTACTTTTGAGAATTAATACACTGAAAGGGCGGTTTATCTGTGGGGATGGAGTAACTTTTAATGGATGGTTAACTTGGACTTGGGTGACATTTTGAGTGAAGGCAGCCCTGCTGTAATAACCTAATGGAATATATTGTGCGTGAGTGAGTTTTTTTTTTTTTTTTTTTTTTTTTTTTTGAGTAGTTTAACGCCCGTTTTTACTACTTAGGCACCACAGGCGGTGGACACAGGTGATACATCAGATGAAATAATACATTGGAAAGGATAATTAGTTTTAAGGAAGGAAACGTTCCAGGCCTAAGTTTAGGGTACCTCCCCGGCATTTGCCAATTACGAGGACTGAAAAAAACCTGGAAAAAACCCCAGTCAGGGAGGACGGTCCTGGCGGGATTCGAACCCCAGTCCTCCCGCTCACGAGTTCGCACCTTAACGACCTCGGCCACCCGTGGCGGTTTACGTGAGTGTGCAGTACCATAATAAATTAACAGTGAATGCGGGTATTCGTTGGTGATTTGCATATCGTCCGCTAGAAAAATTATAGGCCATGTTCTGCAGAAATGAATAAACCCAAAATATACCTAACCTCAGAAAACTGTTATTAAAATTGCGCAAAAAATAAATATTCAGGAATAAAAGTAACAAATACCCACGGTTTTAGGTTGTACTACAGATAAATTCTTCATACAAATAAAATTAAGTGTATACTTTCATTAATTGCCGATATTATGTCTACATATGTTTGTGGTTTGGTTCCTTTCCGCAGAATGGGATCCAAGTGTTTTGTTTCTCAGCGGCTGTTCATGTGTTGCTGCCAGGAGATCATTTCGAGAGGAGTTCTCAGCTGTGCCATTCTAATTAAGAATCGTAACTAGGTTAATAAATTTCTTGAAATAAGAAGAATTAAAGATAAGATATTAATCTGTTTTTGATTTGGTTTATTTAAGGACGCTCTTTAGCATCCCAGGTTATCGGCGTCCCCCTCAATTCAGGGCGTGAAATGGCCGATAAATTTTGCTCAGTGGCCTCTTCTTTCAGGCTTGAGGTATTTTGTGTGGTAAATCTACGACACGGGACCCACGGCTTTACTTCCCTTCCGAAGGAAGTCATATTTAAGATTTTTACGCCATAAAAATGCATCAATCCTAGCCGGGTATAAGAGATTAAGGAGACTATGTACTGTGCTCACAGAAAAAGTCTGGATGACGATAGATATCGCATTGAAAAATCCATAAATATTTCTTCTCTCTTTACCAGCAAAAGGGGATATCCTACACGTCTGTAATAGCTATGCTCTTTAAATTAAAATTATATAATACTTACTATGGAGCAACAACTTAAATTATATAGCCAGTTTATTACTGTATTTATATTGACTGAATGAGGAATAATTGGACACTAACTTCATACAACGAACCAGTTGTATTTGTGAGGGCTCTGATGGAGTGAATCACACCAAGTTCCTGAAATAACATTGCTCGAGGGTTTCATGTACCAATGCCGGCGGAGGCCGAGGGGGAGCCAATGGACATTGGATGGCCGAGTAGTAAGTCGAAGAATGTGAGGATATATGTTGTCACTTAAGTGCTGAAACAGGTCCACTTCTTTCTAATAAGAGCTTATTTGCAGAAGAATAATGAAAGAAATTATAAAACGAATAATAACGTAAATGAGAAACTTAAGTAAGAAATTTCTAGGTTCCAAGAAGAGGGTTCAAGATGTGATACTTAATTATCAAAGTGATAAAGGAGTATGAAGACAAAGAAGCTTCTTAGGAGGCTACACATAGAGTATACGTACTCTGTTGTGTTGTGCCCCCGAGAGATTATTTATGGGGTCTTTGAACAACTAAGGATGTCTCGAAGCAAACATATGAATAATTAAGAGTGTCTGGCTATACTTGCCAGACGCTCATAAATTGAAAGTCAGTAGATGGATCTGGACATTAATGTGTGGCTGTATGAAAACAGCCCAATAATCATTCAAAACTAAATATGTCAAATAACTTAGTTATTTCTGCTTGTTGTTAGATCTACCAAAAGAACATGGAGATTAGCTCTCTGTTCCCTTCTAAAACACTTAAAGTCGTAAATATGTCTACAGAGCGAAGTGTATACTGGAATAATAAACATGCGAAAACATTGGATAGAAGGAAATGCCCAAAATGTAGAGAGGTTAAAGGGTTAATTAAAATATGCCCTGGAGTTTTGAGGGAAATTGGATAGAAGACATACACAAAATATTGAGAGGTCAAGTGATTTCTTTCACTTCCTTCAAAACATTGGGGAAAATATATCGTATATGCTTTGATGAAGCATAACTTTCAAAACTATGAATACTGGGGTTTCGATAAAACTATTCTGCACCATGAACCCCTTTAAGTCAAAAAAAAATTACATGATATGCAGTTAGTGCTGATATCCAATAACCTATTTTAGGGAAACAATAATCACATATATGTAAAAATAAGAAGGATTGAGACGGCACATAGAGCCAACATATATCTCTTCAAGCAATTCACAAAGTCTTTGACAACAGTGATATCTTAGTAACAACATATGGCCCGCCGATCAAATCCCCTGATTACTGTTTCTAACTAACATTAAAAGATAAAGTTTTCAACAAATCCATACACCTCAGATCAACTGAAGTACAACACTAATCAAGGGATTTTTTTTATAGAGAACTATGAAATTGACATACGATCGACCAACAATTCCATTCTCTCTATAGCCTAACACCGAACCTCATACTTTTTCTTATTCTTCTCAATTGTTGGTACTCGTGTGTGATCTCCCTGCAGCCTCATACTAAGAACTGCTGGTCAAAACGACAGTTTAGAATATTGCTCGAAGATTATTTATTTGTAAATTACAGCGCTTAACAAGTACTATGCTCAAATTGTTAATGTCATTAACTGTATTGTATATGTATATATATATTGCACATACAGAGGGTGCCAAAATGTATACACATTTCAAGCAAAGAATAAACTGTGTTGACGTAACAACACTGCATTCACACAAACAGAAATTGATGAGCACTAATCATCTTAGACTTTTACAGTTACAGCAGTTACTCAAAATGCCCATCATCGGCGTCGATACACTTCTGAGAACATTGAACTACTGATTGAGCAACGTTTGCGAAAGTGTCCTCAGCGATTGCAGCACATGTCGCTTCAATTTCTTCCGTTCTACAGTATACAACATCCTTAAGAGTTCCCCATTGGTAGAAGTCCAACGGAGTTATATCCGAAGAACACATTCGGACCTCTTCGTCCTATCCAGTACCTTGGAAGATTGCCATCAAAGTACGCACGTACATCTCGGTGGTAATGTGGTGGTACACCATCCTGTTGGAAGTAAAATCCCAATTTCCATAGAGTGTATGAATGGTAGGTAAGACGGATGTACATTTACGTTACGACACGAAAAAGAACCTCAAGCCTGAAAGATGAGGCCTCTGAGCAAAATTTGTCGGCCGTTTTATGCCCTGATTTGAATGGGACGCTGATGACCTGAGCCGTTAAAGAGCGTCCGTAAATAAAACAATAACAAAGACAGTTGTGTGTATAATGTTCAGGTACACTGGGCCAGTTACTGTTCCTTCATAAAAGAATAGTCCAATTAGGCCATTACATTATGTGAGTCACATCTGTTTACAGAACATCATACTACACATTACTGTTGTTTTTCGGTACAACTTTGAAATATATCAAGTAGATATCTACCGTGAAAGTGTGTATGTATTTTTGGCACCCTCGGTAATCGTAATTTTTTTTTGAATAGTATTTAAAGCCCGTTTTTACTACTGAGGCACCACAGGCGGTGGACACTGATGATACATGAAACGAAATGATATATTGGGAAAGGATATTTTTTTAAGGAAGGATACGTTCCAGACCTAAGTACCTCCCCGGCATTTGCCAGTTATGAGGACTGAGGAAAACCTAGAATAAAAAAACCCCAGTCAGGGAGGGCGGTACTGGCAGGATTCGAACCCCAGACCTCCCGTTCACCACCCGTGGCGGTATTATCGTAATTGTCCCTGATTAAGTAGGATCTTACGGCCTTATTATTATTATTATTATTATTATTATTATTATTATTATTGTTGTTGTTGTTGTTGTTGTTGTTAAGGGAGTGAGTAATTTCAGAGGCCACAACTCCATTTCTATCCAGGTATTTATTCCTCAGTACATCAATAGTGACTTGAATCGCAAGGCGGATTCGGCGCTTCAAATCATCGAGCTCAGTTCTACACACATGATCCTTTAATGAAACCCGTTAAGAAAAAGTATCGGTAACTGGTGAATTCTTGCTTTTCTGTATGATTGGTCTAAGAACCTTTTCGGCTTTTACTCTCTGTTGTCAGTTTAACTTTGATAGTAATGACAGCACATGGCATATCCGTAAGAAAAAACGTTATAAGGAAAGGCAATATCTCAGTTCTACGAGCTTGAAACCTTTGTTTAAGGCATCGACTGTATAAAAAATAGGTTATTGCAGATAATTTGAAAGATTATTAAATGCCAAAGGCGAAATGGACAGAGAGTTTTCTGATTACTTCTGTGTTTGAGAATTAAACTGCACACACACAGAAATAGATAAGCGGGAGAATAGCTGTGACAGCTACAATAATCGAAAAGGCAAAGCAACCTAAATGTGCAAGTGACGTGAGTTTCTAGCGAAAAAAGCCATGGTATTGACATACAGTGGCCAGGCAGAACAGTATACAGCAATCATTGACGGGTCTTTCTGTTTGGCTGGGGATTCTGGAGATGGAAAAAAATCTATCGTTGTTAACGTCTTTCGCAAATCCGCAAAATTACTGGCTCCTAATGCTGACCATAGAAAAGAAAGAATGACCATTGTTTGAGAAACTCAAAATGTGCTTCCCTATTCTCAACCATAAACATTAAATAATGTACACTGTGCAGTACGTCATATCGTAATAAAATACTGTGGTATTTTCAAGAAATGATTTTAATTGTTTTATTTACGGAAACTCTTTAAACATTTCAGGTCATCAGCGTCCCATTCAATTCAGGGCGTGAAACGGCCGACAAATTTTGCTCAGAGGCCTCTTCTTTCAGGCTTGAAGTTCTTTATCGTGCCGTAAATATACGACACGGGACCCACAGCTTTACTTCCCTTCCGAAGGAAGCCATCTTGGCGAGTATTGAACCCGCAGTCTTGGGTTTAGGAGACTAGTATGGTTATCACTACACCACCAGGACCAACTTGAAGAATATTCAGAGGAATAATAACCGCTATCTACTGAACTGACATGAATGGAATTATTTTAGATACATTTACTTAACAGAAAATGATAACTTTTTAGTGTTCATTTTGTATGTAATGCTATTACAAACTGTATTCAGTTGTACTTTGTAATAAACAATTAAAATAAATAATATAATATGTGAAACTCTTTAAAATTAATAGAAGGCAAAACTAAAAAGAATACCCTTATTTACTTTTTCCAACAGGACGCCTGATTTAGTGTTCATTCATTAAGTGTAATCTTTCCTTTTACTTTGTAACGTAACATATTTTGTTGTTTAGGTTTTATTCAAACATATAACAAGGGAAGAGAAGGAGAGAAAAACTTGATTTTATGTTCATATTACTCATTATGAATATGTACAATAATTTATTTTGTCTTTTTACATTTTTCATTATTCTTATATGCTTAAAACATAAATATTTTAATATTAACACAAAAAAGAAATATTGAATAATACTTTCTCCTTCATTCAATGTATCTTAGCTACCCCTCTAATTGGAACTTATTCTTTTTTGGGATAAGCGATTTAGTGACATTCCCTTTTGGATGAGATGCAATTGTTCTAACAAAACTAAACGCTAAAACTCAGAAGTAGAGCTTTTTTTATTTGTTTTTTAAGGACGCTCTTTAACATCTCAGGTCATCAGCGTCCCATTCTAATCAGGGCGTGAAACGGCCGACAAATTTTGCTCAGAGGCCTCTTCTTTCTGGCTTGAGGTTCTTTTTCGTGCCGTAAATGTACGACACGGGATCCACGGCTTTACTTTCCTTCCGAAGGAAGCCATACTTAAGATTTTTACACCCGAAAAAAATCCATCGGTCCTGGCCGGGTTGGAACCCGCGATCTTGGGTTTAGAAGGCAAGTATGGTTACCACTACACCACCAGGATACTTTAGAAAATATTTTTCTTTTTTGATTTAAATGGTATGCCGAGTTTAATTGAGAAAAAAAGTACTGGTGCTGCTAGGGCAATTTTTAAATAATGGGTTTTGGGTTAACTTCCACTTCTAATGGTCCGATTTCCTTCACTTTAATAAACTATATTTTTATTTTATTTAAATTCTATATACAAAGATTCGTTGCGAAAAAGCAAATATTAATGCCACTAGGCGATTTTTAAATTTTGGGTTTCAGGTTTACCCCGCCTTCTAATATTCATTGTCATTGATTTTCGGAAACTATTTGTCGTATTTTATTTCTATGGCATATGCCGAGTTTGCAATAAAAAGATTTTAAATTGCAGCTTCTAGAGCGATTTTTAAATTTCGCTTTAACCCTCAATTGTATTTCAGGTATTTCTCTTTCTCCATTCCTAATGATCCGATTGCCCTGAGTTTCATACTTTTATAAATTTATTTTAAAGAAATTTACTGAGTTTCGTTGAGAATAAACAAAAATTGCGCCCTATACAGCGATTTTCCATTTTTTTTTTTTTTTTTTTTTAATTCTCGCTTTAGATTAACCCCACCCCCAACGGTCCATTTTCCTGATTAACGGGCTTGACCAATCGTTTGTTAATTAATGGTTTTGTGCTCAGTTTCGTTGAGAAAAAACAAATAAAATGTGCATTAGATTTTTGGTTTTGTTTGTTTGTTAGTTGTAGGTATTTAGTAGATACGATCGATGCAGATATGAATAGATTTGAAAAATTTTTTCATGGATAAAAGCAAAATACTTACATTTCTTCGGAATTCACTTTAAAAAGCACATTTTTCGCGGTGCCAACCGGAAAAGCTTCATTCCTTTGGAATTCCCTTAAAACTGAACTTAGTTATTAACTAAAGGATTTGCAGATAGCTACAATCTGGCATCTTCAACATTATTGAGAACACAGAATAAAAGAGAAGCTTTAAGTCTATAAAAAATTGATCCAACAATATCAAGAGGGACCTGAATGCTACAAGCACCGCTATCTTACATTTACTTTTACCCAAACTTCTAAAAATTTATTTCAATCGCTAGTTCAATTGGTGAATGTTTAGCCATTAGGCAGTCAGTTTTCTGGTTACTTCCCATTAAAACCGCCAACTTTGATATATAAATCCAGCACTTCGGCAGTATAAACAACGTATAATATTGCTCTGAAAAAACTACACAAAGTCTCCCTAATGACCACAAAGGACACTATATATTGACAGATAGCACACTGTATTTCATATAAAACTGGAAAGCTTTGGATAAAAATTCCATTCCAACAATATGGAGGTACCAATACTGGCAAAGACAGCCTAATCCTTCCCAAACATAAGCAAATCAAAATGTTTTTCTAAAAACTGTATATATGTACATATGTAAATAATCTATATATATATATATATATATATCACACCTACTCCCTTTTTATTATAAATAAAGGCATGCCAAATTTTCCTCCTTCCTTTCCTTCTTTCCCTTTACATATTGTAAATTGTAGTAAATTTTCTTGTTTTTGTTTAGAGTATTAAGTATATGTGTTATTTATTTATTTCGATAAAAGCCTAAGCACAAAATAAAGGTCAAATTTAAAACTATTTCTTGCAACTTCAAATGGGTTTTAAGAATACGAACAATTCTAAGAACAACCCAAGAAAGTGTAAGTAACCACATGTAAATTGTATTTTGTAAAGTGGTAGGAAATATTCTGATAATAAACAATCTCGAAACACTCTCCTCGCGTCATTTTCCTGATGATGGAGACAAGCAAAGCTTAGATATCTACAAACAACAAACCTAGCTGAAATACCAAGAATGATTACAGATATAAAAATTGTTTTAATTGGAATAGAGATTGATAATATAGCGAACTACTTTGAACAGAGTAAAGATAACTTCTAATATGGAGTTTGCTTTCATTATAACGCCTTTCATGAAGAAACATTAATAAATAAAATATTGAAAATACCGCCTTAAAGCGAGCTGTAACATTGATGTTTTCTGGATGTTAAAACTTGCACTATATGTGTTAATACTTCAGACAGTTTACAGATGTTTTCAGACCTTCTAGATTATGTTATAGAGTACAATAAATACACTTTTGTATAAAAACTGTTAAACTTGTAAAAAGGATAGCCGTTTTCAGAAGAATAATGGCAAAACAATAAAAAAAAACTCACACGATTAACAGGAAATAGTACTTAAAGTTTCATGCATCTGTCATATAATGAACCAACTTTCAATTAACAATAAGTAAGAAATGCAGAAGCATTATCTTATGGGATTTATCAAATTTTACTCACTAACAGATATAGAAAATAATTATTATTGAAACACGTGTCTGAGATAAAAGCGCCTATTCACATACCCTCATTAAAAGACGTCTTTTATGATGGTGTTATAAGAAAGAGCACATCAGCTCTTAAATAAACCCTGTTTAGAGCAGAACATCCGCATCGCATGGAATACTCTCTGCTCACGAATGGCAGAGTGCAGAGAGGGAAAATAGAGGAAAAATAAACAAAAATCCTTTACAGTGCTGACATATGTCAAATTCTCACGGGACCATTTTCCACGATCATTCGTATTTTTTAAAAAGCAGCAAAAAAAGTGCTTGCGCCTCTCCCTTTCCGCCCCACTCGCTCGCCCGCACCCTTTGATTCATAGCTAGGAGGGTTTTGTGAAAAATTCTGCCGCCGCGACGTCGGACGCCTGGGTTATACTACCTGAAGTAACTTCTTAACCTAAGATACACTTCTCAAATTAACTACTTCAATTTAACTTACTTAAAATGTAAGACATGGCCCACAGTGACATGAAAAGCATATTATTGGTTTGATTATACATTTTTTCTATATTATCCACTGTTTGTCTTACAATTCTTCTGTTTCTGTGGTTAAATGTCATCAGATTCATAGAATTACAACATCTTAACACTGTGTTGAATGCTCTCATCTTAGAAAAACGTTGGCTTAAATTTACTAAGCTTTTATAAGTTCCTTTTAGTATTCGAAAGGGTGAGGGGAAAAGGAATGCTATTTGTCCTACGAGGGGCATTCAAAAAGTTATGCAACCAGCCTATCCATTTTTGGACATTAATATCTACAAAAATTAACTAAAGCAACAATGCACCTAAAGCTTACAAAATATGCATAAGTGCTTATTTGAACTTGTATAGTCTCTAAAGAAAACTTTAAATTCTGTTCTATAAGACCGAAAAAAATCTGCGACGTCTTGGTAGCTGTTCATGGTGATCAAGTTTTTCATTTGATGCCTTGCTAAGATGGATTCTACATTTGAAAAAGGACGCAGGCTTTGAAAGGCAACTCTCGCTCTGGTCGGTCTCAGAAAGCTGTGAAAGAGAGAACAATTCATAGAGTGAAGGACTTGGTGGAAGAAAGTCGACATACAGTTACTGTTGAAATGCTTAGATGGATGTTGGTAACATTGACAGCATACCTGTGTAAAATAAATATTCCCTAACCAATGAAGAGAAGAAAGAAACATACAAAGAAACTTCTGAGCGTGTTTCCACCAAATGATCCTAAAAGTTTGGCAGAGATATATGAAAGTTGGTTTTATTACTATACCACCCCAAATACCGTTCAGAACTGCGTATGGGTAAATGAAATTGACCCAAAACCAGTTGTTCAACAAGATTTTCGTTCTCGGAAGCGAATGTTCACTCTTTTCTTCAACTATGAAGGACCATTCGCTAGTGGTCGACTATATACCAGAAGGAATGACATTGAATGAAGAATATTACGGCACTTATATTTTGGATCCTTTATTTGAGGAGCTGAGGTGGTGACGTCCAAAGACAAAGACTACAAGGCTGTTGCTTTTACATGACAACGCGTCTCCTCACAGAACAGCTGCAAATTTGAGGAAATTGGAAGTAACCAAAGTCCAGTTGCTTGATCATCCACCCTACGGCCCTGACCTTGACCGTGCAACTTCTTGTTGTTTCCTCAAGTGAAATCTTGCATTGCTCGAAAATCCTTTAAATGAGTGCAGGATCTTGCTCAAGTTATTAATTCGGCTCTGTTGACAATATCTCATTCCGAGTACAGTAGTGTTTTTGGACAAGAGGGTGTACCATCTACAAGGTAGGTGGAGAACAATGGACAGTACTTTGAAGGATTGTGAAGATAAGGGTTCGAACTCAGATTTTAGACCGGACTTTAATGTGACACTTGCAAACTGTTCCAATGTCCTTCCTACTAAGTTCAATGCATCATTGGCTGATGCTCTTGTGATGCTCAAAGAAAGCGGAAGGGATGAAATTGGAAAATCAAAGATAAATATAAAATTATATTATGCATTAGAGATTATATTTATACTAAAATATCGCCGGGTAGCTCTGGTAAGAAGGATTTTGACTTGGACACTGAGGAAGTTTTCTGTTCTGTCGTATCCAGATCAGCCAAGGTTCACTCGGCTTGCTATTCGAATTAGTACCTAGGAATGTTTTTTGTACAAGATAAACCGAATAATTAAAGGCGATTGAAGCTTAGTGATTAAACCCATTGCCCCATCTCGTGCCATAAGCATGTGAAATGCCTAAGGATCAAACCTCATCTCAAATAAAATGCTAAATTACATTAAGTGATATAATCTGGAATTATCAATACTATTGAGTCAATTGTTTTTAAAATGCAATTAGAATTATGATCTTATTGTTTGTATAAAATTGTGTAATACAAGATAAACTCGCCGAAAACTAACCATAGTCATCAATCAGTAGAAAGGAATAGCTCCCAATTCACACTAACGAATGAATAAAATTTCTTCTCACATAAGAAACATGTATAAAAGTATAGTATTGTATACACGGTGTCCCATATTTGTCGTATAATCTTTCGAAATAGGCAACCCCCAATACATGACTGTTGCGAATGTATTGCAGATAGTTCTATATAGTTCTCCTTGTTTTTGTCATTGCATAAATACTTCAACCACGTACACTGATTCTACTGCACTCGAAAGTTTTATTATTCTGAAAGTTTAACTTTTCTCTACATTTTAACGAAATATGTTATCCATGGTATTTACAAATTTGAACATGTAAAAGTATTGCTAGTTTTTATTCCAAAGCTGGGTAAAGCTTTAAAATGAAAAGAAAAAATAAAACTAAATAATATTAGCTTTGAAAGATAACATAAAAATATTTGTTTAAAGCTAAACTTTCATGTTTTAATTTTTCTGACAAAAAATATACCAGGGTAAGCCCATACGTTTCCGGCCTAACAATTTTGTAAGTATGAAAAAGACAAAAAATATATTTAACTTTTCAATATAGTTACCCTTTATTGCAATACTCTACTCACAGCTTTGAATTAACCCCCCTTCCAAAATAGTCAGAAGTTTTGTCTGCAAAGTGGGCATAAACAGCATCCATCACTTCCTCGTAACACTGACATTTCCTTCCTCGAAGGTCCTTCTTAAGTTCTGAGAAGAGGAAATAGTCACTGGGAGCTACATTTGGGCTGCAGGGTGAATGGTCGATCTCCTTGAAGCCTTATGTCTTCACAGCTTCCTTTGCAACAAGGGCTGTGTGCACAGGCCCGATGTCGTGAAGATGACGCACACCATCACTCAGTTTTCCTCGTCCCTTCTCTTTAATGGGAGCATGTAGTCTGTGCAGTAGGCCAGGCATAGTACTCCCCATTTACTTTCCTTGAAGTCAATGAAGAGTATTCCTTCACGGTCCCAAAAGATTGTGGTCATGATCGTTTTGGTTGACTGAGTGACCTTGGCCTTTAGAGGCGGTGCTTCGCCAGGTTTACGCCACTCACTCCATTGATTCTATTTTGGATAAGGGATCATAGTTTCGTCTCCTTCAATAATGGTTTGCAAAATTTCTCTCTCTCTCTCTCTCTCTCTCTCTCTCTATCTCTATCTCTATCTCTCTCTCTCTCTCTCGTTGCCACGGCAGAGCTCCAAAAATGCCTGACAACAGATTACTCTTTGCTGCATTTGGACTGAGGAGCTAAGTCTAGGCACCCATCTTGCACTAACCTTATTCATATTTAAATGTTCATTAATAATACGAAGAACTGTTGTTTTAGAAAGGCTCAATCTTGTTGTTATTTCTGTAACTCTGAGTCGCCGGTCTTCCATAATTTCTCCTTCCACAAGAGCGAGCGATGTTTTCAGGCCGACCTGTACGCTTTTCGTCTTTATTGCTTTCTCGACCCATTCGAAAAAGTTTGGCCCATTCTTTTACGTTAGAATATGAGGGGATGCTTCCCCATATATACCGTCCAATTACTGTTTAATTTTATTTGGAGTAAGTTCTTCTTTTGTGAAGAACGTAATAACAGGTCGATACTACATTTTGAACGTGTCACAATCTTCTACACATCGCCTTCTTTATGCAACTATATCTGAACAACTGAACACAGCGGAGCGAAAGTTACAGCTGCAATCATTTACTTAATAGATCAGGTATATCATCAGATAAGGGTTTTGTGAAGGCGATAATCCTTATCGGCGAGGCCGGAAACTTATGGACCTACCCTCGCAAATGTATAGAGAGTCAAATGAGATTTATAAATTTTATACCGTTAGAAATGCCGTATATGCCTTTGGAAGTTCGCCAGTGCACTTAAAGAAAGAGAAAATGTGAAAGTGGACGCCTCAGACTTCAAATAAGAAAATTGGGATTCAAATGGACGAAGTTTATTCAAGTGATTAGTACTCAAATCATCCCTAGCGTTCCACCTGGCGCTAGTTATCACATTGTGCAGCAGCCTGTCACTCACTAAACGCTATGCCCCAAATCACTACACATAGCTTAACTTCAGCATTTTTCCGCCTATGTAAATATGCTGAACACTATAGCAGCTCAATATCGACTTGTTACGCGGGCAAATGCAGTAATACCAAGTATAACTTGCACAAGTAGCGACAGGGCTCTGTATTATCTGAGAGCATTCGAGATAATTCTGTAACTGTGATTCACTCAGTCAAATCAACACCTACAACGCAAACAATGATTTTTATGTCCGATGTGCTGCGTGCAATATTCGTACGACCGAAACTTGCCACTAATTAAACAGACCCACTGCATCAGTACGCGAGTCAAAGCGGTGAGCGAAACTTCATATAGACAACACATTACTGTACGGAAATTGGTTGTTGGATGATAGCAGAAACCTTTGTACACTCCATTTATATGCTATTGTGCATTTAGTTTCTGCAAATAAAGCAATAATAGCGGATTAAATGTGAATAAAATGACAAACATCTGAATATAGGAAAAATATTAATAGCTTTTATTTAAATATTAGCTCAAATGATGAAAACACTTCCAGTAGCAAATACTATACGCATAAAACATATAAGGTTTTTTAAGAAATGTGTTTTAGCATTTGAAAGTCAAACGCTAGCTTAAAAAAAGAATTTCGTGCAGCTATTTCATATGAGTATATCTTGTAGTCAGTTAGGGGAAGAGGTAATATTATTTCAAGGGGAATAAAATTTCGCAGCACATGAAATGTAATGAAGGAAATAGACAGCTATTTATAGAAGGGTGCTCAAAACAATAGTAAAGACAGCCCATAAATAACATTTTTAAGGAAATATTATTTTGCAAGTTTTTGAAAGTTAAAGAAAAATTAAAGTATGGTTTTAGGAGTACACAAGAGTATGACAAGACGATAATAATCGGCCTTTCTCAGCTGGGATCAGTTTCACTTTTGGAGTCGTTTCCATACTCAAAATCATTTTCAGCTTCTTCGCCTCACAGGAACGATGAAAACTTTCAACTTTGCTGTTTTAATAATACGATGTACGCTGGCTCTGCTAATCTCAGTCTCCTGTACACATTGCTTTGTAGATTTCTGCGTTTAGTGCTAAAACGTTCCAAAACCTTAGCCGAGGACGCGGGGCTTGTTGTTGTGCGAGGTCTCCCAGATCTGCCCTTGTGAACATCGCATATGGAAACCTGAGCCTCAAATTTGTCTCGAATACGAGTTACTCACGTTGGCGATTCTGACCTTCAACAACATTCTCGGTTTTCCAATACCACTTCAAAATTGCTTTTCCTGTTCAAACGATAATCTTGACTCCATTTTGTTGTAGCAACATAATGTGAGTCACATCTGTTTACAGAACATCATACGATAATCTTGGCTTCATTTATTCATTGTTACCTGTCACGTAGCAACGCTATCATAATGCATGTGAGTCACATCTGTTTACAGAACATCATACCACACATTACTGTTGTGGAATATATTAAATATTAAATAGATATCTACTGTGAAAGTGTGTATACATTTTTGGCACCCTCGGCCTTTATCGTTTCTAAGTCATTAAATTAAAAGGCTTTCAAATACCCAGTTCCGTTTTATTGTTTAAATGTTTAAACTAAATCTCGGGGAGCCCTGGCAGCCTAAAGCGAAATGTTTTCACAAATTGTAAGCTTGTGTTGTGCAGTGAGTTATCCATATCACAGTGGATTACGTTTTGAAAATTAGATAAAAGTATTTTTGTAATAATAGAACAGAATTCGCTTTCAAGTTATGTCTTTCTAAAGTCATTATTATCAGATGCTGCATTTATATATTTGTGCAAAAGCATTTCCAATTTACTAAACATTGTTAAAACATTCACTCTCGAATAAAAATAAACAGTTTCTCAAGTGTATAATTTAGTTTCATTGTTAGTTCAGCGCTTGTTTCTTGGAACACAATAGTTTTATTCTAGGGCGCCAATTTGACAGGCAGATGCGAGGTTCTTCATCGACGGACAAAAGCCTCTTTCTTTGTTTAGTTTTAGTGTTCGCACAAATAAGATTGGAGAATTAGAGTAATACGCTTTAAGCTTTCCGGAAGATTACAGGCAACTGTTAACTACAACTCAATGAAAGATTGTTCACTGAACTTCACTTTAAACGTAAGATGACGTTCGATTCAGCTTTGATCTTCATGTTCCAAAGTAAATATATTTTCTACACTGCTAAGCATTCCATGAAACGTTTCCTGGTGCAGTCATATGAACGTGTCCGATGAAGGGAAATATTAATCAAGATTTCTCAACTGGAAATTAGTAGTAGAGCATTTTAATGCTTCAATGCTTAAGTTCAGAAATATGTCGGCGGTACCTTGCCGAAGATGTTACAGGTACCAAGCTTAATTTTGAAAGCCAGAAACTTGCCTGAGGAAAACAGAATTTTTCTTTCCGTGCTTGCATGATAATGTTTAGCGCATTTAAATGTTCATAAACCTCTGCAGAGTTAGCAAGTTTCATGAAAATTCGTCTTCAAGAAAATTCCAGCAAGATGTTTTATTATGCTCCTTAAAGAGAATCAGAAACTCATTTCGTAGTTCAAATAATTTTCCCCCGGTGTCCCGTGGTTTGACAGATTTGGCAGATATGAAAGGAACGAAGTTGAAAGTGTTAACAATCGTATCAAGCACACGTTTCAATTCAAATTCAAGCTCTTCAAAACAAAATCCTCAATGAGGAAAACAGTGAGTTGTGATGATATTTGGACATTGTTCTTTAACGGGAGAAAGTATTCCTTTCAATGACACGATCATTCAGGAATCGCCATCAACGCACATTCCAACATTATCATAGATTCTAAATAGTAAGGTAACAATACATATTTCCCTCAGCATATTTCATCTGCTCCTTGCAGAAAGGGAAATTTTCCACTATTATTCCGCCTTACTCAAATCTTGCAAATGCTAACAATTTGATTTATTTGTTGCAATCTGTAGGCTCGTCAACTCAGAAAAAAAAAATAATTCAATATTTTGGGACAGAACATGCGGCCAACTGTAGATGCAAGAATTTTCTATTTTATGTTCAGCTGCTTTTCCTAACATCGTTTTTACTACTATTTTACAGGCTGGATCTTCAACACTAGGTTACTTTTCATCTTTTGTGCAACAATTATTGCACGCGTTGGCACAGGTTGTTTGTCGTCACGATCTGTTTATAAAGCGCGTATAAAACCTGAATATTCTCGTCCTATGGCACAGAATTCGAGTGTCTAATGTTATTGCTTTCGTCTTAACAGCAAAACACTGCTACTCCTGCGTTGCCACTCTTAATTTCGTACATCAAATGTTGAACAGACACTACGAACATTTCCTGTTTCTCATATTATTAAGAGTCTGACGATACCTTAATTTAAAAAATAAAGAAATAAATCTTTTACGGTTACTTTTACTACCGCATCCTCTCTGTTAGCACTAAACAGTACTGAAAGACATACTTGCCTCCTAAACCCAAGATCGCGGGTCCAAACCCGGCCACGATCAATGGATTTTTTTTCGGGCGTAAAAATCCTAAGTATGGCTTCCTTCGGAAGGGAAGTAAAGCCGTGGATCCCATATCGTATATTTACGGCTCGAAAAAGAACCTCAAGCCTGAAAGAAGAGGCCTCTGAACAAAATTTGTCGGAAGTTTCACGCTCTGAATTGAATGGGACGCTGATGACCTGAGATGTTAAAGAGCTTCCACAAACAAACCAAATAAATCAAAAAATACTGAAAGAAATAGGTCTATGACAAGTTTCGGATCGGGCAAGGATAATTTGAAGACAGAGGCACAATTATTATGAGACTTTGTTGCAACGTGGGCAGCTTGCACAGGATCACTACATACACAACACAATCACACAGATGACGAACAAAATCTTCTAATGCTCGAGGCGAGATTGGAGCGCATTCTATCGACTACTCGCGGCAATTAGCATGGCTATCACAGCCGGCATAATAACGACTACAATACCTAGAAGAAAAAGTATAAGTAGAAGAATAAGAAGAAAAGCTAGTGGTGGTAGTAATGTAATTTGATACCTGTTTAATGAATTTCATTAAATTTATAATTTATTAAGTATTCATTCATTACTAATGTTAATTTTCCAAAGTGTATAAACTATTTTAAAGAAATGTATTACAGAAGCTTATGCCATTGTTATATCTGGTATTATTATCATTATTATTGTCCAGTTTTGCCTATGAAAATATTTTATTAAAAATCTGTTTTTGATTATGATTTTATTGTTGTTAGTTATATTAAATGTATCTTTTTGATGTCACTTTAATGTATTTTGTGTTAACCAGAACAATTCTACAACAGAATATGATAAATTAATATTCCAAAATTCATTTTTTCAATTTTTGTTTTTGACATTTTTGTATGTTTTTGCATTAAGGTCTTCCAGCGTTTTTTTTTTTATAAAACACTTTTTATTATAATGATCCTAGATAAACGTGCAAACGAACACACTTTGGAACGTGGAACACCTGTATTTCGTCATGAATAAGTGAAAATGTTAGATACTACAAACATATAATTAATATTTCCTTTGTGTAAATGTATGTATATATATATATATATATATATATACACACACACACACACACACACACACACACACACAAGAGTACTTTTACAGGAGTGTATAGTTGATGACAAGAATAGACATTTAAAGTAATGAATGGGCGTTCTAATCCATGATCCATTTATACATAAAACCTTGTCAATAATTTTTTATAGATAAAGTAGGCCGATTCAGACCCCAACTAAGGACATGGAGTCGAGACGATTGAAAGCTTCGGCTTATATCCTGTGAAACCTTTACTCATTTCCAACGCCGAGAGAGCTTCAAATTTTTAAGTTTAAATAATATTAAAAGTAGGCACTAAAACTATGAATACAAAATATGCTAAATTTCTGAAATTAATATCTGCAATATCTGAAATTAATATATGAGTAATTCTGTAAAGATAAATTTACATTCTTCCGTAAATTTACATTTTTTATTACTTTTTGCATTTATAACCTCTTTGTAAATCTCTGTTTAATTATCTTCACAATATGCAATCCTTTCTGAAATATTAGTGTTTTAAGGCTTCTCCATTCCGGATTCGAACTCACGATTTTCATATAATGCACTGCAAGTCTATGCGCACTCGATAGAAATTTAAAGCGGAATATTTACGGAGAGGGGAAGAGAATTGGAAAGGTGGCGTTAGGTTTCCAAGCATTAGCTCTATGGGGCCGAGCATTAGCTGACCCTTGTATTGCGTCTCCGTATAGCCGGCGGGCACTCGTCTCTGATAATGCAGCTATCTAGTTCTCTGTAACGAGAACCCCGGGCGCTCCATGTCGCTACATCTGGATGCTGGATGCGAATGGATGCGACGGGGCGGCGGAAAACCGTTTCCTTTCTTGCGGCCACCGCACGAGGAACGTTTCCAATCACAATTACATATTTGTAACGCAAATGCGAGTCACCTGTTTACCTTAAATAAGTTCCCTGGAGAAGCCGCCCTTGATTCCAGAAGTGTTTTTGTAATGGAACGTCAAAGCCCAAGGCTGTGAGAAAATTACAAAAATACTCCCTTTTAATTTGTTTAAGCTTTAGCTACACTTTGTCCCAGGGTACAATAAAAGCAATATGTAAAACTCCTATTCTTTATCGGAAAGTAGAAAATGCACATACACGAACAGACAAAAATCACGCATGCGCTTTGCGATTACAAATAGATGTAAAGTTCTACCCTTTCTGAGAAATTACATTTTATATTACCATAATAATTGTATGCATCTGTCATCATATATAAATAATGTAGCACGTGCATCTAATATGCATAAATACAAAATATTAAATTAATAAATGCCCAAGTATTAACGTGTTTAGTACATATTTTCATTGAAACTTTCTCTTAAGTATTTTCTATTGCTTCTCCTATTGTTGAATAGCCACGGGTGGCCGAGGTCGTTAAGTTTCGGACTCGTGAGCGGGAGGTCTGGGTTCGAATACCGCCAGGACCGTCCTTCCTGACTGAGGTTTTTTTCAGGTTTTCCTCAATCCTGGCAAATGCCGGGGAGGTACCTAAACTTAGGCCTGGAACGATTCCTTCCATAAAAATAAATCCTTTCCCAATGTATCATTTCATCTCATGTATCATCACTGTCATTGCCTGTGGTGCCTCTGTAGCAAAAACGGGCGTTAAACACAATTCATTCATTCGTTCTCCTATTGCTTCTCAAAAATTCTAGTAACACTACTTCGTGTTTCTTATAATTGTCAAGCGCCCGATTCCATAACGGAATGGAATTTATTGCACGTAATGCAAATAAGCTCACAGTTCATCAGAACCTGTTATCTAAATAAAGAATAATCCGAAGAAAAAAAGACGAAATTAACTACTTTATCTAAGGACAAGGATAACTCGAACCTACTCTTACAGTTAATTTCGGAGTCATAACCTAACCAACTGAGCCTATGAGTTTTTGAGTTCATCTTAAATAATTCCTATATAACGAACCTTTCAACTGTAAAACATATTTAATTTTTTTTTTTTTTTGCAGTGTTTCCGAAATTGCTACTTTATTTCCAGAATAAATGTTTGTGAATAGTAAGTAATATTCCAGTTATTGCTCAAGAAATTATATTTTTGTTATCTCTCGCCCCATCAACTGAAAGTTATTAATTTCCAAAGTCCAAGGAATTGCTTTTTAACTTAATTGAATTTCTTAACAGTCGGAGTAGGGGAGTCACAGCAAAGCTTAAGCGAGAAAGCGGGTGGAATCATTCAAGCAATACTAAAATAGCCAGAACATTCAAACACTCAACGGCCGTTACATAAAAGGTTCTGAATTGTCTTGTCATTAATGGATATCTGTATACCTGAGTTATCTGAGCTTAATTCCTTCTGAATAAATTGTTGACAAGTTTATTGATTGCTAATTATAGAAAAACTCGAATCAGTTCTCGTTTTCCATTTTACATACCTATTTTAAACTAATTTATGTAGTGAGCTGACAATGATAAAAGATTCTGTTTTGACTAATTAATCCAGTATCAAAATTGTCTTAATTTTGGGCACTAATTTAGTTGCGAAAAGATTGATTTGTAATTTAGAGAACAACTCTCTAGAGAGAAACGTACATTTCAGGTATATTAAGATCGAGTTTTAGCTTTGACATCACTGATTTTTTTTAATCTAGTATGCTAAATGTTTCAGTTACTAGTTATATTTCCAGAAAGATATATAAATCATATTTATGATTAAAAAACTATATGTAAAGAAACTAAACAGAATTTTAAATACAAAAGATGTATTTGCGATATTTAATAAATACTGACTTCAATGTGTTACTACAAATGTAGTCTAATCTATAAAAAATTTTAAATTAGTACTAACTAGATAACCTACTTTCAAATAAAAGCGCATATGGAGTGTGTGGAAATTGATCAAGATGCATGATCTGCATGCAAGAATTAATCGTCAGAACTGTTGAGAGTATGTTGTACAGAGAGATATTAGATAGTTAATTCTATTCTGAAAGAATCTATTATCTTCTGCGGAACCATTATTTTACCTCAGAGTAAACGTTTTCAATAACGTGGTGAATAAATCTGGACTGTATAGTGGATGGTGGCTTGCTGTCCACTGGAACTGTTAAACTGGACCAAACGCATTCGATGGTCTATTTGCTGCGATGACAAAGGAAGAGAGACTCGCTGGATGCATATTTCATTTCCCTTCAAATCAAATATTTTCTTACAACGCCTGTCACACATACCAAATGGAAACTGTTTCTACCTATATGGCGCAGTCCCGGTGGAACTCGTTTGTTATCGCTTGTCAACGCGTGCGCATGTGGAATAAAAAAAGTTTACCATTTTCTGTCTAATAATGTTCGTCGCCACATTTCACTTCGGCTTTCTTTTTCGACTCTTGGTTCTTTTCATGTATACTTCAAAACGAAGCTCCCCAAATAACTAATGAACTAATTTTCATCGATTGCTATATATAATACAGAACATTACTACACATTTACTCTACGCGTTGCTTTTCAACTACAGAAACATGACCTGAAGTAAAATGAAACAAAACAGGTAATAATATAGTCGTAACTTAGAATATAAAGGGAATAAAATTAAAACAAATGTTCTTCCGTAACCAAAGGAAGACTTTGCAACCACTGATTTAATCTTAATCACAGCTTTGTAGTTACTTATGAAAGAAAACAAATAGCATATGCACTTGGCTTAAAATGAAGTTAATACATAACATGAATTGAGTCATTAGTACCATGTTATCAGGATTCTTTTTATAAATACACTTAATTTGTTTTACGGAAATGTTCGGTGGGGTTTTTATATCATTTCCCTGTAAAATTAGAATAACATATTCCTTTTTATAATATTATAAATTATAATATATAATTTATAACCTTTCCTCTCAAGTTTCTATCAATAGATGTTTACTGTATTTAATCCTTTTTTAAATTATAAGGCTTACTTAATCTCTTATGTATGGATAATCCCTTACGTATATCTTCTTCTTTTTTTTTGTAATATATTTCATTCTATTTCTTTATTCATCAGTTTTTATTTCGTATATTACTATTTTTATTTTACATCTTTCTAAAATTTCTTTTCATACCCAAACATACATACTTTAAGAACGTGTAGTCTGTGAATTAACTTAGGAATTTTTGCAGTCAGTATAAATTTATACAGAAAATTAATTGAGATATTTTTAAAGTTTGAAATTCTTTTTGTTTACCATTTGTATGGATTAATTTATATTTGATTTTAACTGGAATTAAAATTTCTTTATGTACTTTTAATTCGGCTAAATATTGAGCCATGTCTCATTTAGCTTCATTTTTAGTTCTTATATTCATCACTCCTATTTCTCTATCGCGTAGTAGATTTTAACTTTTCTGATGGCTCTCTCAAGTAATTCTATGTTTACCCTTTTGTTAGGAATACAATACGTCTATATCATTTTTACTCAACCATCACCGATAGGCCCAAGACTATTATCATTATTATTATTGTTATTATTACTATTATTATTATTATTGTTAATATTGTTATTATTATTATTATTATTATTATTATTTCAAATCACTAACGAAATGATATCAAATTATTAAGAATTGGTAACTTTAATACTTTCTGCCTTAAGCATCACCAATGGTAATTATAATTCATTTAATTTAATTTTATTGATAACAATTTAATTTAAATGACAAATTGATTTAATACTTTTCTTGTATATTTCTAATCTGTTACATTGCCTATTAATTGTTTTCCTATTAAAGGACGTTCCCGTGCTGGTCTATTGTTTTGGAACTCCTCTCTATAGACAGAATGTTAATGAGCTACGCCGTCGCACTGCCACGGGTGGCCGAGGTCGTTAAGCCGCGGACTCGTGAGCGGGAGGTCTAGGGTTCGAATTCCAAGACCGTCCTCCCTGATTGGGTTTTTTTCCCAGGTTTTCATCAGTCCTCATAATTGGCAAATGCCGGGGAGGTACCCTAAATTTAGCCCGAAACGTTTCCTTCCTTAAAAATTTATCATTTCATCTCATATTTTTCGCAACTTTACCAGGGAAATATTGAGTTTATCAGAACAGAACTATAGGGCTGTAACATTTGGTTTTCAGCAGATGAAAATACCGATAGTTGTGATCGTTTCATCACTAATGTCGTGGGGGGAAAGTTAGATTCAACAGAACCTGCTAAATCTCACCTCAAATTATGGAAGATTCCGGACAAAACAAATCGCAGTGCCTTCGCCTGCACCGTCAGAGACGCCATACGCAACCTCTGGTCAGCAGAAAACCGAGAAACTCCGACAGTGTGGCATACATGAACAAGGCGAGAGAGACATTGAAAAGTTTCTACCCTTGAATGCATCATATCACCTGTCTTGCTCACGGCTTACACCTATTGGCAGAAGAGGTTAGGAACAATGTCCCAGAAGTGAACAACAGTACTTCATCAGTGAATAAAATATTTCTGAAAGCTCCCAGCAGCGTGCAGAGTTTCAAGCAATTGCTATCCCCAATTCCTTTTCCACCAGTACCCAACAACTAGCTGGAGAACTAGGCTGATGGCATCCTTCTACTATATTGACCATTGAAAATGTTAAGAGCGTTCTGCTTACTTTTGACGTCAAGACGCAGCCTATATAGCCAAGAATAAGCATAGCATCATTTCACTCGCTTAAGACCAATTTCAATTATTTTCTTGAAGCTATTCAGCGCTTGGAATCTCTATCTTTAATGCTAAAAGTTGCAATAGAAGTCATTAACACAATTTCAAAGAGAGAAATACGAAGACAGTGGGCGTGGCTTGTTCATTGAAGCACACCAGGTTCTGTACCGAAACCCAGGGTTTGCAATAATGAAAAAAACTATCTGTAGTTCTCCAAGGATATAACAAATAGACTATTTACCAATGGAGACCGGCAGCAATGATTTCATTGAAATTTGTGCCGATGACTTGGTGCTATTTATAGAGGAAATTTTCTTCCATAAGAATATTTTGAAAACCAAGTCGAAACTTAGCAATGTGCAGTGCAACGTTGGATGTAGTGCGCTAAATATTTAGAAATCTCTGCCTCTACTGGGCAGTGATATTCCTTCCTTTTCTGCGAATTTCTGCGATCTTGTTTCGTAAAAAACTGTCAATTTACTGGTACTTTTTGAAACGTCCCAGTTTTATTGTGGGAGCTCAAAAGCAGTGCATGTGCATAAAACATTCAGTTAAATTATCCACATGAACTACTTAGGTTGTGTATATTATTGCTTTAAGTTATTTAATTCTTTAACTAAAACCCCATAAATGTGCACATAATGAAAATTTGAGCAAATATCATTCAAATCTGTTTTGTAGAAAAAGTATAATGTATTTGTTAGTATTTCTCGAAAATCTAGTAAGGAACTAAAACCTAAGAGTTACCAGGCTATGGAAAACTATTTCACATTCACTCAATTGTCATATGTACACACCAGGTGGTACTTATAGCCATCTTTTAAATGAAGGTAGATTTCCCTGCAATTTTAAAGCAAGTAATCGGCATCTAAGGTAAAATATGGGATTCTTATTGGTTTTCATCAGTGTACTGCAGGGAAATCTATCTTAATTAAAAATACGTCGCGGGAGGGCACTTGTACATGCAAGACTGTTCGTCACCTCACTTATCACCATGAAAAAAAATGTGGATAGCAAGGGGGAAAACCGAGAGGTTTCGTTTTCTACTGTGCTTCACTTTATTAACAATGTTTCCCCCTTTTTGTACAGTTTTGGGTTATTTATTAACTGTTATGTTTTTATTTTATACAAAAGTGCCAATTCGTTTATTTCATTTAAACATAAAGGAAAACAAGCTTTCCAGTAAGTTGCCAAATGTTTAGCTTAAGATCAACTTGAATGAAAAAAGACCTAATATTAAGGGTTTTCAGTAGCGTATATTAATGTCACGCATGTTCTGTAGCATTCCAGCTCGCAGATCTGAATTCTCCTGTCTAAATTTCAAGTGCGAAACTCAGAGAGCTTAGGCGGAACTGATTCCACTGTATTTTTTTTTTTTTTTGAATGATTTAATTATGGACGCTCTTTAACAGCTAAGGTTATCAGCGTCCCATTCAACTCAGGGCGTGAAATGGCCGATAAATTTTGCTCAGAGGCCTCTCTTTCAGGCTTGAGGTTCTTTTTCGACCCACGGCTTTACTTCCCTTCCGAAGGAAGCCATACTTAGGATTTTTATGCCCCGAAAAAATCCATCGGTCCTGGCCGGGTTCGAACACGCGATCTTGGGTTTAGGAGGCAAGTATGGTAACCACTACACCACCAGGATCGACAATTCCATTGTAAAGATCGTAAAATCGATTTACGAATTTAATATTAAATTATAGGTAGATTTTAAGTTATTTGTCATGACTTTCTTCTTCTTATTCTATTCTTTTGGGTCAAAAAGTAGTAAAAATATACCCCAATACAGTAAGAAAAACTGCAGTAGGTGCATTCTAGAATAAAGAGAGCAATACAGAAAGAATACCTGCAAGAAGATCTAGAAGATCTGGTACCGTGTTGAATTATGAAGTTTGTATGTCAACGGAAACTTGAAGTGGCTATGGAGAAAGAAGAGAAGGAGAAGAAAAGCAAGATGAAGATAAACACAGTTTTTAAGAGGGTTTAGTGAAGAAGAAAACAAGAACATGGAACGGTAGAAACAGAAGGAGGAGGAGAAGATTGGGTAACGTATGTCACTGTTCCTCTGACGCAGGGAAGAGAGTGTACCGTACAGACAGTAAGGTACTAATTGGAGTTTGGCCGCCGGCTACAATCAAGACCATCTCCGAGCAGAGGAGGCCAGGCTACGGCGATAGAACGAGGAGTGCAGCTTTGTTATAGCGAGCGAGGGAGAGAGGGTCAGGCAAGACGAAAGTTGTCGACAAGACGAAGAAGCAGAGGAGGAAGAAGAAGAAACAACTTGACCAATATTAGAGCCGCCTTGCTGCTGTTAAAGTTTTACCAACTTTGCTTCTAACATGACTACATCGGTCGGAAAGCGAATTGTGTTCTTTGAGGTAAGAAGAGCCAGCTAAAAGCATGTAATGTTAGACTGTGCTGATGGCTGCAATCTGCTATTTCTCGAGGGCGCCGAGAGCAACTCCATAGGTCACCTGCCGCATTCATAAACCGTAAATCACAAAACGCGCTTATAGACTTAAGTTGTTCATGTACAGCAGAGGGCAAATAGAAATGTATACAAGAAATTAATATGGTATGGAGTAAATGGGGGCACTTTATACAGATGCTAATAAAATAACTGTTTTTAACAAGATGCGGCTTCAACAGAACTTATTATTGTTTCTACATACACGTACTGTGGCAACGGAGGTTGTCTGTTAAAACTATAAACTCTAAATTACAGGTTCATATAATGGAAATTAGTTTGCCATTCATAACGAAGATTCTGGGCTCAGACAACAATAGTCAATACAACAAGGACCTATCTGGACATATTAGTGACAATGTCTTTAAACTGACCGTTAAAAACGGCCATTTACTAACATTTATGAAATATCAGAGTAACTATATTTCAATCGGTTTTGGTGGTATAGTGGTAACCATATTTGCCTTCTAAACCCAAGATAGCGGGTTGGTGAATTTTTTCCGGCGTAAAAATCCTAAGCATCGCTTCCTTCGGGAGGGAAGTAAAGCCATGAACCCGGTGTTATAGATTTACGGCACGTAAAAGAACTTCAAGCCTGAAAGAAGAGGCCTCTGAGCAAAATGTATCAGCTTTTCCAAGCCCTAAATTGAATCAGACGCTGATGACCTGGCATGTCAAAGAGTGTTCGTAAATAAAACAAATCGAGCAACATAGCTTAATCAAATGCACATATACGTATGTATGTATTTATACAAGTGCGGGAAAATATGTACACAGAATTTACGACTAGAAAGAGGAGTCGAAAAATATGTAAACACTTCAAGAATAGGAAAAATGGTCTCGGGCGCTTCGTTGAGTACTGCAAGCTTTAATTCCAAAGCAACAATGTTCAGTAGGACTAAAAGCACAATATGTTGCATTAAACAAATCATTTATACCTTAGTGAATCACATGATCTAATACTTTTTTTTTTTTTTTTTTTTTTTTTTTTTTTTTTTTTTTTTGTTAAAATGAGCCCCCAGTGCATTGCCGGATGCTAGATGAATTTCACCCAGCTCTCCACAAAGAAAACAAAGAGCCACATCGCTTCTTTTACACAATAATAGTACAGTATATGCTAATATGTAATTGAATTACTTGTGACATGAATGACAGTGCGTGATTTGTGCAAATTTGTGATTTGAGGTGCCGCCTCTTCATGACTGAGTTTCGGTCAATGACATTGGTCTGACTATAAACACACGTTACATCGCAACGTAGCTATGACATTGAACTGTATCGATGCCTATAGCTCCATATTGAAGCTTCACAGATCATTCGTTTCCATTCTCAAAATACTTAGGGCCAAGCCCTCTTTCTACTCTTAAATTCTTTATACATAACTTTGGCGCATTCTGTCTATAAACTAAACACACTGTAAACAATTCATGACTCAAATAATTTACGCAGCTGTGCTGTGTAAACATTCAGTTCACCTATGAGTTCCCCTCTTGCTCTATAAATGAGCGATATTCTTGTAGTTAGTTTTTTCTACGGTTCATTTTAACAGATGCTCACGTTTATGAATGAAACTTGGTGCCAACGTGGCGTGCATTCAAGGAAGCGAGTGAAGTACTGCTTCGATAATAACTTATTTTTACTTTGAAATAATTAATATGAGTTTCCAACTTCCTTCAAACATAAAATACTCGTAAATTAACTGCGTTGCCTTACGTTACGAGGTTGGCACACGCTCACCATGAGATCGGGAGATTCTGTTCATTTTAAGAGAAAAACCAATGCTGACTTCGAATTAGACATATTCACGCCTAGGCCTTGCTACCTTGATGCTTCATAGTTGCATTTAATGGTCAAGTTTTGTTTATTAATTATTTGAATATCTACACACATAAGTAAATATTCTTATGTTTAGCAACAATTTCGATTTGTTATATACAAGATATTTTATCCGAATCCTTTTCTATTCCGTTTTTCGTCAGAACACAGTGGGATTATTAAAAATGTGAAGGAAATGTACAATTTCTAAACTTGGTTCAAAAGACAAAAATGTAATAGGGATTTTCAGCTTATAAGTACCATAGATACGAATCTTTAGATATAGCCGTAAGTTTAGTTTTAGGTATTGTCTGTTTTAGGAAAGGATATATACACTAGTTTAACTAAAACTGCTTCATACGTTTACAGAACTAAATGAGGTCTATAGCCAAATATGAAATGACTGCCAATAGTTTACGTTCATCTTGCATATAACTACTTTTGGCGTAAATATTAAGAGGTTGAGTCTAAAAAAAAAACTAAATATTAGAACATATTCAATGGAGACATATTCAAAAGATTTGTCACTGCGAACAAAATAATATTCAATCATCAATCATTTCAAATAGTGTATTTAATTTTCTTGCTATTTTCGAACTGCATCGCCTTCTACAATCATTATTGTCGGTCCTGGTGGTGTAGTGGTTACCATACTTGCCTCCTACACCCAAGATCGCGGGTTTGAACCCGGCCAGGACCGATGGATTTTTTCGGGCGTAAAAATCGTAAGTATGGCTTCCTTCGGAAGGGAAGTAAAGCCGTGGGTCCCATGTCGTACATTTACTGCACGATAAAGAACCTCAAGTCTGAAAGAGAGGCCTCTGAGCAAAATTTGTCGACTGTTTCACGCCCTAAGTTCAATGGGACGCTGATGACCTGGGATGTTAAAGAGAGTCTGTAAATGAATAAATAAATAAACAATCATTATTAGATCTACATTTAATGCCACTAAAGAAAAGAAGCATGATTATTTGGAGTATTTTACCTCTCTAAACTCATTTTGTTGTGCAAATTCACAAATCAATGTAAACTCTTGCTAAACTGGGCGATAATAAATGGCTAACTTTCAACATGCTATTGCTGCATTTTGCGCATAATATTTTATCATATAAGTATGCAATGTTGATGCACTTCAGCAGACTTGCATCGATAACATCATTCGATTACTTAACAATATGATTTTTATTTTCGGTTACGAACTTAAGCTGTTCTTTTGCACCTAGAAACGCGTTGAACAAAACTTTCATTAATAACTCATAAAACCAAGAATTTCGGGACATATGTTTATATAGATTTTTTTCTTTTCTTGTTTTGGTGTGAGGATAGCGTCACCAAAGTTTGTAAAAGTATTTCCGAAACACCCTGTATATATTAATAATTGAAAAAAAAATAGAAAGGGGAATATTAACACGTAAGATTCAAGCCGGTGGTATATGCGCTTTATGCAAAATATAGTTGATATCTCCTCTATCTTGTGAGGTAACTTTCAGGGTCATAAGTTGGTAACGCATCAATAAGTGTTAAATTAAATGTTTCATCAAAATGCTTAAGTTGGGACAGGGCATGTTGGGCAATTGACAAAGGCCGTGTCATCATCCAAGCATAGAATCACGAACCTCTCTCATTTGATTCTGTAAACCCTGGATAACTCTTGAAAGTTTCTCTATTATGAGAGATTCATATATAAATATACTGTTTGTTGATTTTTATTTACTTATTATTGTTTTCTTTCACCGCTGATGGTCCTGTACTGACAAGGTCAGCTGTGTTTTGAGCTCCGCTAGCAGGTAGTGTGCGTTGTAGAGTTGGTGTTTCGATTTGCTTATTACTTAGTGTTTGTTGTTTAAACGACATGTTTTATGCGGTAGTGAAATATGAATATGTCCATTAGAAAGAACACTTTGAAAGTTGTGTTTGCAAGCGATAGTCCCGGACCCAATGCGCTTGAAATATAACCCCGGATAGACTCAGAACTAAAGTTACCAGCATTAAGCACTGACTTTACAACTTGTTAGTAAGAAAAATGTAATGTATATCAAATTGAATGAATGCGATTTTATACAAGACTACTTACTTGCTCGAATTTTTAGTGCTGCTAACTGCTCGCCGGGAGTCTCTAGTTCGATTCCCGATACCTACTTAGGAATATATAGATAGGGTGTCTGGAACGGGGTCCACCGAACCTCGTGAAGACAATTGAGAAACTGCCTGATGAGGGAGTGAAGTTTTTCTATCAAGAACGCCGCCAGAAAAGCGACCGGCGGGATCTGGGCATGCTGACCATATGCCTTTTATCAATGAAGTCGTGAGACGGAAGTCCAGGAAGAGAGGTCGCAGTGGCAGGCCAAGGCTTCAACTTGGCCTGAAGTGCTAAATGAGAAGAGAAGAAGAAGATTATATATGACCAGAAATTGGCAAATGATGACGGAACTTTGGTCACCTGCAATCTGCGGACATTGATGTCGTGTATTTAACCTACCCCCAGAACTTCGAAATGATACAATTGTATTCATAAGATTGAAAGAAATGATACGATTGTATTCATAAGATTCAAATAAAGCTATGGTCCACATAATACGAATATAGGGAAGAAAATAGACTTACATGCGCCCGGATGGAAATGCACAAAAAAGCAAGTAATTTGAAAAGTTTGGGATACGGCGGCTATATATCATAGTCTGGACAAGAACCTGCCTGTTATCGTTGTATCTTCGATCACAATGCCGAAACTACGGCATTGTCGGTCACTACAAAAAACCGTCAAACACTACACTTTAGTGTCTTATTAAAACATTTGTAATGGACACATTTTCCACGAGTCACAGCGTCCAACAGGATGATGCAGTGGTTGACACGGAAGGTGTAGAGAAGATTGTAGTTGCTCATGCAGCATCCATTCCAATACATACACACCTAGTACCGACTCCCTTCTAGGACTTAGAGCCCAGAACGTCTACTATAACACAGGCTAGACATCTGAGGATTTTGAGGATATATTATCATACGATGAATGCCTAATATCATGATCATTATGAATTGAAAATCTATCTATCTATCTATCTATCTATCTATCTATCTATCTATCTATCTATCTATCTATCTATCTATCTATCTATCTATCTATCTATCTATCTATCTATCTATCTATCTATCTATCTATCTATCTATCTATCTATCTATCTATCTATCTATCTATCTATCTATCTGTCTATCTGTCTGTTTGTCTGTCTATTCATCCATTCATATATATTGAAACATATTTAGCGTGTTTTCACTTCTCATACAAAAATATATTCCTATATATGGAAGGAGAAAGAAAAAGAAAGATTAGAAAAGCATTACAAATAAGCGAAATTAAGAGTCGGAAATATTAGATGTAGAAGAAAAAGAAACGAGGAAAAGAAAAAAGAAAAGGACTAAAGAAACAGGGAAGGAAACGGGCGCTCGTCAAACAATAAAAATATAGCTTATGGACATTAGAATAGGAAAAAAAATTAGTAGCCAAAACCTTGAAAAAAAATAACTAGTGATTACAACACGCGGAAGACGCTATGGAGTAACACCACCACATCAGAACACTTAAAACACTTTAGCGTCTTTAGTGTTTTCCATGCCATACCCCGATTTAATTAATTTTTTTCTCCAATTTAGAAAATGAATCCTAAAAGAAAGGAAAATATCCGGTACCCCACAAAATAAACCCGGCGCCTGCCACTAATATGTCACAGCCCATTTTAGAGCACTCGCATATTCATCATTACAACTCAATTACAAAACTGAACATGGGACGAACTAATCTTCTTGCACCCTTGTATATCATAAACATCTCTACTTATAATTCAGAAAACTCAGGAAAGTCATGGAGGCAGGTTGTCAAGTAAGCACTAATATAATTCCCATTAGAACGGAATTTTCATTAAATTATAAATCAATTAAGGTTACACCACCTAAGGCGATCCTTCGGGGTGTATGGCGTACGTCCTTCACCTTAAAAAATCCACACTCAACTTCCCGAAAAATAATTGAAACTCAAAGCATTCACATTCTGCTCATGCGCAGAGCTAGCCTTTCCCCATGTTCAAACATGCAACCGTCACATGGAACAACGTATCTACCGCCCGGTGTATATGCCCAACAAAATGCACACATAATCAATAATATGTTATAATTAAGCCTTCCATACTCTACAAAAATAGTATCGTTATCCCTCTCCACTTTCTCAATTTTCTTAAAATATTATTTATACGGTCCATACCCTGTTACATAATGCCAAATTCCTTTGATATATGTATGTGTCTTAACTGCAGTATTTCTTTCATATTCAGGAAAAGGTCACGAACTTCTTCATCCCATTCGTTTTGCCACTCTGGAATTATATTCCTTTTATTGATCGCTTGTTTGCACACTCCATTCCAATTATTTCTCTTTCTTTACCTATTTCATTCTTCTTCAGTCAGTATAAATTGACCCTCATCCTTACTATTAAATAAATTGACAAGATTTCCTTATAATCAACAGAGCTAATGTTGGTGTTGTAACATTGCATCTAATAATCTCAATATCACTTTCCTCTGTGACCTTCTAAGTAATCATTTTATTTAAACCTGCATTGTCTTATTAGCCCATACACCTGAGCCGTGTCCTATCAATTTCTGTCACGAAACTGGTGTGATATAAGCAAAATCTAGTCTTTCGTCTAAGTGTATACCCAAAATCGTATTTCTTTTTTGTTTTATACTATATTCATTTATTTTAATTATTGCATTCCCTTTTAATTTTTTTAAGCATTGTCTAAGCCGAATTGACTGATGCAATCTCTAATTTCTGAATGATCAAGGTGGCTCTCTCTTCTAATTAGCTCCTAGTTTCGCCTTCAATGAGAATCATCGAATGGTCAGCATGTGCTATAATTTCTCTCGGTTCCAAAATACTATATAATGCTTTTAGTATCGCTTACGTCAGTATGTCCCGAATAATCGCCCAAATATGGATCCTTGTGGGCATTTTTTTTGTAATTTCTCTAACAATTATTCCATTTTACCTACTATATAGATACGTTGTCCTTACAATAGTACCTTAGGATTTCACAGACTTCTAGGATAACGGATTCTTTTCTATTTGGAAAAAAGACGGAATAGATTGTCAAAGACTCCTGAAATGTCGAATGGAGTAATGTGTTCCTCACAGATGATTCCCGCTTCAGTTTACATAATAAGTTTCATCGCACACCACTCTGGAGGACACATGATGGCGGGTACAGTGCCAGGAACATAGTGGAAAGGGATCAGTTTGGTATTGGGGTTGCGTATTGGTGTGGGGAAGGCATCGAAGGAAGACCGTTAATGTCCAGGGGTATACTGATGTACTTCAACCACATGTTCGACTTTCAGAGGTGCATTTGGTTCCAGATTTTTTTCTTTTCAAGGATGATAACGCAGTCCGCATCGAGATCATCCTGTGAATGAATTTCTTGAAGGTGACGATAAACCCCGCTGACCAGGTTTCCGAATATGAATCCTAGAATGTGTGGGGTACATTAAAGAGAGGAATTGCAACCCATCAGGCTCTACCAAGGACAACGCCTGACCCTAGTACTGCTCTTGGTGAGGAATGGGATCTGCTACCTGTAAAGCTCGCGAACCATCTCATAGAGTGCTACCCTCTAAGGGTTTTTTTTTTTTTTTTTTTTTTTTCCCTGTGGAAGAGGTGTTCAGGCTCTGTTAATTTTTTTCAATGTGTATTTTAGCTATCAGATATTTTTTTTCATTTATGTTTTGCATTTTATTGCATTTCACTTTTACTTTATTCCAGAACCATTCTGACATTAGTAGGGAAATGTATTTTAAAAATGTTTAGCTTTTTGACACTAGTGTAGTTGCAAATTTCTACCGAGATAGTCTTTATCCGTAAAATGACGATTCTGGATAATTATGAACGATGCTTTTACTGCTGATGCAAAATTTTATTGTGTCTAGCTGTACAATGAAACCGCAATTGGAATAGCATATACGATAAACCATGACAACAAAGATAAGCAGACGTGTTCAGTGAATAAGCAGACAAATTAACTGAAATGCATACAGAATGCTCTCGAAACGAGTTACATAAAGCCATGTATGATGCCATGATCCGAGTGTTTTTCTCGAGAAGTACAGTGGTCATCATCTGCACTTCGTAAGGGGTAACATGTGCTCTATGAGTGTAGTCATTGGAATAGAAACAGACTCTTTCCATATCTGGATTGCATGGATGAATCCAACAATGTTTTATCGATATACTGAAAACTTGACCGCGAGAACTCTGAGTTCGGATTGTGCTAGTAGAGTTCTAGAACCCACAGATCACGCAAAAAGTATCCGATTTATTAATTAAGTACAAAAAATGTTCTGACCTGGGTTACAAAAAATATAAATGTCTTGCAATGTACACTGACACAGTAGTTTAAGTTTGAAAGTGTACGATTCATCTACTGTTATTACCGTTATCTACTGAGCACGTAAAAGAACCTCAACCTGAAAGCAGATATATCTGAGCATATACGAGGATAGGTCCATAAGTTTCCGGCCACGCCGATAAGGATTATTGGCTTCACAAAACCCTTATCTTGTGATACTTTATCTCTTAAGTAAATAAATACAGCTGTAAGTTCCGCTCTGCTGTGTTCAGTTGTTCAGATATAATTACATAAAGAAGACAATGTGTAGAAAATTGTGAAATGGTCAAAATGGAGTATCGAGCTGTTATTAAGTTCTTCATAAAAGGACTTACTCCAAATGACATTAAACAGCTATTACATGATTATGCCTCATTACAGTATATGAGGCCTAATCTACCTCATATTCTACCATAAAAGAATGGGCCAAACTTTTTCGAATAGATCGAGAAAGCAATGAAGAAGAAGAAGAGCGTGCAGGTCTGCCCTTGGAGGTGCTCAATCCTGAAATCACCGCTCTTGTGGTAGGAGAAATGATGGAAGACCGGCGGCTCAAAGTTACAGAAATAGAAGCAAGGCTGGGCCTTTCTGAAGCAGCAGTCCTTCGAGTTATTCATGAATATTTAATAATTCATGAATAAGGTTGAAAATGGGTGCTTAGACTTCTTTCCTCAGTTCAAAAGCAGCAACGAATCATATGCTGTCAAGCATTTTTGGAGCTCTGCGGTGGCAACGAGAGAGAAGTTCTGCAAACCATTATTATAGGAGATAAAACTGCGGTCCTCAACCATGATCTCTTGCCCAAAAGAGAATCAATGAATGGCGTAAACCTGGCGAAGCACTCTCTCTAAAGGCCAAGGTCACTCAATAAACCAAGATCATGCCACAATCTTCTGCGACTGTGAAGGAATGCTCTTCATTGACTTCAAGGAGTAGAACGCCACAGTAAATGGAGAGTACTATGCTGGCCTACTGCACAGACTACGTGCTTCCATCAAAGAGAACAGGCAGGAAAGCTGAGTGGTGATGTGCGCTTTCTTGATTACAACGCGCCCCCGTGCTCACATCTGTTGCTGCAAAGGAAGCTGTGAATTAATGTGGCTTCAAGGAGATCGACCCCCCTATAGTCCATCTCTAGCTCCCAGTGACTATTTCATCTTCTCAGAACTCAAGAAGGACCTTCGAGGAAGGAAATTTAAGTGTGACGAAGAAGTGATGGATGCTGTTTATGCCCATTTTGCAGACAAGACTTCTGACTATTTGGGGGTGAAATATAAGAGTGAAATATAAAAAAAATGGTCAGGCCTGAAACTTATGGATCTACCCTCGTAACACCGATAGGTACTCATTATGAAATAAAACTAATACTGTGTGTATGCTATTATTGATCAAAACTCTATGAGTGGGAAAACTAAGAGAACTTGCCAATCTACGGAGCGCGACCTTGGCCTTGCAAAGCTGGTGTTCAGCAGCGAACTCTCTGTATCTATTAAACATTATTGGTTTACATCCCTTAATAAAAGCATGTTGAGCTCCATGACGTTGCGCATTAAACTAGCACACAGAACAGAAGTAACTGTTAGAGATGTTGAAAAGCGTCTATCAAAATTATCTGCTTGTTTCATTTAGTGAAAACAGTTAATTAAGAGTGAATTAAGGCATATCGCTGACATAAAATGTAATTCGCTTCTTAAAATACACGGAATAAAGAATAGCAAAACGTTTCAATCTAAGGCACAGAAGTTTCTTCAGGTCTATTTAATTTCCATCTTTGTTTTTGGTTTTTCTTGTCCCGTTCCTTCCATTCCACATATTCCACGAAAAATGGTGCAGTGAACACCCAGCCTGGACTTATATAAACATGAATAATCCTGCAATATGTCATTACAGATGTACTTTCATATTTCGTTCTTGACTTCAACCAACAAAATTCTTCATTATCTGTATATTAAAGTAATCATATGTTAATGGCTATTGCATTGCATTTTGTTCGCTTCAAGTTCATGCTACTGTTAGCCATCAACCCTGCATTGCGAAGTAACGTCACTTAGGTAAACAAACGCATCTTAGGCTCGACAACAGCTAGCGCCCTCCTTTATATGACCCTTTTAATCACCCTTTCCCCTTACCCTTGTCATTCGATATGCGTAATTTAAATACGCTGTCCGAATTACTCTCTCAGGGATTAGCACTCCTATCCTTCTGGAGGCTATACCGTGGGAAGCGGTAGAGACCTTACTGCTGCTCAGTTCTGATTCTTGAAATGTGCTCTTATTCTTCTGTCGTCCTTAGAAAAAATTGTTCATTTGTTTCATTTACGGACAGTCTCTAAAATCTGAGGTCATCAGCGTTCCACTCTATTCAGGGCGTGAAACGGCCAACAAATTCTGTTCAGAGACCTCTTCTTTCAGGCTTGAGGTTCTTTTTCGTGCCGTAAATATACGACACGGGACCCACGGCTTTACTTCCCTTCCGAAGGAAGCCATACTTAGGATTTTTACGCCCGAAAAAATCCATCGATCCTGGTCAGGTTTGAACAGATCTTGGATTTAGAAGGCAAATACGGTTACCGCTACACCACCTGTACCAGCGTCCTTATAAAAAAGTTGGATATCTTTCGGGTAATGGCAAATATTTACAATGATCAAAAAGTTCCGTGCATATGTTTTCATGCACATCTTAGTTCACTAATGTTCTTCGTGTATGTGTTTATTAACATTTTATTTTCAATTGATCAATATTCCTTGCCATTTTATATGTTGTTGTTATGATTAGAAGTAATTACTGATGCCACAAATGAACCGAAAATTTGTCGGTGTCTAATAATCTAGTAATGTGATGGGCGGGGGGGGGGGCAAACAGATAACTTGTCCCTGGTGGGATTGGAATTGGAAGATTTTATTATGCAAATTGGGGGAACATATTTAATTCATTCGCTTATTCTGATCACCAACTCATTATGATAAAGCTTTATAAAATTTAAATATAGGATAACGTAAAATGCCTCCATACTTTGTATATTGATCCTTGACTTTGTAACTTAAAAGTGATAAACTTATAAATATACTCATAAGGGAATGCTGATGGTAATATCTATGGCGTGCAATTAGTGATCAGAGCTGCGTATTGCTGATCACATAGTCATTGAGTTCCACCTTTGATCAGTGTCTAGTGTGATCTATTTTACGCAAATCAGGATCGGATGCTTTAGACTTAAAAAATTTTTTCGATGGACAAAATTGTGATTGATACATCACTGCGTGTACACACAGCTTTCTGCGAAGATCTTGTGAGATAGGGTAATACTTATTTTTAGAGTTTTTCATTTGGTGGTATTGCAATTTGTCTTTTCTATAGCACTGTACTGCTCACTCTGAAGGTATCGTGAACGAGCCGATCAAGTGACATCTCAAAACACAACATTCCGAATCATTGGGAAATACGTGTAACGATAATTGCCCCAAATATAAATAATTAAGGTACTGCTACCCATTTGTCGAACTTCCGACCTTAGAAAGTTTTCCATTATATGGCATTAGCGCTTAGTGTAGTCGTTTGCCTATATTTCCATAGAGGCATTGATTTAAAAAGCCAAACATTCAGCACCATTCCAAGCCGTTACAATCAGAAAATTGTTCAGTTTCAATTCCAGAAGTAACAAGAATTTTCGGCTTGATCAAAATGTTCTTTTACTGTCATTTTCAGAGAATTGTTTTTCCCTTGTCAAAAAACAAAACTAGTGAAATTCCAGCCAATTGGCGTGGTCACCTTAAATCTGCTTATGGGTAATACAAATCTTTAATCTTGCGGACAAGTAAGCTCATTATCGGCCAGTCATTAAATTAATGTCGTAATTTTAAATTAATTTTATATATAACAAAATGAAACCACCTAGTCTAGTCATAAATGTTTGGATAAACGTAGAACCAATTATATAAGTTAATTTTTTCAAATTACTGTTTTACTTTTATTGTTTAACCCTTGCATTAACTTCAGAACATAAAATAATTGCCACACTTTTGATTTTTGAAATGGATGGAAATCTTTACCAAAGCGATCAAGAATAGAATGCACCAGAATGAAGATGAAGATGAAGATTTCACTGTTAACAATTAAGAGGATTTTAATCCCAAAACTTTAAAAAGAGATGCATATCATGTGCTCATTGCAACGCAAAAACAAAACATATGCAAAAATACAGCGAATGATTTTAACGTACACTATATAGACCAAATGATAACGCTTTCATAGTGGAGGAAAAATTCAATGCTAAAATTACTAAATTTACGCAAGGTGACACGCATCATTAAGTCGCAGATCTGCATCTAGTATTTAGTCCTCGAATAGACGAAATGAACAATTATGACCTAATGGGAGCTCTTTGAACCAGTGTCGTTTTAAAGTAGGGTAATGAAGCTTTCAGAGAATTTAGCTCTTTCACCTGCTGCTATTAGTAAGTCATAAATTGTTAATACGGCGAATCAATGACTACATCCTTAACCCTCAGATTCGAAAACAATGAAATAATTTTATCATACAGAGTGGCGCAAAAATAGCTGCACATTTTGTGAATTTTAGTTAGCATATGATTTTTTGTGTGTTATTTTTAAAATATTTTCCTTCTTCATTAGTCCGAGCTGTCTAGGTCACCCATTTCGAGTAGCATTTAAAGCAGAACCTTTAATTTCAAATTGGTGAATTATATTATAAACAGCCTTATGTGATGGTGGATCTGACTGGAAATGTTCTCTCCATTCCCTCAGTATAGAACTTAGACATTTGGTAACGGTCTTTAAAGCAAAAATTCCTTCCTCTTTAGTTAACATTTTCAGTTTGACTGACGATCCATTTCCTGTTTCCTGCTCTTCCCGCTAACAGTATTACCAAATTAGAAATATACGTTGTACTCAATATATGCGGCTATCAGGATTAGTCCAAGTCAGTCCTGGTGGTGTAGTGGTAACCATACTTGCCTCCTAAACCCAAGATTGCGGGTTCAATAAGGGCAGGACCGATGGATTTTTTCTGGCGTAAAATCCTAAATATGGGTTCCTTTGGAAGGAAAGTAAAGTAGTGGGTCCCGTGTCGTAGATTTACGGCACGTAAAAGAACCTCAAGCCTGAAAGACGAGACCTCTGACCAAAATTTACCGGTCGTTTCACCCCCTGAATAGAATGGGACGCTGATGACCTGAGATGTTAAAGAGCGTCCTTAAATAAACCAACTAAGCTCAATCGAGGACTAGTCCAAGGAAATCCACAAGAAGATTAGCGGTAAAATTTGCAGCAATGTCAATGTCAGAATATTACATCGGCAGAAGTTCAAAGTGTACATTCCAAGTCTGACACGTCGTTTGTTATAAGATTGTCCATAGAGGTGGCTACCATTTTGTGAGATTATGCTCGATAAGTATCGACATGACCCCAATTTCTTTCAAAGCATTGTGTGGTCGGATTAGACCTCTTTTAAGTTATCGGGGCATGCAAACCGACATAACTGTACTTACTAGTACATGGAAAGCCATCATGTTGTTTTGGAGCAAGCATTAAATCAACCTGGTGTAAATGTGTGGGGTGTAATTGGGCCGTACTTTATTGTAGAAATCTCGATGATAACAAGTACTTGGTTCTACTTCAAGAGGTCACACCAGAAGCTATCATGCATTTGGACAACTTTAATCAACTCTATTTCCAACATGATGGAGCTCCAGCGCATTATGCTATAGTTGTTTGGACGTACTTGATAACGCTTTCAATAAGGGAGTACTTGGATGTAGTGCAGCAATTAAATTCCCACCAGATCCCCAGATCATACCCCAACGGATGTCTTCTTTTGAGGTATGGTTAATGCGAAGTGTATGGAAGGAAACCACAAACTGTTGAAGTGCTGACTGCTCACATTGAGGAAGTTGCCACATTCTGGACAACATTTAACAGTGTTTGCGTGTCAGAGTATTCCAAGTAGACTCCAACGGCGCATTAATGCGAGAGAGAAACAGTTTGTATATAAGAAGAAGTGAAATGCTTTACTAACCAAAATTCATTGAGTGTGAAGTGACTTTTGCGCCACCCTGTATATTTAGTCATAAATTTGGAATTATTATTTATTTTTATATTATAAACTTTCAAAAGCAAAAGAAGGTAATTTATAGTTATTAGCAAAACCTGACAGCACCATAAAATACTGAAGATACGCTTAAATTGCACATAACCTTTATTTATCTCTGAATTGAATTGTGTTCTTTGTTTTCTGTAAAACAGTAGAGGACTCTGTTTAGTCACCTTTTGCTCGCCTTCTGCTACACCAGTTGAGATTATGCAGTGGTTTGCAGGTACTTGACTTGTTTGCCTGTAGGGAGACAATTAGTAATCAATCCATTAATATATTGAGAGTGATTGAGGCGTAAGGTACGCCATGAAGATGGTATTGAAAGATGAAATTTGATAATTTTATGCATGCATACCTTGGCCATACACATTGAAGAGACAGTATATACTTCTCTTCTTCTCATTTAACGCTACAGCTCGGGGTGAGTCTGGGCCTGCCGCAGCGACCTCTGCATCCTCTACCTCCGTCTTATAACTTCATCGATAGAGGGTAGTATTGCAGAGGCGCATGGGATCAGCCGGTTGCCTATTACGCAGCTTTCGTGATCGAACATTGTGTTATTTTTCTTCACATCCGCTCCTTAAGCTCCAAAGTGACAATTGTCTTCAGGGAGTTCCTTGTAAGTTAAATTTACTGATCTATCATCTAACCTCAGTTCGTTCGACTATCAGAATTGGAGATCAAGGTTTGCTTGGATACCTAAAGAAAAATTGTTCAACGAGTGAGACACTTTATTGATACATGGATAACAATATTCTATCAATTCTAAGATATGTACTTTACACATAATATTAGTTACTTGTGATTAAGTTCTTCTTTTTTCTGTACCCTAAGACTGGACTATTGGTTCATTTTATTATCGGAATTACTCACTATTTTTACTATATTGTTTGTTTTTTGTACAAATTTGCTTATCTGTTTTGTCTATAGTTCATCTTCGTCAACATCAAAACATTCAATTAGCCATCAGGAACCATTATGTAGGAAACGATTCACACCTGACACCACACAGCTGTGGGACTATGTAATTTTAAGGTCAGCACTATGCAGGTGCTGTATCCATTGGACAAGCTGAAATAGCACAAACTACTCAAATTCAAACATGCCCATCGGTGGGATTCTAACTTGTGTCCCTAGGTAGTTCATTAATCATTAACGAGTAGAGCTATCAGGTTATCATTGTCAAATATTTTTGTAAAAAAATATTAACGTTCAGCAGTTCTGAATAATAACATTTACTGGTCATAAAATATATGTAGTTGTGGATGGAGTAGGTATTTTTAGACATAATTTTTAAGTCATGTCTTGCATATATGGCAGAATTACATCCATATTAATATCATCGTTCAAGAAATGTAAGTCAATAATTAAAATTTTCTCCACCCAGGTAGGCATCCATTCTTTTTATTTCGGCAATCACACCCAGCCATGCCAGATTACAAGCAGGTAGTTGGTGTTCGTAACACCAGCCAATGCAAACACTTCACCCTGCAAGTTTGTCTAAATGCTGTCCTCGAGCAGGGTAAGAGATCTCATGTTTTGTTTACTACATTTACTCTTTTCTGTAGCGTCTCGTCTAGGGGTCCAGATCTTAAATAAAAAATTAATTAGCCAAATGATCCCGGAGTGTTGGCCAAGCAACTGCAATTGTGAAGGCACCTGATTGGCTCAAGTCTCTAGCTTAGGTTTTACACCAGAATTTTTTTTCATCGAGAAAAAACAAATGCCAGGAACCTTCCCCTAGAAGGAAAGAATATGACGTCAAATTTTCATGAGCACTTTCTACTTCTGCCTCGAAAGTGAGGATTTGGAAGTTTAAAATATGAAATGAAGCAAATGCTTCGTTACATTAAAGTTTTAGCAATCGAATCAAATAAAATTAAAATAATAACTACATTATTCTAGAATCCCAGCGTATTAATTGTTTTAGTCCCAGTTTTCAAATAAATTTACCAAAGTAAGACTATTTCACTTATAAATCTTATAGCTTTTATCTTGCATTTTAGTAATCTTAAGCGAATATTTGCACCATTTCTATGTTGGTGGTCACTAAATCTGCAGAAAATAATTATATTTAGTTTCAAGAGAAGCACAGTATTTTGTACCCCAACCGCAATTCAACGTACTAAATAGGCTGGAAAAGTGCAATAATAATTTCATTTATACGATTTTATAGGTTTGCATCTCTCACAATAAATAAACTGATCTACATCGTAATGTCAGGCAAAAGTTTTGCTATAACTGTTTGCAATAATTTTATGATAGAAATAGGGCTTAGAGCAATATTATCTCTTAAAGAAATTATTACAATTAACATACCTTTGCAAGAAATTTCCATGTACCAGAATTTGCATTCAGACATTATGCATATGTAGTTACTATTACGAACAGGATTACTGTGAGAAAACACTCTGTGGTCTTTCAAGGGATTAAATGTGTATGGTAAGTCTATAGAAAGAGTACACTTTTCTTTTGAAATAAGGGCATTAGAAGCAGAGGTTGCCCTTGCGTTGTGGAAATCTTTTATCTCCAACGTTATTATTAAGTTTCAAGTGCATACAATATCTGTTTATCCTCCGGATGAATGATCTGGTAGCATCCAGATGGAGCAATGCATTATTGACACTCTGTTTTACGCATATCTGTCAAGGCGTTCTAACATCCAGGAGTATGTCATATTATAATCATTTTAATGCTGTTTAACGCCAATTTTTTTGCTACCGAGGCACCACAACAATAATCTTGAAACAACAGTGCATACCTGCACTTTCTACCAGAGCTTTATAAGCGCCGTCTCTTTCATTAAGCCATAGAACAAAAATGAAATTGTAATGTTACCAAACTGATGGAAATACGCTGTACTTACATTATGTGTAAGATATACCAAGGGTGTCAAAAATGTATACACACTTTCACAGTAGATATCTATTTAATATATTTTAAAGTTGGACAGACCGAAAAGCAACAGTAATATGTAGTATGATGTTCTGTAAACAGATGTGACTCACATACATTATGATAGCGTTGCTACGTGACAGATTCAACAATGAACAAATGAAGCCAAGATTATCGTATGATGTTCTGTAAACAGATGTGACTCACATTATGTTATGCTAGCATTGCTACAACAAAATGCAGCCAAGAATATCGTTTGAACAACGGAAAACAATTTTGAAGTATCAAGGCACTGGATAGGACGAAGAGGTCCGATTGAGTTTCCACCGCGTTCTCCGGAACTAACTCCGTTGGACTTCTACCTATGGGGAACTCTTATGGATGTTGTGTACAGTAGAAAACCAGCTATACTGGCAGCACTTCGGGAAGAAATTGAAACGGCATGTGCTGCAATCGCTGAGAACACTTTCGCAAACGTTGCTCAATCAGTAGTTCAACATACTCAAAAGTGTATCGATGCCGATGGTAGGCATTTTGAGCAACTGTTGTAACTGTAAAAGTCTAAGATGATTAGTGCTAATCATTTTCTGTTTGTGTGGATTCAGCTTTGTTATGTTAACAGTTTTTTTCTTTGCTTGAAGTGTGTACACATTTTGGCACCCCTCTGCATTTGGAAACAAATCCCGAAAAAGTTAAAGTTTCTTGCAACTGAAGAATATCTGTAGTAAAAGATCTGCAATGTTTTATCAAGTTTGAAAATGCGTTTAATTTAATTTCATATCAAAGACTAGTCAAAGAAATCCCGGAAGGTAATCTTTAAAAACAAAGAACTTTAATTGTACTTGACATTTATCTAATTTTACAAAATGAAACTGAAAAGAAATATCTAATGATAAAGATGGCTCTTTACAGTGCTGACAACTTCTGTTTCCTACATCTGGGGTTCCCTTCCCGCATCGCCGTGAATTTGTTACAAGGTTCTTCTTATCCTTCTTTTTTTAAAAACAAACTCGCCTTGTTTGGGAGCCATACGTTTCTTTTGTTCTTTATGTCTTTCTTTACTTTAGCAACGACCCTCTTTGTCCTCCCTTACCTCCCCCCGTTTTATTTCATTCTTCTATTTTTTTATTCTGCAGCAGCAGGAGGGAGAAGGGATAGCCCGGATAGCCAAAGGGCCAGTCCTTCAGGAACCTCCCTCGCACCCTTTATCTCGCAACTTGGACCAAAGCCCATTGAAACGTTTTTCGCCCGAGGTGGGACACGGGAAGCAAGGAAGGAGGTGGTACACACTGCATCATTCTCTTCACGGAGGGTATAGTCCGATTTAAAAACACATGCTCCAATAATGGTATTATCTCATGAAGCCGCCTATCTTTGTATATTTCAGCATCATCCTTTGCAGAATACTGGGGTCTCACAGCTTCCTTGCTTTTAATTACCGTCAATATTTCTTTTTCTTAGATGTTTAGTATAAGTAGTATATACAGTGTGGCGCTGACGTCAGTTTCCTCTTATGTAATAGTCAATAAGTGAATCAATATTTGTTTAGTTTTAAGCTCAATTCCTTATTAATGTTTGGCAGCAATATATTCCTTTATCTGTCGTCAGCAGTTGTATGCCCTGTGCTGTTATGCTGTTGAACTTTGTTTGCAATGGTACACAATGAATTCGCATGCTTCAGTTGGAAGAGAATCGTAACAAAGAGCAATCTGTTATAACAACAGCACCGTTGTCACTCGACATCTGCGAAATACATAAATTGTTGTTCACACATCTGCATAAAGGGGGGTCGAAGGAGACTGCAGAAAATCTTAAAATATCTGCACTTCAAATCATACCATTCAAAGTTTTTATACTATTAAGAAATATAAATTTTATTCTATAAATAAATTACATTCATGATGAAGCAGATTACTTGTGGTAATTATGCGAAGCGCTTTTTGAACTTTACTTTGCCAAAATTCTGTTCACTGTTCACTGTGACTGACACAAATCCCTACGAAGTTATAAAGCAGGTTTCTCTGCCTGGCGAGAGGTGGACCAACAGGACCTTTTTGAAGTAACAGCTTATTTAGATATGTTGCAGGGCATTATTGCCCGAGCAGGAATAAAACCCATTTCATGTACTTTGCTCTTTAATTGGGAAACGAGATGGGGCTCCTCCCCACTTCGGACACAATGCTCTGAATGAGACATTTACAGTGTTTGTTGTGGTGGATCGGAGTGGGGTTATCGATTGGTCACACCACTGTGCTACTAACGCCGTGCAACCCTGTAGGAAATCGTTAAGAATGTGATATTTCCCTATCAGCAACAATGACTGTAATGTGTTTGTGAATCGATTATAAGTAATTGTATGAAACACGTTTATCAATAAGCAATTTTGAATAAACTGCTTGAGGTGGAATTTTCTGCAATCCTGCATGTATCAAACTATCCCGAACATTGCACGTTTTGTGTGCCACTTCTCAGTAAGCCATAATATAAGAAATTGTTGTTATTTATTTTCTTCTTTTATTATTCAATAGGAGTGCTTTATATTACATATGTGTATATTTATATAAATACTATTGTAGAAAATAATAGTTTTACATATAAAGAGTAGATAATGCCTATATTAATTTATAAAGGTGTGCAAAAATTATGTGCAAAAATTTACAAGTAGAAAAGGAGGGGGGGGGGAACTCAAGAGTGGGTCTCTGAAACTTCGTTGTGGTGCTACAGACGTTAACTGAAAAGCTACAAATGTGTTTGTGGACAGTGAAGAGGATAGAAAATACAATATCTTACCTTAAATAAATAATGTACAGAGCATTACTTTGAATGTCATATGTATATGTTCTAAAATAATCATGAAAGCTTCATATGCAAGGTGAATGTCATGGAGTTCTTCAGCATGAAACGATGAGTGGTATACAACAGTACATTCCACACGATAACTACCAATATGTAATTTAATTATTTAAAATTCAAGTACAGAAATTGTTCATATAAGTTACCTACAGTATTTCACAAAATGCATTAATACTTCCAGGAAGAGTGACTGTGAATTGTGGGTTGATCAATGCGCAATCTGCTCACGACAGCGTGTCCGCCAATTACATTGATAACACTTGACGATCGTGAAAACACGTCACATAGCAACGCAGCAATGACGATCCAAGTAGATGCTTGTATCTCCATATTGAATCGCCTGAGACCATTCGTTTCCACTTGCAAAATTCAGTATCAATCTCACTTTTGTAACAGTTCCTCCGATCCACCCTGATTAAATATAATTATAATATAAGCCCAGTCATAATATTTTGGTACTGTAATTAGTAATATAAAATTATTATATGTTATAAATAACGAGATAAGAAGAAAAATTATAAAAGAATATATAACTAGAAAAGCAGAAAAGGATAAATCTGTAAGAAAAAGCCAAACATATGTAATCGCTATATTTCGAACTGCTTGAGTTTTTCTATGGCAAGAAGGCAAGTGAAGGGGGTAAAAATAAATATTTAATATAACATTTTTGAGTAAAAGAGGTAAGTCACAAAAAAGCACTGTAGCTTCCAGAAGAATTGAAAAACTTCAAACGTGTCCTAACTAGATATCTTATTTTCGGATTTCTTACGAAAAATGCAGAGATATTTTTGTGTCAGAGTTTAATATCGCTTTCGGTGCCCTTAAACTGAAACGGGCTTTGGTGTGATGAACAGAAAGCCAAAATTACTGAACTCGATAGAAAAATTTCGACTATCTGAAAAAATATGTTCAAACACTGCACATTTTTGCTGACTCAAGTAGTGGATAGAACAAAAATCATAATGATATTTACTCTCTGCACTATGTTACTGTTAAAACGGTTTGTGAAAATGACATTTACTTATCCTTTGCGTGGCTGTTCTTTCATGAATCCAGAAAAAATTATGCCATTGATCCTCATGATTGCAAAGGCCGAAACTTCTGATGGCCAGAGAGATGTGATCGCAGGGGCCCTAATTAGTTTGTGTTGCGGTCTCGTGTGAACAAGAAATGTTTAAAAGTTAGAGTATATTTATTTCTCCCAAGTCCTACAAGAAGAAGATACTTTTGCTATTAGGCCACTGAAACAGCTAAGCTTCAGTCAAAACAAAAAGCTGTAGAACACAGAACGCTTACAATGTAGATTTCTTCTCGTCATAGATAAGGGATCAAAGAAAGAAGAGGATGAAACTGCCATAGCCACAAGGTGTTCAGGAACAAAGCCAGCGCCTAGTCAGTCAGTCAAAATTATTGCCATCTGAAACCCAAAATGATATCAGCAATGATGAAAGTGGTTTTTTAAAGATAAATTCAAAAAGACTTGACAATCACAACCATATAGGCCTCTCTTTAGGCTTAGAGAATAATATTTGTAAACACAAGTTCATATATTGGTTTTGTAATTATATAATACAATTAAAATAAATTTAGGATGCATAGGTATATTTTGTCTTACAAATTGGACAAGTAAAATAAATTAGTGTTTCTGTAGTTTCAGGTCGAAACAACGATACTGAAGGGTCCAAAGGTATCCGAAATTAAGCGTTCGAAATATTTCTATCTCCTGTAAAATTGCAGTTTTGGGGCTCTGTTGGTTTTTTTCCTGTACCCTTCAAATGTAAACAAAATTTTCTGATGGTGCTTCATTACCCAAAATTGAACGTAGCGATTCTATGCATTGCTGTTAAGTTAGCTCTTAAAATCGTAAAATGGTTAAATAATAATAATAATAATAATAATAATAATAATAATCTAACGAAAACCTTCATGTGAAATTTCTGTTTTTTCGTAATGCTTTGTTTAATTTGTCAATTTCAAAACTGCAACGGTTGTCACAAATGCAAATGTGAATTGTTTCTTTTATCATCATCATCATCATCATCATCATCATTATTATTATTATTATTATTATTATTTATGGACGCTCTCAGATCATCAGCGTCCCATTCAATACAGGTCGTGAAACGGCCGACAAATTTTGCTCAGAGACCTCTTCTTTCAGGCTTGAGGTTCTTTATCGTTCCATAAATGAACGACACGGTACCCACGGCTTTACTTCCCTTCCGAAGGAAGCCATACTTAGGATGTTTACGCCCGAAAAAAATCCATAGATCCTGGCCGGGTTTGAGCCCGCGATCTTGGGTTTAGAAGGCAAATACGGTTGTGAATTGTTTTGAATATGGTAATGACATATCTCAATTGCGCCACATAGTTGTGATTTGTAACAACTCAAAAGGTGACCCTTGTATTATACCACTACAATTTAAATGAACATTCTTTTCATTCAATCAACAATAAATAACGCAAAAAACCAAAAAATGAGAAAACGTGGAGTAATTTAAATGAATACCTGAAATATAGAAATGGTTGGCTACAAAGGAATGCTTGTCGCCTGTAATCTTGTTCTGGGGCACATTTAGTCAATGTCTAACAATAGCCTATAATCACATCTTAGTTCCACCGACTTTGAAATCTTCGCATTTTTTAAACATCTTGGTGCAACCATTCACCATGCTTATCACCACTGGACCATATTTTTCTGGGCAGGAACCTAGATGATAGTGGAGAAAGTGTACTTGTTGCAGCCTAAGCGTTGATACTGCTCTGGAAGACTGTTTGCAATCTCGACATAGTTTCTAGCTTTTCGGTTACTCGAGGAGTCATGCACAACACTTGTAAGTGCTTCCTAAGCTGGAGGACTGGCCCAACGTTTACATCCACAAGAAGCTGACTTATTTGTTTGACAATGAGATTCATTTCTTAACTTTAGTCTCACTTTGCCGTGAAAAGTTGACTCTCAAGCACTTAAAAGTTTCTCCGATGTTATTCATCTCCTTTACAAAGTTCTTAAGTTTGGTGAGTAAAAGGGGTAGAAGAATTGTCCCTCGATCAACCAGTGCTGGACATTTTTCCCCCGAGTCGCAGAGTTTCCCTTGGAGACAGATCTTTTCTGTTGCAGTATGATGATCTACCTGGACTAACCACCCATTTACACAGGAAATAGCAGCAGTTGGTGTGTCCCAACTGCCTGCTCAACAATATTGCATGCACCTTCAGACTTTCACGGATGTGCCATTAGTTATCTTGGTATTTAATTTCTTCCAGAAATAATTTCACGTTGGCACATGTTTTCTTCATATGGAGAGCATGGTCTACAGGAATTGAAACAAGAGAATTTCCATGGTGTATCAAAACAAAAACTAATCTTTAATGTTACTTGAATAGCCTCCAGTCCTATAGTTTGTCCTCTACATTCCAAGTTGACATCAAACCATTCACATCCTACCTGATAACTACGTTATAATGAGTGGTTTTTAAATATAAAATCAATTGTGATACTTTAACATTGCATTCTAAAAGATTTCACTGTCATAGTCTAGATCCTACAACCTCGACTTTGAATTTTGATAGGTTCAGGTCTCGAGTATATGCTTGCTCATTCCGTATTTTCTTTTACTATTGTTTATTTTTTTGGTTTTTTTATTTTTTATTAATTTAATATTTATTAACACATAGTTCGTTTTGGATAAGTGTGTCCCAAATTTCACATCATACAGCATGATGAGAATTATCACAGTTTTGAAGGTGTAGCTTTAAATAAACCGGCATCGTTTTAGAATTGCAAGTTAACAAATAAGAAATTGTTCCCTGACTTTTGTAAGCCGTTTTTGTATTGATGAAAGGTTGGACATTTGCCCAGTTGAACACCCAAATAATTAAGGGAATTTCCCACTGAATCCTTTGCCGGCTGTATGTGAGTGTAAGGAAGATAGCGACCTTTGCTAAATACAATATCGTGGCTTTTAGCCGCACTGATCGACTTCCCCGTGCCTGTATCATCTTTTCGATTAGCTTAGTAGTTTTGCATTGGATTTATGATTCAGACTAGAACGTTCTTAGTGTATTGAGCTATAGTGAGGAAAGTATGGCATGTAGACGTTGAGGGATACTACATAGCCTACAGATACCGCACGGGCGTGGAAGTGTTTCTCGCCACCGTGGTTTTAAAAGTACGGTATTTGAGTAATAATTATATTAGATGCATGTAGGTGTTTTGAATCCCAAAGGAAATAAGATTGTGAAGGAGCTCGGCGTGCCAAGTCGTAGAGAAGGTTTTTCCTACAGCCAAAGACACCACAGGAGTGAATGCCTTGTCCTGAAGACCCAGGGCTGCAGCCTCTACCACTCGCAGTAGCTGCTCGACGGTAGAGTGTCCAGAATGAAATGCAAAGTGATGGGGACAGGTGGACTGAATGCTTGCTAGTAGGAGAGAGAGCGAGCTAGTATGCGTCTCTCGAAAATATTGTGAGAGTTGAAACGATAGATCGGAAACTGGAATGGCTCACTGAATTTTTGTCATGTTTCTCATGCGGGAAGTGATCCACATATTGAAAAACTTGGTAATGAAGAGCACACCTTTGAAAGAATGAGGGACATTATCCCATCAGGTCCGGCAGCCTTTTTGGGACCAAGAAGCTATATTCTGCCCTAAATTTCGCTGGGGTCCAAAATAGGAATATGAGAGTTCCCATATCCTGTCAGACGCCAGAGGTACCAACCAACGTCACGGCAAACTCCAAGCGAAAATATTACGTCTTAGGGTCATTTGTGGTTCTCTAAAAAGATGTTTCAAGTCGTCGGCTTATGGGTCACAGGCCAGGTATCTGGTGTCATGAATGAGGTAGTTTTTGTCTAGTTACCCACGGAGATTTTTGGATCATCCACACGCCAGCATCAACAAGATTCTATCCCATCATAGTGTTCTCCCAGAAGAGTCTTCTGTATAGGCGAACACGGACTCTAATTTCCAGGCTCAAGCGCCTTAAGATTCTTCGATGGTGTGACATGTGGTGTCGTTGATAGAGTCTGCGGTCTGCCCAAGATCGCCGAATCAGGAGCTAGAGGTATGACATCGGAGCGGGAAGGTGTGCATTCTTAGACTGTGAGTCAATCATGTGACTGTGAGGGAAAAGGATGACTGCTGTCTCTAATGATGGGTTGTCAACAATTATAAGGTTTTGGAGTATTATAGTGCTGAGACACTACTTAACGATTTTCCAGTTGATCCCAGCGGTGATATCTACGACATTGTGACTGGTAATTTTTGTATTGATTTCTATCAACATAAGATTGTGGCCAAGAACAGATGAAGTTTCTGATTTATTAATCAAATAACTGCATTTTTTTTTTTTTTTTTTTTTTTTTGCATCTTCTTGCTTGATGAGTGCATTGCCAACGTGGATATTTGGCATTGAAATCATCGGCCAGAATGATACTAGAACAATAACTAATAAGGACAGTTAGTCGACCTTCACGAATGCTCTGGAAAGGGAGTAGTGTGCAAGATGACCGTGACCTCCAGGGTTTGAAGATTTGGGATATGAATTAGGCTGTGAATTAATTTCTTCCAACAAAGATAGCCGTGCCTCTTCCTAAACTGGTAATACCTGTGCGAAGATAAATGCAGTCCGAGAGATGTAAATGTGTTTATTGGTGGAAATGCAGTTCGCTGACTAGTATGGCTTCAAGGGTGTATGCAGCAAAATACAGTAGTTCTTCCCTCTTTTCTTTAAGCAGGTTTGCATTCCAAAATGCAACTCGGAATGAGGTACGAAACGTAATTCCGTTTGCCATTTTGGGCCGCTGGTCTCTGTTGAAAAGGTGACTGCCTCAAAGATTGTCCGCACCTTACATGAGGAATATGGAGGGTGGCTGTTCTATTTGTAGTGTTTGTTAGGTTAGGAATCGACTTTCTCTTCTTTACGAATTTTACGAATTTTATACATAACTGATGGAAACATTAATTCTAGTCTATCTATTAAAAATGACCTTTCCTTGAGTTATGAAAAATTTAGCTGGCTTTGCGGGGCCAGCAACTATTCTCTCGGCTGCTGGAATTACCTTTGGAGAATTCCGTTGCCTCTTGATCGAGAAGAGGAATTTGTTGAGATTTATTTCATTTGAGCTGAAGTACACACTTGGTTTCCTTCTGTTGCGTGGGAGCACTTGTAGTTGTTCATACATTAGAGGGCTGTTATACATGGTCGCCCCTCTTTATTTTGACTGTAAGTAGATACGAGAGCTCCGTTGGCAGTTGTAGCCAGGTATAACATGCTGCTAGGCCCGGTAGGTTGTTCTCGTCTATTGATGTTGATAATGCTCAATCTGGTACATATATCTGCCATAGCTACGTGATCCCTTCTGCAGTTAGCCCAGGTTGGGGTCTCTGAGGTATCTTGTTAACTGGCCTCATGGGGATTGTAACCATTGCATTTGAGGCATTGAGGGTTCCTGGAAAGGGAGCTGACACGCGCGATTAAAACCCAAACAATGGTGGTATTGATAAAGGCCTCCAGGGCATCGGCAAGTTTCAACTTTTACTCTGAGGTAACAAATAGATGGAAATTTCTCTGTTTTTACATCAGGGTCATCTGCCCGCTCCACAGTTACTAGAAAAGGGGGCAGTTCTTTTGAGAGTTTGCCATTTTGAGCAGATTTGGTGAATAGTTTCACTACTAGGGCCAACTCCTTGGCGTTTGAGATCTCCCTCCGGAGTATCCACTAGCAGTCGTTTGATAACGAGTCTAATTATCCACGGCGAAGGAAAAGTGTTGGATTCCGCCCTTTCTAATGGAGTTCAGCAATCTTTGATGAGCCTCTGCTCATCTTGCCTGGAACCTACAAGTGCGACCCTTCCGGATCCTCCTGCATTCTCCCATGAGAGTGGGCATAACTTCAAACCCTTCACTCCCTGGATGGAATTCATGATGATCAGTTATATGTGCCTTTTAGTAGCTCTGTTAGGGTTAGGACCCGTTGCAGTAAGTCCTGGTGAAGTTGGCTGTTCCTTTGGGATAGAGCCTTTGCCCTCAAAATGAGGAAGGGATCGCAGTTTTCTCTTTCCAACTTCCACTCGAAATCCTGTCTGCTTGTCTGTCTGTTTCTAATGCGAGGCCAGATGGATTGTGTCTCCCTCCTTCGTTTATGAGGAGAAAACCGAGGTCTTTTCAGTAGCCGATGAAAAGTCTGTGGGCTCTGTGTCCACCTCAGAAGTGAAGCCTGATACCACACTTTTGCCTTCACCAAATGGCAAGCGTACCCGTGAGGAGCGCTAATCTGTGTTTTGAGTGATACTTTTGATGATTCTCTACAATCACTTTTGCGTGGTCTGTGAAGCTTTTTCCTTCGAGGAGGGCCAGATATATTCTCAGAAGAAGTTGAGGCCATTGGAGTGCCCTCGCGGCCAGAAACACTCATACATCAGATATGAAATCAGCATTATTAGTGGTCGGGTTCATTTTATGTAAGAGTAGAAACACAGGAATAGTCAGAATAGACACAGCACTGCGCTTTAAACCATTCACAGTGTTACTAACCTGAGTTGTGTAAATGTTAGTTGAAGCAGATTTAAAGATGAACATCCTTGAAAATTCAAGCACAGACATACACAAAACGAATGCAAGCAGTGTCGCCGGTGTGTTGGCGGTGCGAGCGACAACGACCAATCATAGAACATGGAGTAACTACGCACTAAGAATTTCGGCCAATCAGATCAAGAAGGGTGAAAATTTTCTCAAAGCCTATCTAACTCCCCTCTGTTGTAATATATGGAGAAAGTTGATAAACGTGTGAAATTAGCAGGTCGTCCGAACCTCGTTACCACGGCAAATCACACTAAAGGCAAGTTCACTGTGTTGAGCTCTTGTGGAAGGGAATAATAGTATAAAAACATGTTTTATACTTATTCGCGGAAATATTCACAGAATCCTATACAACATTTGTAATATCACAATATATCCGCTTACATTGTCTAAATGATTGAATGTCAGAGAACAATATTAGATTTCTTTATAGCAGTGACAGACCAGTACCCGTCATTTAAAGCCGTATTCACATTGATCAACATTGAATGGAAACATGCAAGAACATTATAGAGGAAAGGATATGCAGGAGAATTATTTTAAACCTTTTTAATTATTGAAATCAATGCTAATAAAATTTCTGCAGCATGCCGAAGATAGGTGCTTAGTACTATATTAAGCACTTGGAAAACTCAAATGTCTAGAACATATGACAAGAGGAATGTTTTTGTTTCACGACTATGTTGGACTTTACACTGCCAACAGGGGAAACTGTTCCTTTAAGAAACATTAAAACTCCCCTATACTCCGCGCTTATCTGTTGCATGTGATTTCTACACTTTTTGAGACGTGAAGAAAGATTACTTTCAGCATAGCTGATAGTTCAGCACTGATTTAGATGTCAACCAAAAGAATTCTTTGAAGTCGATATCCATCCCCTTGCATCACAGTAGAAGCACGTTAACTATACAGAGTATAAAGTTTTAGTTCTTCCCGAAGTTCATTTGACCAAACTTACTAGTGCTATTATAGATTTACTTAATACAATTTTCCAGATGTAATTTAGGATAATACATTTCCTTCTGTGATAAAATGGAAAAAGAAATACAAAGAAGGATCTCATTAATCTGGAGAGCATTTTGGGCCCTTAAGTTTATATTGGTAGACCAATCACTAACTAAGAAAATCATATTTCAGACGCTCGAAACCTGTGTTTACCCTGTATTACTATATGGGTGCCAGACACGGTCAATAACAGAAAAACAAAAGAACAAAATTCAAATAGGCCAAAGAAAAACGCAACCCAAGATCCTGGGAATAACTTTGAAGGACAGTTAACTCAGTTAACTCAGACAAGAGACATCGCACAAATAGCTACCAGAAACAAATGGCAATGGGGCAGTCACGTCGCAAGAATGCAGGACAATAGATGGACCTACAAGATCTCCATGTGGGACCCTCGGATAGGAAAAACGACACAAGGCAGACCCAGAAGAAGATGGACAGACCTCTTCAAGGAACATGCAGGTCAAGAGGAAGAGAAAAATGGAAATCTCTCGAGAAGCAACTAGTGCAGTGAGAAATGGAGTAACCAAAGAACAAATCAGTCAGGTCTTAAACAGCATACGAACTAATAGCATGAAATAGTTCACCACGTTAGAAAAAAGCGAACTTTCCCTATTTGTTAGGAGGCCTTGGCCTTTAAGGGAGACAATAGACTATCTTTTTTTTAAGAAGAAATCATATATTCTGATTATTCAAATATAATGAAAGAGATATTACCAAATAAAGGATACCGCCACGGGTAGCCGAGGTCGTTAAGGCGCGGACTCCTAAGAGGGAGGTCTGGGGTTCGAATCCCGCCAGGACCGTCCTCCCTGACTGAGGTCTTTTCCAGGTTTTCCTCAGTCCTCATAACTGGCAAATGCCGGGGAGGTACCCTAAACTTAGGTCAGGAACGTTTCCTTCCTTGAAAAAAAAAATCCTTTCCGAATATATCATTTCACTTCATATATCATCAGTGTCCACCGCCAAAAACAAATGAAGGCAAACGTCATATTTTTTGTATAATATATATTTCACAAGTATGCAACGTTAAGGTACCGATGATATCTCTTGTTGTGCAGGAACTGTCTGTAGCTTTGCAACTTACCTATTTCACAGCACTGCAACAATCCTTGCCTCCGGGGATGTGCGAAATTCACCCTTTCAGAAGACCAGAGGGATAAAGGGGGACATTGCGCATTATGCTGCTCTATAGCATGTGAACAGAAAAGAAGAACATCAAACAAAGTAGAGATATTTTATAGGGCAAAATGGAGATGGCAATCAATACAGAAAGTAAAGAGCCGGGTTATTGAAACTCTCATGGTCGGTTTCACCAACCTCCGTTAAAAACCCTTACCATACTGTCGGTACTAGTGGTCTAGTGGTAACCATACTTGCCTCCTAAACCCAGGTTCAAACCCGGCTAGGGTCGATGGATTTTTTCGGGCGTAAAAATCCTAAGTATAACTTCCTTCGAAAGGGAAGTAAAGCCGTGGGTCCCGTGTCGTACATTTACGGCACGATAAAGAACCTCAAGCCTGAAAGATGAGGCCTCTGAGAAAAATTTATCGGCCGTTTCACGCCCTGAATTGAATGGAACGCTGATGACCTGAGATGTTAAAGAGCGTCCGTAAATAAAACAAATGAACAAAAGCAACAAGTTACTATGTGCGTCTTGTAATAAACATGAAACACTACGACGTTCTTTTGTTATTTATGAAAGCATTTGTTTATGACGCATTTTCATTGAGAGATAGTTGCATAGCTATCAAAACAAAAGATTTTTAACTGCATGCAGCAAAAATAAGTGATGTACTCTGGCATAATTATGGCGATAGAAACAGGATCACAAAAATGCGCACGTGGTAACAATTTTCCCGCTACAGAAAAGACACTGTTTGTTAATCTGCTTTCGAAGTATATCAGTAATTGAAAACAAACAGAATCATGTGGAAACTGAAACAGAGGAAGGTTCGTGGAAGTTTACTAGTGAATACAGCAGTAATTCAAATTCAGTAAAGCGGAATATCAAAAGTTGAAATCACTTAGTGACAATTTTAGAACGAAACCAAAAAAGAATAACACAAACGAAAAGATTGGCCGCTTGCGGATTGCACTTCTGGAGCATCAAAGATGCAATAAGGTACATCTGAAACGTTGCATATACTTTGATAAACAGTAGATTTAGATGTGTTAGCAATGTCATTTATGAATGACAACATAGAATTTTAATGTCATAAGAAACTGGGTTATTTCTATCAACTCAGCCTTATGCCTAAAGTTGTGGGTATAAGCGTTGTCAATATAACGCATTACCAACATTACAGAAAGTCTATGGTCTTATAATGTTTTTCTGGGACACTGAGATGATTCGGTTAGATGGCAGGAAGCAATGAATCAATCTTTTGTTGGACTTCTATTCCTATATTTTAACCTGCCTTTCAATTTTCTACAGAATCGTTTACTCTGTTTAAAATAATTATTACTTGAAACATTATCGTTCACCCACTTTTCTTCAAAATATTCAAAACCGCCACGGGTAGTCGAGGTAGTTCAGGCACGGACCTGTGATCGGAAGTACTAGGGTTCGATTCCCTGATGGAGAGGGATGGCTTGAGTCGTGAGTCAGTCTGGGAGGACTGACCGAGTTTTTTTCCAGGTTTTCCTCAGTCCTCATAAATGGCAAATGCCGGGGAGGTACCCTAAACTTAGGCCTGCAACGTTTCCTTCCTTGAAAATAACACTTCTTTCCCAATTAATCATTTTATTTCATGTATCATCAGTGTCACCACTTGTGGTGCCTCAGTAGTAAAAACGGGCGTTAAACACTACTCAAAAAAATTATTTGAAATACATAGTTTCAACATGGACATTTTCCGCCGTTTGCTTATTGCTAGGTAAGCGGGTGGTCAGCGGTTTAACGTGGCAATCGCATGTTATTACATTAACACTGAGCTTTAAAGATGTCTTATGCATCAACAAGTTTGACAAGATACAAAAATGGACAAAGCCTCCATTCAAATGAAAATTAAACGTAAGTATAATAAAATAAGATGTAAACGTAAGTATTAACCACCAAAAAATCCACAAACAGACAGTTGATTGAAAATTGTTGCTTCTGAGTAGTCGGCACTAACGTTTATGGACATGCAAAGTGCAGTAACTAATTAGCTTGGAGTAATATAAGCAAGGATAACTTTCGTATAATGCAACTAATTTTTTGTCCATTGACGTCATTCTGTCTATCTGATCTTCAGCTCTCTCTCATAGAGCTCTACAAACAGAGCAGCTCGTTCTGGTTGGCTGATTTCTTAGGTTTAAGTTAGACGTAGACGCGAATCCTTGAACTAGCAAGTGTATACGCTTACGTCTAATTGTACGGTTATTTTTATGTTTTCGTGATTCATTGCGAATGGTTCCAATACAATACATAGCTCTAGCGTTTACGTTTAATTTCCATTGTGAATGGGGCCTCGTACCAATAACCTAATTTAACACACCGTTATGCAGAGTAAGCCACGAAAAATCAACTTCGCTCTTGTGAAAGCGTACACAAATAACTCCATTTAAATTACTTTAGATGCGCAAGAATTAAGAATAATTATTGAGAGTATACTGAATAATGAACTAGATAGTTTCCCGTCGTTTTCTTCATATTAACACATTATTCATACCTAATTGATGTTTATATACAGCAAACATTTGAAAGAAAAACATATTTTTGTGTCATATTATTGAAAGTGACAAAAGCATTTTATTCTAAAGGGCGTGAACATATAACACGATTTCTGTTCTATTACTTTCGAAAACTTATTATAAACTTCTGTTTCACAACGAAGTACAAAACAGAGAAACTGTGAAAGGAAAAACAAAGCCCATTCTAATAAATAAAGTAGTTCATGGGAGGTAATCAGTTCTTCTCCCCTCTGCTCTTTGATCTAGCACTGGACAGAATAATAAAAGATGCGGTTGATAATGAACTATCTGAGCAATATGTATTTTTATTAAATTCTAAAGTAAACAAGCTGCCATCCTTAGTTTCTGCTGATGATATCGGAAAGTGAACTTGGAATTCAGTCACTCTTCATATTAGTTAAGTACGATCCATTTTCCAATGAGCCCAAACAAATAGTTTTGTATAAAAATGGTATCTTTTTCAAAAAGAAATGACAGAGCTTTAACAAATAAGGATGAACGAATCAAATACCTAAGAGTTATTTTTGTTTCGAAATTGTATTTTAACTTTGTACATCAAAATCGCTAAGTCTTGTGCTTTACCCCTGTTTAAGCCCGATTAAAAGTATTAATAATAATTTAGCAATATTTCTGGCTCAAATATCCTTTACAATTTGCACGGCTACTGAAAATTAAATACGGTTTCTTGCAGGATATCGAGAAAATAGTTCAAAGATTAGTCAAAGAAACGATTGGTTTACGTCATGATTGTCCTAATAGAATAATCATTAATATACATAACGACTTACTTCGAGTTGGTGATTCAGTTTGCATTCGGTTCGACATTTTGGTGTCAAAAAGGGTTTTGCTGTTTCAAAACTTGCTGTGTCAGCTCCTGAAGCAATGAACGGTCTGAAAGATTGAGGAAAGCAGTCCTTAAAACCAGGACATATCATTATTTAAGAGGTAAAGGTGTCATTCCATTCCGAGATTCCCAAGACCAGCTTCTGAGTTAGTAATAGAAAAGTATTTTCCTCTTCTAACAATGAACTAACGCCCTGAAGATGTCAAGCAGCATTTCTACTGTTCGTTCAAAATAATGGGCAGACTTCACGGCACAACGCACTGTCGTTACCCTGGACCCAAAGAGATTAAGGAATCGTGTTCTAAATGCGAACTACAAATTAAAGGAAAAGCATAAGAGTTCAAAGCTTGCTGAAATTAAATCCGTAGGGTGGGAAGTGTGGGTCTTCTGACGGCTCATTCAGAAGAGCAGACATAATCGCGACCAACGACATGAATATAATGCCATTGCCGACCCCACCATCCGTTTTGAGACAAATCTGGAACGAGCCAATGAGTCGGGTATGGGGAGAAGTGTCGATATACTCGCATAAGACGTGTCTCCCATATTTATCAGGGAAATATCAACCCTCTCTCGACAAGTATATGATTAACTGGCTGGTTAATGTGGAAATACCTAAATGTGTAAACAATAAGTTTATACCTAGAAGTACCATTATTGTTACAGTGGTCTTTTTTTAATGTTTCTTTTGTCTTGCTTCGTATTATAAAAAACTGTCGATTTGTTTTTAAAAAAATCTTGCAAAAAGCACATAGGATCGATGGAATAAGAAAACAGAGGAATGGGCAATAATCCAGGTTTTTCAGAATATATGAGGTATAAAAGAATAGAAAGTCGAGAATTAGTAAAGGTACAAACTTGACTTATTAACCTGTTGACGACAAATTATAAATAAATCTTTTTACGTTGTTAAATAAACTTTGGTTAATACTAGTTTCTGATGTCTGAAAATTATGAGTAATAATACCCAAATAAGCATAAAGCGAAAGTGTCATTTACTACAGCATATATCTATTTGATACGTCATATGAAGTATATTCTGATATAATTACTAGAAGATGAACACTAATAAACTCCCTGAGGAAGAGGACTCAAGATCCTGAAATGTTGGATGGTGTATTATCACTAAATTTCACGCTGTCGAGAAACTTTTGCCATGACAAACTTCGGCCGCAAAAAACTACATCATAAAATGTAACGTTATTGGGAGTTTTAACAGCTTTTAGATTGGGAGGACCTTGGAACGACAATGTATTGATTAAAAAGAAAACCCCCGATCATTTAATACAAAATTGCATACTGAATTCATCGACTGTTTTTAAGACCTTTGAAAAAGTTAAATTGGAAAGAGGTTTTATTCCACTCTAACCGAGATAGTTGAAAGCATATAAAAATAAAGATTAGATACATACAGAAGAGGTGGAAAAGAACAAGTTTTAAAATAAGGTAGCACTAATACTTAGAGATATAGATAAAATGTTCGGAAATGCAGTCTCTAACTCAGGTCATATTATTTAAATGCGTTTATTTAGTTTTAATGAAACGCAAAAAATATGTTATAACTCAAAGTCTAGATTGACTGTTTCACTTATAACATCTTAAAATCGACCAATGAAACGAAACAAAATTTTTAATTTTGACCAATCAAAGCCGGATATCACAGTGAAATTATCGTAAAAAGTATCAAATCGCTATTATCACGCGATGTGCATTTGTCCTGTGGTCAGCGTAGCCAACTCTATACCTGCACTATATAATTTCTGAGCACGCATCACTGATCATTTTTCTGTGTTTTCATTAATTGTAAATTTAACTAACTTAATGTGTAGTCACTCAAGCAATTGCTTTTGCATATTCAGCCAAATAGACTGAAATAATTTTATAAAGTGTGCCTAAGCAATCATAAATCTTAGTAAACACGTTGTTCAGAATGCTGAAATGTTTTCTCTGTTTTGTTTTTCTCAATTGGTATTATTAAATCTAACAGTAGCGACTATAATACTAAACTTTGGTCTATTACATTCTCACAGTTTCTCAATAGGTAGGTATTCAAAGTATAACATTTTATACAATTGTTAATAATCTGTGCGTGGATTTCAAACGTATATTACTTTTAATCTTACTCTATTCATGAAATAGTCACATAGGCGTATTTGGCTCTTCTCTATTAACATTACTGACAATCGATATACGTCTGTTGCTAGATGACTGGAAAAGGTTTAATATTCATTATACAAATGTACAATTATTACAATATGATAAGCCAGGTTTACGGGAATTATATTTAAATTCTTATTTTATTCGTGAAATATTCCTTATAAATATCACTCGAGGGTTAAAGCTTTCCAGATAAATTCATGAACAATCTCAGCCTCTGCTATTATTTTCACAGCAGTCCTAGAAAAAGAATAAAAATGAACTTTATAAAAGCATGTTAGGGGTCTAACACCATTTTTTTACATTAATTATATCAGTAGTCTTGAATACTACCTTAAAAATACAATTGCAGCTCTCCTGGAACCCCTCTCTTGTCCTTAGCGCTAATTTTGCAACCAAATTTTGTGAATGTGCATAATTGTGCAAATTTATCATAATATTCTTCTTTGAACTTTTGGTATCCGAACGAATTCTTAACTGCCAACTGCCAACTGCCTTTAAACATAAAATCACTTTGTTTCTCTAAAAGATAATTTTCGCTGCTTAATTACAAAGCTAGTCCATCATGTAAAATACCATACAATTTTGTTAGCATTGCCCTATATTATGATAATATGTTTTTCAAAAAAAAATACTCTCTGGTACCTCTCTCACGGATAATATAACGGATGAATTAATATCACACAAAATACGGTTTAGTAAGAAAACTATCAAGCAGAGCCTTAAGCACAGAAACTGCGTCTTAAACTACTTAAATGTTGAAATTAGTAAGCTTACATAAGTAAATACGGAAGTTTTGACAAAACTCCTAGAACAGGAACGTAATTCTAGGGCTCCAGTGTACCAATAAAGCTTAGCTAATATGGTACTATATGCATTTATGAACAATATCTATTCCAGAAACAAGTTTTCTTTTAAATAATTATAAACACTATCATATATCTATATGTCACTGGAATAAATTATAGCCAAAAAGCTACTAACAATAATTCAATATGAAATTTTGTATACGTATACATTAAAGCCACCTAATTCATTCCTTCCTCCTGCCCTGACCAAACGTTTATTCCGTTCTCTTGAGAAGCTCTCTTCGCTTCTACTGGAAACTGATTCACCAGTCACCACCCAAAAAGTTAACGAACTCATTATTTGGTTATCCATCATATGACTTGCTGCCATGTTATTTTATGCTCGTCGCAACATTTCTTTTCTTGTTCTATGCTTTAGGTGTATCCAAGAATAGCTTTAGTTAGATGCAAACGCGTTATAGAATCCATGACAAACGATTATACAAAGCAAAGAATGCTACAAAACTACAAAAATGATTTAATATTTATATAAAGCATTCTATAGCATAGTTCAATATAGTTACCCTTTTATTGCAATATACTTCTCATATATTTGAATTAACATTTCGACCCCCCCCCCCAAAAATAGTCAGAAGTCTTGTCTGCAAAATGGGCATAAACAGCATTCATCACTTCTTCGTTACACTTATATTTCCTTCCTTGAGGGCCCTTCTCGAGTTTTGAGAAGAGAAAATAGTCACTGAGCGATAGATCTGGGCTGTAGGGTGGATGGTCGAACTCCTTGAAGCCATCTTTCTTTACAGCTTCCCTTGCAACAAGAGATGTGTGCACAGGCGCGTTATCGTAAAGAAGGCGCACACCACCACTCAGCTTTCCTCGCCTTTTCTATTTGATGGAAGCACATAGTCTGTGCATTAGGCCAGCACAGAACTTCCCATTTACTGTGGTATTCCTCTGCTTGAAGTCAATGAAGAGTAATCCGTCGCAGTTTCAAAAGATTGTGGCTATGATCTTCTTGGTCGACTGAGTGACCTTGGCCTTTAGAGGCGGTGCTTCGCCAGGTTTACGCTACTCCATTGATTCTCTTTTGGACAAAGATCATACTAGAGGACCATAGTTTTATCTCCTGTAACAACGTTTTGTAGAACTTCTCTCTGGTTGGCACGGCAGAGCTCAAAAAATACCTGATAACAAATGACTCGTTGCTGCTTTTGGACTGAGGAAAGAAGTCTAGGCACCCATCTTGCACTAACCTTATTCATGTTTAAATGTTCATGAATAATTCGAAAAGGTCCAACCTTGCTGCTATTTCTGTAACTTTGAGCCGCCGGTCTTCCATAATTTCTCCTTCTACAAGAGCGATGTTTTCAGAGTGAGCACCTCCAAGGGCCGACCTGCAGGCTCTTCGTCTTAAATGCTTTCTCGACCCATTGGAAAAAGTTTGGCCCATTCTTTTACGGTAGAATATGACGGGGGTGCTTTCCCATATACACCGTTCAATATCTGTTTAATTTCATTTTGAGTAAGTCCTTCTTTTGTGAAGAACTTAACTCGAAACTAAATGTTGAACGTGTAACAATCTTTTACACATGACCTTCATTATGCAACTATATCTGAACAACTGAACACAGCGGGGCGGAAGTTACAGCTGCAATTATTTACTTAACAGATATGTTATGCCAGCAGGTAAGGGTTTCGTGAAGGCGATAATCCTTATCGGCGAGACCGGAAACTTATAGACCTGCCCTACTATGTTTAATCTCTAGCACATTGATATCCACATACATTCTTAGTCATGTAAATAGGAAATATAACTTTAATTTGCTGAATTCCAGTTCCATCTATTAGCCAATAGTATAAATTCGCAATTATCGATTCGTTGTCAGATGGTATATTACCCCGGAATTTCAACAGTTGGACTGCCTACAATAAAAATCATTGAAATACAAAATATCTTTTCTTCTGTTATATTGAAAGTTAGAGAAAAGTGTCGTAAATAAGAGAATTTATAATGTAGGGCTTATTTTATTAATCTCTACTGATAAACAGGAATTGCCGCACCTAATATTAGTCGGTCCTGGTGATGTAATGGTAACCATACTCGCCTCCTAAACCCAAGATCTCGGGTTCAATCCAGGCCAGGATCGATGCATTTTTTCGTGCATAGAAATTCAAAGTTAGGGAAGGAAGTAAAGCCGTGGGTCCAATGTCGTTAACTCACGGCATGTAAAAGGACCTCTAGTCTAAAAGAAGAGGCCTCTGAGCAAAATTCATTGGCCGTTTCACGCCTTGAATTGAATGGGACTCTGATGATCTGAGATGTTAAAGAACATCTATAAATAAACCAAATCAACAACACCTATTACATCGAAAACTGATGAAGCCTGTAATAAATATTATTATTATTATTATTATTATTATTATTATTATTATTATTATTATTATTATTATCTTAGCAATAGTCGTTGTACTTCTCGAATTAGTCATGGTTGTCGTCTTCTCCGTTTAAGGCAAAGATTGTGTCTAAAAACAATATTGTTTTTTCAGAAGGGAAGGTTAAAGTGTTGATGCACGTACACATCACTTCAATAGTTGTTCTTATATCTTAAAATACCTATCGTTCTTACCCTTCTAATTTGTGTACGTTACTCTTTGCTTTGACATGCGCAGAGCTTAAAATAAACGATGTTCAAAACAAATGAAGGGGCAATCGAAAGATAACGACAAACTGTAAAGCATACAACAGATTTTTCCTAATGAACTGTATTTCTGCTCTACTCTCTGTAGCAATGTGTTGTAAGAGTATTAGAAAAGAAGTTTTGGAACTACAATGCTTTCCTTTTGTTATCACAGTTTCATCTCTATGTGTGTGTGTCATCTACAGCGTTTTGATATTTTCTTTCCATATGTAATTGCTTGTACCAACGTCAACGAACAAAATCAATAGCAGCGGAGTCCGTATAATTTTCGATTTGATTATGAAAATACGAATCATTATGACAACAAACGTAGCACTCTGCTTAATTAAGGAATGTTTTAAAGGTGTTTTGAAAGGCAAAATATACTCATAAATTGTTACATAATTACGATGTGCAAATCTGGGGAGAACATATAATTTTGCTTCATTAGGAAAACAATGTACTGGTATTAATGATTGATTTTGGAGGCGATAAAATTTAATTTCGAAACGTAATTATCCCACATTACTCATTTATTTGATTGCGTGTTTGTGATAGGTATTTAACCTGCGAGCAAAACTGCTGGGCGGTGGGAACGCAAGTTCGAGCCCGTTATCATCTAATATGTTTAAACATATTTGCAAAATACAACCTGTCACTGTTTTGCAGCTATGAAATTCAACATGTTTGATTCATGGAAATCTACCCTACGCTCGAAACGTTCCCAAAGGCTTAACAGTGTGTGTTACTACCTCACATAGTAACATTAAAGGCTTTAAAAAAAAGTACTCTATTTTTAGAACCAGTTTTGTTCACTTTAAATGAATGTTTAAAGGGTAGTATATAAATTTATACTAACAGTTTGTTGTAATGTATTTAATTTTGAAAATAATATCAATTGGGTCAGTTTAACTTACAACTATTTAATTTAAGAAATATGTTTTTATTTCACATATTCTAAATAGATATTTGAAATTTATATAAAGAAGCTTTAAGGGTGTTTGGTACTTGTCTCCATAAGTCTATTTTGCGTAGATTTCTTTCATCTTGTATATATATTTTATTTTTCATATATATATATATATATATGAAAAATAAAAATAAAGAAACACTATTAACAATGTAACAAATTAACACCAATAATAAAAGTAGGTAAAGATAAAACACTGAGAAAGAGTCACACTTCAAATTGCTATATTTCGAACTACTGCGAGTTCTTCAATGGCAAGAAGCTAGACAAGTGAAAGTGATAAAAGTAAATATTGAATATCGAAGGATGCCCAACATGCCTTATCTCACTGTTAGGATTTTGATGATGCTTTTAGTCTAACTCTTATTGATGCTTTACCTACACAATGCTGTGAAAGTTTACTCAGAGATAGAGAAATGGCAGCTATATTTTTACATAAAGCGCGTATACCACCTGGTTTAAATCTTACATATTAGTTTTTTTCTTCCCACTCTCTCATTTCTAGTTTCATCTGTTTCCATGCATAACGTTACCTTCGATACTCAATATTTACTTTTATCACTTTCACTTGTCTAGCTTCTTGCCATTGAAGAACTCGCAGTAGTTCGAAATATAGCAATTTCAAGTGTGACTTTTTCTCAGTGTTTTATCTACTTTTATCTACTTTATCTACTTTTATTATTAGTGTTAATTTATATATATACACACAACTTTAATTGTGTTGATTTATAACGAGATTCACCAATTTCTTTCTATGCAAGAAATACAAATTACTTCAGTAAAAGAAATAGTTTAGAAAGCTTTTAAGCTACTGGACACTGGTTAAAAAATTTACGTAAATTAGAAATAACTCATTTAAGCGAAATTGAGTTATCGTGACAAACTTTTACAGTGTTAGGTCTTAAGGCCTGTTATAGGTAAAAGAACCAAACTGTGTACTGGCACAATGTCGGTGTGGTAGTCAGCATCAAGAATTGCCACAGTTTCAACTGCTAAAATACTAGCAAAACATGCTCGAGGAAACATTTGCAAATGCAACCTTCTAATTATTTGTATTACAGTGTATCAATCACTGATCACGCTCACATGACAAACTTAGATAAATTAACGCTAATATACGTATATGTAGAGTAGCGGGTTTTAGTTATTAACCTCATCCAGTTACATGGTGACTTATATCTCAACCAAGCAGAGCTTCATACTTATAGATGAGGCGGTGACGGTGCGGCAGGCCCTGGTTTGATGATATATCATGTATCGAAATGATATTTTGAACAGAGTTTATATAGAAAATGGTGTAATCGTCGTTCTTCCTAGGCTAAACAACGTTGTTCTGACTTACATGATAAAATTGATTTCACCGATTTATTTCCTTTACATTCCGAAATCCACACTTGTGCTAATTTTGCGAGTGATTTTCTTGGCGAACGTGTCAAGTTCACGTAATTTTCCTCAACTGTCCCCCCCTTCCTAATCAAATTAGTACTCAAGAGATGAACTGCAGTTCTGGAAGGAACTAAACGTTTAGGAAGTTAGACTAAATTCCGTACGTACATGACCTGCTGATTTGAATATAAGATAATTTTACACACAAAAAAGCGTTGCACTTGAATCAACTATCTAACAATTTTCGGAATGAACTGCTGCAAAACAGTCAGGGAATGTATTCAGAAAAAGATACTCAAGAGCATGTCAAGAGAGGGAAGCGGAACTAAAGTACGGGGACCACCAGCTGACCTAGTAGTCGTTGCAGAGACGTAGCCCCACATTACATAGATGACTTTATCTATTCTTGTGGAAATCATATAAGTAATATATGATTATTTATACTGGAATGATTGTTTCCTAATAACTTCTGCAGACTTAGAATAATTTATTTTTATTTTATTTTATTTATTTATTTATTTATTTGTTTATTATGACTTATCTTCCACTCCACCAATCTAACAATATTTACACTAAGGTATAGCGACAATATTACAATCATAACATTGACAGTAACGAGGACCGTACTTGTACACATATAAACCAATGTAAAACATAAAGTAGAATGTATGCTAATACATAACTATAGATAATAAAAGATATTAACTTAAGAAGCAGAATAAAAAATAAAAAGAACAATAATGTACAATATAATGTATATTATAGTTTAATACATAACAATAAGAATAAATGACATCGTGTCCCTATTTTAAAATGGAACACTCAATATATTTTTTACATTTTAGAATAATGCTCATTAAGAGCTTTACAAAAAGTAACCATACCTGTATAATTTTGTATATGTTAGAATTGCTACAAAAAAAGCAAGCAAAAAATGTGTACTATAACTATAGATTCCTTCCGTTTACTGTTTCATCGGTAATAATACAAAATAGACTGTACCTTGGTCATATTCAAGCAAGCATGTTTCATAGAGAAATAAACGTATTAAAATGGTTAAATATGAAATAATTCTGAAATCCACAATTGAGCTATAGGGAAAGAATTCTAAATTTAATTTTTGTTGCCTATGAAGAGAGGCAGCAATCCTTCATAGGAAAGGACCCAGATCGCAATCCAGTTCTACATACAACAGTGACAAGGATCGCAAGGAAATTTACTTAAACTGGAAGCGTAAAGGATTTAGCAAGATCAGATCGTCCGAGAAATACATCGAACATTCTCCATCTGCAAGATAATCCAAAAATGTCTGCTACAGATATAATCTGTTATAAAATTTCTTAAAAGTGTCATCCTCATAAAATGTAACTATTGCATGAACTTTCAGTAGACGATTCTGAGAGAAGAATGCAGTTTTTGGAATAAACGATGAACCGCATCAATAACTCAGTTTTTCTTAGACAAATTTTATTCTACCTGAATGAATTTGTCAACAGACACAACTGATCAGACATAGATCCACAATGGATGGAGGAGAACCACGCGCAACACCCGTAAAAACTTAAACGTTGTATTCTTGGGAACCATATCATATGTTTTCTTCTTTACAGAAATGCTAAACGGAAATAGATAGTTAGCTTATCTTCTACATCATAAAGCAAATCATCATCCAGTAAATGTAGGGCTACCCGGATATTAAGTATTTTTCCAACAAGACGGAGTTACAACCCACTATGGACACATTGTTCGTCAGTATTTAGATTGAGTTTTTCTACGACGATGGACTGATAGAAGAAGTCACTTAGAGTGACCATCAAAATCATGAGATTTATTTTCGTTGGGTCATTTGAAGTAATATGTTGAAAAGAAAAGCTTTGTATAGGGTTGCAAGACATTCCTAAGGTCTGGTTATGTCATTCCTTAAACGGTTTCTATGATCAAGCATTTGAAGGCTACCAGTTTAAAAATAAAATTTAGAACTTAATGATATTGTGTTAAAAGGAAAGGAATTTAATTCGGTTTCAATATTGATTTCTGGAAAACCATGCGAATTTTTTCTTGGTTAGGACGATTTATATGGTGACCATTATCTGGTGAACTAGTTTTTATAGGAAAGAAGCATTTTATTACTCTGTACACATTTTTGTAGCAATTCTAATTTGTATAGAAGCACATGTATATAACGTGCGACTTTTTGAAAAATTATTAAAGGGCATTTATTCAAAAATGTAATACTATATTACCAGTTTTATTTAAAATTGGAGACATGTCGTTAATTTCGGTTAAACCGGAAGTAGAACAAATCAGCAGTATCATTTTGAGTTCCCATTATATGACCACTCCCACACACCGATTTCACATCAATGGAAGATATTCTTCAAATTTTATTTAAGTGATGCGGGATTTTGACTTACCGTATAATAATTTAGGTAGAAAATGCATTCAAATATACTCATTGAGTTCAGTAAACTAATTTATTTGTCTAATTGCAGGGCATTTGGTGGATGTTCTCCCTCTAAACACAATCATCAGTTCTTTTTAAGTACAATGCATTAAGCAAATAATTATAATAAATAGAAATTCAATCAAAATCCTCACTTTGGGCAGATGCAAAATGACTGTTTTTGAGTCCACGTGAGCTTGTATTTGAGTTTCCGGTTGCTTAAAAGTTTATCCTGCCGCTTCTTCGCTGCATAAAGAAGAGTCAGATGACCTTAAGGTACAATGAACTTGATTCACTTCATTCACAACTCTCAAAGACTGCCGTAGTTGCCCGCAACCCAAGGATGCAGTGATAAGAAACAATCGGTGGAATATTCGCCTTAAATTTTATAACCTATAAGGTAATTAGGAAAAGTTTGTACGTAGATCTGAGGGTGCAGAAGGTGACTAGGCACATTTTAGGTAAAACAATGGAAATATAAGATACTTCATTTTGTAAATAAGTTTCACTTGGCTGAGTGAACTTGGCAGTTATGGTGACGAGAGAGAGAGGAGAGAAATGTGTGCATTGCCTTACCATGAAATATTAAATAATATTCAAATACAAATAGGTGATTAGTAATAGGCAATAGGTAAGTGTTGAAAAGTAAATAATATTTAACAAAGAGTTATTGTAGTTCCAAAAGCAATAATAACTTGAGAGGGGTGATCATTCAAGTATTTAGGTTTAAGTGCTGATAGCTGTTATCAGCTACAGTCACATATCAAACATGCTGTGAATAAAACAAATTCTATATTCAAAATTGTCAAATATTCCGTCATTTTTAAATTTAATCGTTTTATTCAAAAGTGCATTCTATGTGCCTAGTTGCACGTTCCTAGTCGTGTTCTAAGTGCCTATACACGGAGGAAATATTTCAAATACTGGTTAACATATAGCGCAGTTCTAGCTGTCGTGCTATGCTGCCATCAGGAGTTCTAAGTGCCAATCCATGATAATATTAGCTTTTTAAGAGAAAACTAATATTAAGGCCTTCGTTCTCTAAGATGTATATAGGAGTGTAGATTAAGCTAAAGATATAAATCCTTTTCATGTAGTTCCAATGGAGTTAAATGATTTCCTTGATTTTAAGAATGTTGCTAATTTATTGTTAACATTAAATGCGGCATTTCAAAATGCTCATTACTTAAGTATCTCGATCTTATCCATCTCAAATTGCATTTAAAAGAACTTACCATTAGAAGTGTGGAGAGTTCTTGAAGTTTTAAAGAGAGTAAAATCAGTCGTTGATATACGGCAACCTGTGTTTCGCCTGAAAGATCAACCCCGGTATCGGTTGAAAGAAAGAAAGAAAGAAAGAAAGAAGGAAAGAAAGAAAGAAAGGAAGGAAGAAAGGAAGGAAGAAAGAAAGAAAGAAAGGAAGGAAGGAAGGAAGAAAGAAAGAAGGAAGGAAGGAAAGAAAGAAGGGAAGAAAGGAAGAAAGAAAGAAAGAAAGAAAGAAAGAAAGAAAGAAAGAAAGAAAGAAAGAAAGAAAGAAGGAAGTTAGGAAGGAAGGAAAGAAAGGAAGGAAGGAAGAAAGAAAGAAAGAAAGAAAGAAAGAAAGAAAGAAAGAAAGGAGGAAAGGAAGAAAGAAAGAAAGAAAGAAAGGAAGAAAGAAGGAAGGAAGGAAGGAAAGAAAGAAAGGAAGAAAGAAAGAAAGAAAGAAAGAAAGAAGGAAAGAAAGAAAGAAAGAAAGAAAGAAGGAAAGAAAGAAAGAAAGAAAGAAAGGAAGGAAGGAAGGAAGGAAGGAAGGAAGGAAGAAAGAAAGAAAGAATGAAAGAAAGGAAGAAAGAAAGAAGGAAAGAAAGAAAGAAAGAAAGAAAGAAGGAAAGAAAGAAAGGAAGGAAGGAAGAAAGAAAGAAAGAAAGAAGGAAAGAAAGAAAGAAGGAAGGAAAGAAAGGAAGAAGGAAAGAAAGGAAGAAAGAAAGAAAGAAAGAAAGAAGAAAGAAAGAAAGAAATAAAAAAGAGCTCTCGTCCATTTTAAGTCCTATGTAAAAATGAAAAACTAAACTTTTATGTCAGTTGTATGAAGATTGGTATTCTTGTACATGTTTCACAATGCACTTTTGTATTTTTTCCCTTGAAAGTATATTTTATGCTTAATAACATAATGTGTTCCTGCTGATCGTTAATGTTATTTTTGTAATTATTTCCTCCTAAAACCTGAAATAAAACGTAACTAAAGTTTGAATGGCGCTTGTAACCGACACTTCCATCATGTGGCACTAGAATCTTCTCATTGTTATTAATTTTATCTACTGACTATTTTGGCAACAATTTGTTATACAAAATAATCATAATGATTTTGGACATAATGATAACAAAGACGGGCAATTTTTTGCTTCTCCTGTAAAATTTAGAAAATGGCACTTAGAAGGTTTCACATTTCTACTCTTCAGTTAATCATACGTTGAAAGATGAAGATAAAGGTTTTCTGATGCATTCTCAGTTCTCACGTGTGCAATATGGAACAAAAAGCCATGGTATTGCAAAGAAGAACTAATTAAATACCATAAGGCTTACCCTAACTGACAACAGAAATGTTGCTACATCAACTAACAAAAATATTACCATTAGAATTACATGTAAAGAAATCACTAGGTTTGTATATGTGTTGTGACGGGTCCCCACATTCACGCATGCCTAAGATTGAATGTATTTATATAATTATTAAATATTATATAGCCTGTAGTAACAAGCAGGAACATTTCATGTATAACGAAAATGTATTCATGATTACCTTGACGAGAAGTAAAAGGATGCCTATTGTAATATTTTGTGCTCTCGCTTACTGATAATGGCTCGAGCAATGGAATTCTCTATTGTGACAAAGTTAAGCTCATGCAGGTGTCCAAACAATAGGTCCTTTGTATCTTCAGTTGGAGATGTTCTGAAATTCGTTAAAGTATAAATGGAATAGGTGTTGTCGATGACGTTATTACATAGAATGATCATGAGCTCCCCAATGAGGGGTCAAAAAGTTTATGGATTTAAAATAAGCGCGTTTGGGAGCACAAGAGCTTGCCAATAATGTTTTAATATTTTGAAGGTTCAGATTCCATAAGCGCTAGTATGTGACCTCGTGAGTTCTTACGACCACTTGGGGGTACTTTGAGTTTAGTATATCAGTGAAAGACGACGCCGCCCCGGGATTCAAACAGACAATAGAGGACAGAGAGTAGGTCGCGGTCCCAATCATCTTCATCTTCTTCGTCAGTACCGTACAGTAGAGAACAGGACAGTAAGGCATTTCCAGATCTCCTGTCAGAACAGTAAAGTAGTTACCAGGACGCAGTTCCTAATACAATGGGAAAGTGTAGACAAGAAGCACACAGATGCAATTTCAAGCAGTGTACGTAGCTCGTGGCATTAAACTCATAGAGGTAATGAATGAATGGTGTTTAACGCCCGTTTTTACTACTAAGGCACCACAGGCGGTGGACACTGGTGATACATGAGATGAAATGATATATTGGGAAATGTTTTTTTTAAGCAAGGAAATGTTCCAGGCCTAAATTTGGGGTAACTCCTCGGCATTTGCCATTATGAGGAATGAGGAAAACCTGGAAAATACCTCAGTCAGGCAGGAAGATATTGGCGGGATTCGAACTCCAGACCTCCCGCTCACGAGTCCGCGCCTTAACGACCTCGGCCACCCGTGGTGGTGTCTCATAGAGATAACGAACTAGGTGGCCGACAACAAAGTTTTTTGTGAATAAACACTTCTAGGCGCCTAATGAAAGAAAGTGTCGTGTGATTTGACCCCTTCCCTTTCATCTCCCTCCTCCCGTGACCACTAAGGCACAAAAGGCGACTTCGGGTCCCTGAAAGACCCGGGGTATGAAGTGGGACCCTTGGGTACATCCAACAATATCATTATATTAAAATCGCTTTAGTGTTAAGTTGTAAATGGTATAATACCATTTAACCATGTATTCAAATATAGATTACAGAACTAAATCAACAAAAAGATATATATATATATATATATAGCTCCGACCTAAAAAGGTAATGTATTAAAACGAAACAAGAAGAGATACAATTTAGGAAACAACTTATTTAAATAATTCTGGGAACAATATAACAAATGCACAGTCCTTCATTGCGCATGCTTGCAGCTTTTCTGGATAGAGATTATGCGGCAACTTTGAACAATCATAAAGATGATATGATGATGTGACAATGACTGAATTAAAGGTAGGGGCAGCCGGAGTACCCGGAGAAAACCTGTCCAGACCCCGCTTCATCCGCTACGAAACCCTTTTGCGGCCGCTGGGGGCACATCGGTGGAAGGCGAGCAGTCTAACCACTCGGCCACGCCGCCGCCCATAACAAAAAGTTACATTGCATTCACACGTTCACTTATGTTAAATGTAGGTAAAAAAGTTATTTATTACAATATAATAAATGTTTAACAAGATACGATACTAATAATTATGAGATACAATCACTAGCTTATGTCCAAGGGGCCCATACTAACAAATAAATGTATAAATAAAAGCCTAGATCAGAATGCAAACTGAGCAGAAGAGTTTATAGAATTCTCCTGCTATAATTCGCCTCAAAGGATTTCTAACACAAAATACACCGTTTATTTTTTATTTAACATTGTCTATTTCACTATGTGACGTCATGTTAAAATCGACCAATGAAACGAAACAAACTTTTGAATTTTGACCAATCACAGCCGGATTACTGAGTGAAATTATCGAAAAAATTATCAAATCCTTTTATCATCCAAAGTGCATTTGTCTTATGGTCAGTGTAGCCAGCTCTATACATCCACTATATAATTCCCGCTTTTGCTAAAGGCGGAGGGGAGCTATTGATAGCAACAAAAGCATGAACAATCGACAATCATACGCAAAATGGAGGGTTCTTCAAAGCTTTTTGGTGATGCGTCAAATGTGTAAATTGATCTTATCATTAGGAATTCCGAACCACAGAATACAAAGAAAAATAGAGATACTGTATATTATCTTTCTTTTTTTCTCAGTTGGTATTAGAAAATCGAATGGTAGCGATGTAATCATCGACATTTGTCCATTTCAGTCTCACTGTTTCTGAATTCATAAGTATAACATTTTATTCAAGTGTTAACATTCTGTGCGCAAATTTCATATATATATATATATATATATATATCACTTTATCACTTCTATTCTTATTCAATTCATGAAATAGTCCTAAACCCGAATTTTCCTCTTCTCTATTGGCATTACTGACAGTCGGCATTCTTCTGTCGCAAGATTGCTTGAAATGGTTAAGTACAAATATACAATTATTACAATTTTGTAAGCCAAGTTTAGAGGAATTATATTTAAATTCTTATTTTATTAGTGAAATAATCCTAATAAACATCACTTGAGGTCTGAGATTATCCAGCTGAATTTAATTTATCGATAATCTCAGATCCTCTCGATATCACGATAATTTAAATTTCCTTGCAAATTGCCATACTGTCAATGCAAGACATTTTGCTCAAAGATACAAAAAAAAAAAGCCAACTCGGAGGGAATGATAAATAATCACTTTACTTAAATGGGGAACCATCACAAACTTATGATTTTGGAACCTCTAAATATACTGTTGATGGCCGCTTTTCTGCAACAATGGGATTCCATATCGGTTGGTAGAACTGCCAACCTTACACACATACACACGTTCTGTCTTCCTGACGCTTCAGGCTATTTACCGAACGACTGCTGCAACAAATCTCATATCCGGCAGCTCGCGTGTGACGTCATCTACCCTCCATTGTGACGTCTTTATAATAGAACTTCTTTCTTTCTTTTTTGGGAGGGCATAACTGCATGGAGGGAACACTTGGTACCTTCAACACGTATTTCTATGAGGCGTTCAGTAAATGAGACATCGCCCCAGCATCTGTCTGTCATGGACTTAGTGCCCCTACGGTATTTCTCTTCAACGCTTTCGTTCATTCACATATTGGTAACTGCTACCCGGTATCAAATACTCTACGAGTATTCGGGTTGGAGCCTTTTATCAGGTGTGTGAACGATGTTTAAAGGGTTTTATAGGAAATTGATTAAATAAATAATTCTCACACACAAGCAGTGCAAGCTATAAAGCTTTTTAAGTGTTTAAACTGCACTTATGGCAACGCATTTCGCACAGAGCAAGTGTGGCAATTCAGTCATTTCTTTTATGCGTTTAGTGCTAAAATTTCGTGTGTAAATAACATCATAATACTTTGTTTCTAATTTCAAGCTCTTTTCTCCTTAATTTTTCTTGTAATTGTTCCTCAAATTGCTTAAAAGTATATTAATTATCGATCAATGTTGTTTAGAATCACATCCTATATTTACATAAAACTCATTATTTGTTTTGTAATTTATTTATTAAAATTAATGAATAAATACATAGTTTAATGGCAATTCCACCTTCTCCAATTACCCACACGTGTAGCCAAGGCACGAACACGTGAGTGGGAGGTTTGGGGGGCGATTCTTACCAGGAACGTCCTTCCTGACAGGTTATTTTCAATTACCTCAGTCCTCATAAATGGCAAATGCCAGAGAGGTACACTAAATTTAGGCCTGGAACGCTTCCTTTCTTTAAAAATGTATTTTACAATTTATTATCTCATGTATGATCAACCGCCTGTTGTACCTCATTAGTGAAAACGGAGCTAAACACTATTTAAAAAGGGTTTTCTAATTATTAAAATGAAGATATTTTACAATTAAAAATGTAGTTCGTCTTTCATATATTTTTTCTGATATGTTACCATGCCATAAAACTTTACTCTGTTAAACAGCAGACTTCTGCCTATACGATTTATAGCATTTACTAATTTATAGGAAAATATTATCCTAAGTACATGCGCCCTATTTCTTTCTGTCCTACAAGTTTCTTTCTTCTTCTTCTTCTGCTGTTTTCTTCCATACTTTTGTTTCAATTTCTTTATAGTCTACTTTTAAAATTGTATTTTTCATATTTAACTTTTAGTCGTCTCCAATACTTAATTCTTGCATTAATTTTGTTCCAAATATTGATATGTGTTTATATCATAACGATACTCTTTTAGAGTAGTTGATTAGATAAACTTGTGCAATCTTATCAATGTATTCTATGGCTGGCAATTTTAAATATCATATGCGCAAAGGATCCCTAAAAAGCCCTCAAACATTTTTGATTTCAAAAGACTCCAATTCTTGCAATTTTATAATTCGATACTCCTGAAACCTAAAGGAAACACAACCACAATGGACGAGAAACCAATAGTTTCGTTAAAAGTTTAAAACATAAAAATAGCGCAATACAAAATTTAACGTAAGCAATTTAATTTTAATTCAAGTTATATGCATCGTTTTGGATGTTCAGAGCTGTGTATTGACAATTTATTTCCGAAGAGAAGTGTTAAAGTTTCAGCAGTCCTAGTTTGCCTAGATATCACTCAATACTTCATAATCTAAATTCTTACTAACCTATTTCTTCGCCTCTATGTATTCCTTACTTCAACAACACTATAGTCACTATTTGCAACATAAGAGCACAACTTTAAGAAATTCCCGATTTGACTCCCGGTCTGACAGTTAAAATTCTGCTACTTGTTTCCCACGACATGTTAAAGAATTATTTTAATTGTATCCAATTCCAATTTATTTAAAAAAAATAATGTTATACGCCACACCTGTTTGCTGTTGCAATTATACTACAATGCTATCATAGTACTATAGTGCCAAACTTCAACCAAGGTGTTCGTCCACGTTTTATTTTCAATGAAAAAAAATCATATAACTATTTCTTCAATTTTACACTCAGAGATATGATTGAAAATATATTTTTTTTTAGCGCACCAAGCTAAACAATAATGAACAAAAACCTTGCCCCACGACTCCACATGCAGGGATAACAATATTCGTTATATATTACTTTAATGTATCTCTTAAATTATTATATGATTAAAAGAGCTATAATATTTTATTATTATTGCTTATTGTGTAACTATAAAGAATAAAGACCCTTGCGTCAACTAAGCGAATTACTCACCTGGTGCAGTAACTTTAAAAAATAACGTAAAATCCAAAATATCGCCTTATTAATTAATGAAATAAGTCATGGCATTACTCTGTGATATTAGGAGAACTAAATTAGAATTCTTGCAAGCTATAAGTGTCACAAAAGAGAAATCACATTTTTAGATTTATAGTTATAAATGAAATTAAACCACAAAAATTAATGATATATCATTAATTAAATGAAATACCTATATGAATTATATGACCAACTAGGGACAAATTACACTGTGTGAGTATTTTTAATATTTTAAAATGTAACCATGTTCATGAACTGAGCCCTTGATATCATCTTTACATTCACTAAAATAGAACAAAATAATAGAAAGTTTCGAGTTACATTGTTGTTTTATTTATTTTTTTTTTTGAATGAATTATTTATGGACGCTCTTTAACAGCTCAGGTCATCAGCGTCCCATTCAACTCAGGGCGTGAAACGGCCGACAAATTTTGCTCAGTGGCCTCTCTTTCAGGCTTGAGGTTCTTTTTCGTGCCGTAAATGTACGACACGGGACCCACGGCTTTACTTCCCTTCTGAAGGAAGCCATACTTAGGATTTTTACGCCCCGAAAAAATCCATCGGTCCTGGCCGGGTTCGAACCCGCGATCTTGGGTTTAGGAGGCAAGTATGAGTTACATTGTGTATTTTGAAAGATGTTCATATGTTTCAATAAAACAAAAACAATTACAATATACTAAGCAAATATATACACAATCAACAATAAACAATCGAAAGCTTAATCGATTTTCATTGTCTTTGAAATTTAATTTAAATGTTATTGTAGTAAAATCAAGTAACGAAAACGTTTTCTGAATGTTATTACAGAGCGCTTTTACATACAAGTATAGTTCTCAAACACATATTTGGTTAATATTCACATTTGCTATATTCACGATGATGTTTTTTTTTAATATAAAATATATGCAACACTATAAATACACTTTATATATAAATTAATTTGCCCTTTTAATTCTAAAACAATATTGAGAAAATTAAACGCAAGAACCGCTTTTGAATTTCGGTTTTCAAGTACACTCCTTCTCCTAATGGAAAATTTCCCTAACTTTCAGAAAGTATTTGTCTTATTTTATTTAAATGGTATATGCCGAACATTGTTGTGAAGAAATAAATATTGGTGGCGCTAGAACGATTTTCAAATTTTGGGTGTTAGGTAAACCCCCACTCGAAATAATCTAATTTCACTGATTTTCAGATACTATTTTTCTTATTTTATTTCAATGGTATATGCTGAGTTTCATTTAACAAAGTTTAATAAAATGCTGCTGCTAGAGAGATTTTTAAATTTCGCCTTAACCCCCCTCATTTTTCACGTGAATCCCCACTGCTAATAATGTGATTTCACTGATTTTCAGAAACTCTTTTTCTTATATGATATAAGTGTTATATGCTGAGTTTTGTTGTTAAAAAAATGAAAAAATGTGCTACATGTTGCCAAAACATGGAAGCGTTTCATGTATCTCTGTATGAAGAGATCTTTCGAAAGATAAGTTAAATGAAAGCATTTTCAGCCCCAGACATAAGATGACCAATGTATGAGTACACATAAAATGGAAAGCCTTGAACTATCTGCCTATTGTAACTTCCTTGTTAGCAAAAAGGACACCGTGTTGCCATTGTTGACAATAATTTGGCGAACTTCAAAGTTCTGGAGTGTTCATGACATGAAACTTCACTTGTTTACATGCTCACCTGCACTTTTACCTGAGAAACTCAGTGCAACGAGCGAGAAGCAAAGGGAATGTTTATATTAAGACTGAGGAAATAGAACCTGGGACAGGTGAACTGTTGGATGTTCAAGAGAACAAACAACTTTCGCGGCATCAAAGCAAGGAGAAAGGCGAGACAACAAGGTAAAACATGGAAAGTAACGTGATCTTATTCATACAACGAAAGTTTATACCAAACAGATCTAGTACTTAGTACAGAATATTTTTCTCACATAGGCTTAACCCTAATATTTGCAAACAACGTTTAAACTCTCATAATTACAAGTATTCACACTGAATGTGAAAAAATTTGAATGATGAAGAAAAACTAAAGCCGTTTTGGACTCAGCACCAAAATGTTATTATGATATAATTTTATCGACCAGCATCCCTATACTGAAGAAGTTTCCCTCCAGAACATTGTGACAGAAGACGAAACTTGGCGTGAAACCTGGAACAACAAACAATTCAGAACGTTACATGTCCACGCTCAAAACTTTTAAACATTTACTAAGCAGATTTCTAAAGGAATATTTTTGACCACAACATAACAATGCCTAGTCATACACTCAAAATGTGACCACAACAGAACAGAATGACTCCCTCTCGAACACACTGGGATATCACCATGAAGTTCTAAACCATGGCGCCCTACAACTGTCACTTTTCCCCAAAACTTAAAAGGGGATTCGTGGACATTCATTGAAGAAGTTGAGATGACTGTAACAAATTGAAGAAAGAATGCAATTGTTTATCGTTAGCGATTGTATTTTCAATTATCTGACTACTGTGTTCAGAAATGATTCCAAGTAATGAAAGGGCATATTCTTAGGATTATTTCTGCATATCACTTATTAAAACATTTCCATTAAATCACAAATTATTTCATACAATCCTCAAACCGTTCCAGGGATTTCTACAGAATATAATTCACAGTCATTTTTTAAAGATAATATGAAGGTTTTTCATAGATAACTATTTTAATATATTTAAACATGTTAGTACTATTTCGTTGTAAAAATAAACTTGAAATTGTGAAATCACAACAATAAAATTCAGACAAATATGTCTAATTAGAACACTATGGAAGTGTAATAATTAAAAAAAAATAATCAAAGTTTATATTTCATTTTTCAAAATAAGATTTTATGCATTTCTCAACCATATTGTATACTTCTTTTTACTTTAATATAAAACAATTGAAGCGCTGAGCTCTAAAAATGTAATAATCACTTTTTTGACTCTTTTTAATTTAAGTGTCTATTCGTTTTTATTTCAAACATTTTGCTGGCATTGAAAGTTAGGTGTATCCCTGTATCGTTGTTGAAGTTTCGCTGCAATACAGTTTAGTTACATAATAAAGGAATTCCTAAGTTCTCATTTGCCGTATTCTTCTGAAGGGAAATAGTTTTCTTCTATAAATGGCGCATATGTTATGAGTATATAGGTATTTTGTTCTTCTTTCCTATTGGTCTGATGTAAAACTTCTAAAGCTGTTAGTTGGTGATAAGAGGGTAGCTAGTTCAAAAGTGAGATCGTCTGTCAAGCCTTTACATAAAGCACAACCATTGCATGTGTAGCTAGTTCGAAAGATTTTGCATATCTTTTGGGCTGGTATCTGAACTTTTTGTACCTATGTTGTTGCTACTAAAACATTGCAAAAAAAATAAACAAACATTTTTAAATAGTGGTTGGTTGCTTTTTGTAGCTGATACAAATCAGTCGTTATTCGTAACGTTCTGGCTGTTCTTTCACATTAGCTACATTTTATCGTGTGTGAAGAAATAGTTATCTTAAAATGTAACCTCTAGTTAACGCATTTCAGCCCTCAAGTGTCATTAGCCTACTTCGCTTGAAGGAATGCCCTTGTTTCTCCTATAGTGGACTAACGTAAGAAAGGGATGTACAAAGCCGCTTTAGTTTGGAATAATGGTATACGTAGACACGAATGCGCATTTTGCAGAAAATGAAGAAATTTTAATTAACATAGGAGAAATAAAAATTTGCAATATATGTAGAAATTATATAAAATTATCTGAGGAGTATGAGATTTAGAGTAATATTTAATAAAGGAAGAGTAATGTAATATAAGGAAGTAATTCTACATTTTCTGGTAGGCGTATCGAAGCTTGCAGAAGACATAATAAAATTAGTATAGTTGTTAATTTGTAATTGAGGTTGTTATTTAACAGAGCCTGTTTTTGCGTAGGCGGAAGGTTTGTGTGTGCCCGTACGTGCGCGTGCGCGCATGTGTGTTATGGTTAAAGCATTTGCTTAAGGAAGTCTGGGGTTCGATTTCCACAGTCCTCTCTGCTGAGGTTTTTTCCAGGTTTTCCTTAATCCTCATAAATGTCAAATGCCGGGGAGGTACCTTAAAGTAGGCCTGGAACGCTTCCTCCCTTTAAAAAAAATGGCTTTCTCAGTTTATCATTTCATTTCATGTATCATCAGTGTCCACTGCCTGTGATGTCTCAGTAGTTCAAACAAGAATGGCCATTTGTTCAGTACTGTGTGGAAATGGCGGGAAAAGGACACAAAAGCCTGAATTCTGCTTATTTTTTTTTTATTTCATGTAAGAAGCATAGAATTCCCTTATTTTCTAATTATTTATTATACTATATTTGTCCAGTATTTTCTTTGTTTTTGTCTTTAATTTTGTGATTATTAATGCCTTATTTAAGAGGTATATTTGTTTTTAATTCAGGTTTTTTATTTTTTTTAATTTGTTCATTTACGGACACTCTTTAACACCTCAGATCATAGCATCCCGTTCAATTCAAGGCGTGAAACGGCCGATAAATTTTGCTCAGAGGTCTCTTCTTTCTGGATTGAGGTTATTTTACGCCGGAATTCTAGCGCACGACCTTCCAGTCTAAGTGAACCATGGCGTCCGCTCCAGTATATCCCTGGAGCTCATTACAGAACCTGTACAAGCTTCTTGATGAAGTACATTGGACTTTTTTTGTGCCGTAACAGAGAGCGTTAGGTGTGCACACATAAAAAGGAAAAGACTTGTTAATTATACCCGCTAACTGAATTGTAACTGAAACTGTAGTGTGAATGGGCTAGTAGGAACACAGGAGAGAAAGGCTTCTGAGAGCTGTTGCCATCCAGCCGGTACAAAGGTCTTAAACGCCGTGTATCATAACTGCTAGGGAAGGAAGCCGCATATAAAGTAGTACAAGCCATTCGGAAAAGGCAGCGCACACAAAGCATTTACTCTATTACGAATTAATTTTCCACTCCGTTGCTCTACCTTTCATGTGAGAGTTGCACTGTTTCTGTTATCCAAAACTGCCCCTCTCCTGTTTTCAACCAACTTCAGTTGATTTACAAGACAGAGGCATGAGTGGCATAAGGACCAACTCTTAAACGTCGCGTAGATCATTGATATAAGTGCAGCCCTTTTGCGATATGCATTTATAAGTTTACAATCTTTTCAAGACGCTGAAGAAAAATAAGGGAGACGGTAGATATTAATAAAATATCCTGTGAATATTTTTAAATCCTTAAAGTTTAAATTTATAAGTTGTTATTTTATTATTATTATTATTATTATTATTATTATTATTATTATAAGAAATCATAGATACAGGTGTCAATGTGCTAAAAAAATGTACCAATAAACGTTTCCATTTTTAGACATTTTTACCTGATCGCTTAGAATTTTCTAACGCAGCTGCAAGCGGAAAAAAATCCAAGACGACTATGGAGCCCAAAATCCGAGTAGCAAGCTAATCCGAACTTAACTTTCTTTCAACAATAATTCAGGTGCCAGCTGCTTCACTGTCAGATAGGCGAATGAATTGTGCTTTTTTATTTACTGGGGTATTTAATGTGCATATCTCCAAATACTTATGATTTGCTTTCAACGTTCTCCTGGGGTGTGCAGGATGAAAGCGGAAAAATGATTTTCTCTTAAACATGAGAGATCCTTATTTAAGGATTTTTCTTTAAAGAAGTTTTCTTTCCAGGGATATTCAGCGTTTTATTTTGCATATTCCCGTAATACACTTGAGCTCTTAAATAGCTTAGCCTCTCTTGTCGTAACGATGAGAGACAGCGTTCGTGGCTAAACATTAAAAGCCTATTTACAATGCAACTTAAGATATACAAACATAACAGTTTAAAAAGGAGCATTTTGCGATGGCTCAGTGTCTATAAACACAAATTTAAATTACAAGGTATTACTATTATGTTCACGCTTATTGGAAAAAAAAAACTCAATTCACTGTGATTGGTGAACACACAACAAATAGAGGAATCAGCGTAAATGTTACGACATTTTCTTCTTTTTCTTCTTGCAACCGTTCAACTGACAAGATTCCAATATAGAAATCTAAGTTTTAATCTCACTCCAAACAGAAAAAAGCTATTGGGCTTTGGTTCGACAACCTTGAATGATCCATCATCCAGGATGGCCTTTACTAAATGATCACTAAGGATTATGTAAAAACTACATGCATTGTCCTCAGCCAATGAGATACCCCGACAATATGTGCCGACTTTTCTTGAATTTCTATAAAATCCTAATATGTATGTTCTTCTGTGAAACGTTCATACATTTAAATTCTTTCGTCTGCAGTGCGACGTTTTAAGATAATCTGAAGTAATATACAGTGTCATCTTAGAGCTGGCGTTCTATTTGTTATTATTTTCTCAAGATAAATGGCTACAGATAAATTAGAAATAAAAAGAAACTTAAACAAGCAATGTGTGATTCCTATATTGTCATGCCAAGCTACTTCATTTTGGAGGAGCTTTGTAAACTCTAAATCGGAAATAAGCAACAAGTATGCTTTAAAAATATATTTGAGAATGCTGAGAAGGAAAATATCTCCATTTTTTATTTTTAATTATGATTAACGCCCAATTTTATTACTTTGCCATCACAGGTGGTGGAGTGAAATTTTTAAATTAGGAAAGAAATGTTTATAAGGAAAGGAAATGTTCCGGGCCTAAGTTGATGAGGACTCAGAAAAATTTGAAAAACAAAACAGGGAGGACAATGGGATTCAAAATGCATATCTCCTCAAGAGTCCGTACCTTGTTTTCTGGAAATATTCTGAGTGATTTCGTCCCCTACCAAAATACATAATACATACATGATGAAATCAAAAAATTAACAAAGAATCTTAATTTTTTAAAAAAATCCATTTAAAAAAATGTAAATGGGCTTAATCCATTTACATTTTTTATCACAATTTTATCACAAAGAGTCATTCTGCACAAGTTAAGTCTCATTTCAGCCAGAAATTTCGTCACAGGTGTAATATATCACTGTTTATGGGGGTGATATTGCACAAATATTGATATGAGTGCAAATATTTTTGTCATAAGCATCTCGGCTTCGCTTAAAGTACTCGCCATTAACACTGAAGTTCTTTCCTATCTCTCTCTATCCCTTCATTGTTCTCTTATCCCCCTCCCACCTTCCCATATCCTTCCTCTCTTATTTCCTTCTCCCTTCCTCCTTTTTTTTTTTTTTGTGCGTATTGCCTTCATATTTGGATATTAATTAATTTCCACACTAAGGGGTGAATTGGAAGAAATAATTCACAGTTCTAGTCCCAGCCAGAACCTCGATTATTTCCCATCTAATTAATCTTTTCGAAATCGTGCGCTGGTATATCACTATTTGTTATAAACCAAAATGGTTACAAATATAGTAAAAATGTTCACTGGAGCATTCAAAAGAGCCCATCTAAAATAATAAGTTGAAAAGCATGAGTGCAAGTGTAGCTTTCTAAGGAAATGCTTAGAAGTGCAACAAGAGCATTTTAGGGCGAGAAATTCTTGTACAAAATGTTAAAAGAAATAGCAGTAAAATGAACGTAATTATACCGTGCACTCATTTCGATACGCAATCGTAGTTTGTATACTCTAGTGGAAACCAGTTGACCTTCAGTAGATGCACAATTCCCGGTAAGATTTGAGTTAAAGTTGTGTTGAAGCAGACAGTTGAACTTGCTCAGGCGTGTTTATCATACCGACAGTTCCAGTTGCATTTCTATAGGAGATGCGTGTTGCGAATAAAGTCTACACTGTAACAAAAAATATTTATTTATGGTTTTTATTTGTAAAAAAAAATCGTACAAATACTGCGGGAGAGATTTCCTGCTAAATTTATAGAAGTAACATCTCCATCGGGAGTTGCAGTTTTTTGGTTGGTGAACAAAGTTCGAGTCTTGGGATTTTCATTGACAAAGAGTCCCAACTAATAAACTGAGTCTTAACAGAGGAAAAGGCGGCTATCAATTAGAAAGTTTCCTCGAAAGTATTTAGCAAGATTGCTCAGCAAGTTGGTGCATCTGTCGGCAGTGCGGACACAGTCACTAAGCTGTTATATTTTCATGTATAAAATTACTGCTGTACCTGCAGGCTCTGAACAAAGTTCAGGGAAGCAGATAACAATTCTGAATTGCGGCGAGTGTCTCAAATTTTTTTCACAAAGATTCAGACATGTCTCATAGCGAAGAGAAAGCACTTCGAACGTCTATTATGATAAGTAAAATATTAATAAATGAATTTATACTTACTACTAATGAACAACGAAATAAATAAAAAATAATGCGCGCTATGAGTTTCCCGGAACATGATTTCCTTCAAGTACCATCGGCAGTTTTAACGGTTATCAATATAGATCAAAAACCCAAGATCACGGGTTCGAACCCGACCAGGACCGATGGATTTTTTCGGGCGTAAAAATCCTAAGTATGGCTTCCTTCGGAAGGGAACTAAAGCCGTGGGTCCCGTGTCGTACATTTACGGCACGAAAAAGAACCTCAAGCCTGAAAGAGAGGCCTCTGAGCAAAATTTGTCGGCCGTTTCACGCCCTGAGTTGAATGGGACGCTGATGACCTGAGATGTAAAGAGCGTCCATAAATAAATCAATCAAAAAAAATGTATAGATCAAGCAATGCGGTCGCTCGTCTATGCTTTTTGCACCTGGGACCGTCAGCATACAGGGCAATTCCGACAATAACAGTTCAGCATAATTGACAAAAAGAATTCATAAAAGTCTCATTCGTGTTTATGAAACTACCGAAACATTCTGGAAGCATTTGATAAACTTGACAACTTCCTTTCAAATACCTTACCAGTAGTTGCAACGTACAAGAAGAAAAAGAAAAGACTGGCCTGTTGGAAAGCACTAGAAATAGAAACTAAAATAAACGTCCCAGAAAAATATCGGAAGAAAGCTTAGTATATATTTCAAATGAAGGCATAATAAATAGTACATTACAGAGGTAACAAATTGTGGCTATCATTTTTCTATAAATGTATAACCTCAAAGTCTTATTATGCTGTTTTTAAACCTAATCCCTTCATTCCCAATTTCTTTCTTCCTCCTCTTCATCCTTTTCCTAATGTCGTCTTCAAAAGAAGGTTCGCCAACTGATTTTTGTTTTCAACTGGCTAGAAGAGCCATAGAATATTTTCGAAGTTAATGACATAGCCCTCTTGACTTGCTCGGCCTGGTCTCTTGGTGAGAGCCATGAGTTGCCTTTGTAGTGTAGGAATGAGTGGACATTTCGATCTTCAACATTGTTAGGTCTGAAGGCTTCTTCCTCCGCTGAAACCCAGTGACCCAGGTAAAATGGAGATTTCTTCCATTTTGTTATCGAGCTTATTTAGGTATTTGTTTATTCATTTATTTAACCTGATAAGAGTTAAGGCCATTGGGCCTTCTTCTGTACTCTACCAGGCGAATAAAACCAACGAAATTACAGAGTACAATATACAATGTTTAGTATGTTGACTTAATATTTCCTTTCACAGTTTGCTAATTTAGTAAATAAACTTGCATTGTAAAGCAATGATGTTAAATATATTGTTTGTAATTCAAGGGCGGCATACAATTGTTTACACTTTGCCTAAATGGGAGGATATGTAAAATGTTTGTGCTTTGTTAACTCTTTGTCAAGGATTTAATGAATTATTGTATTTCAAATGTGATATTGTTGTTTAAATGCTGTATATCTGTGTTTCGTCTTTACACAAGATCCTTTAAGGGCAATTTTCATTTAATATGTGAATGATATATATATATCTATTATTGAATAAAATTAATGATATTTGTAAATTAACCTTCTCCCACAGTGGAAAGTTGTCTTTTTCCAGTCACAGCGTGAGGTTTTTCATTTCAGTATACTTTTAGGTTCAGAATCGGCTTTAACGAAAGGGTGTCAAACTTACATAACTTATTTGCAGAACTTTGCACCATATACATACACTGCTTACCATTAAAATTGCAACATTTTGTGTACGTTTATAATTAATATGCGGAAATGTCTTCTCATTCGGGTGTTTGACGGTGCATTCACATATGACCTCGATGCACTGCTCTCATATTCGTTTCGCTACGAACACATTTCGTCCATCATGAACACCAATTTCTGGGAATGACATCCTGCACTCTCAGTATGCCACAGGTCTCCCTTGATCAAATTCAACAGCTGCTGGCATTTGTAATTCGGATGAGTCATATTCGTTCCTTCTGAGAAAATGTGAGGTCGGTTTAACGTTGCAATTTTAATTGCCAGCGGTGTACATTATAACCAATATGCTCTTCAACAATTACATTTGTTTCATTTTGTCAACATCTTATTATATTGGTTATATCACTGGTCTACAAAGTTTTTGCTGAATAAAAACTGTTCATATTGTCTGATTTCTTACCACATGGAATCTCTCAGTTCAGCCTTGATTTTGTTTCATTGGTCTACAATTTTACAGAAATCGGCAATATAGAAAACAACAGTTTTTTTATTGTTCGTTTATTGGGAAAATGCATAAAATAAATATTCTGATAGAATTAAACAAGATTAAAAAGGTTTCACAATTTTCACTCAAATGCCTTCGTACCCCTGGATTCTGTTTCCTTTCATCTACCTTTTTTTATAGATAGTCGGGGGATTACCGACCCAAGCCTACCCTCTTGCTTTTATTTATGACTGACAAATCCCTTCACTTTGTTCTCAGCAACAAAACAATATTTTTCTTGTAAAATAATCATTCCTAAGAAATGTTTTACTTTTGTAAACGACCTGGCTACAGTCAATCGAGTTCGCAATCCCAGTTAGTTTGGATGTGCACGTGAAAAATGTCTGGTCGTCGTCAGTGCATAAGCAGTTCTGGTTTCTTTTCTTATATATGTGGCGGTTATACTTAAAAATGCATATAAACCTCACTTTTTACATACCATTTGATGACTTGGATAATAAAATGAGCTCCCAATTACTTCTGGTCTTCGTACCGAAAACGTAAGCCAGTGGGTTTATGGCAAACGGAAATTGTCGGGTTTGGTATGCCAATAGTGTGGCGTGAACCTAAAGACCCCACTACAAATTGCTATTTTTGTTTGTGCAGATAGCTGGTGTAACGAAAGAATAAAAGTGTTTAAATATTCTGCAAATTTGGACCCTGCAATTTGTCCCACTCTAGGTGGCGAAAGCGATTCAAGCACCAGCATTGAGAACGTGAGTCACGATCATCAGATATTAACCATCAATCTACTGGTGAATTTGAACACTTGAACAGTTTACACAGGTTGAGTTAAATGATCTGGTAAGAGCGGCTCTCAACTTCTTGCTTCATGAATAAAGGAACTTCTGTTACATTTTACAGATAGAAGGAAAAATATTTCTTACCCTTCATTTCGCATGCTGACAAACTTGTACTCTGCAACAACAAAGCCGGTGTTTTATTGTCATGAATGCTTCATATGAACCTCCTGAGTTAAGGACTTTTTAATTGATAGTTCAAAGACAAGTTTAAAGCCGATTTTGTTGCAAAATTATTCCTGTAGGTCATTCAGTTCATTTAAAAGGATCATAATATGATGCTTTGAAAGTTCTGTTAGAGAAGATGAGGTAAGTGGAACATAAATGGAGTGTTTGTGGTGACCTAAAAGCGCTCGCTATTCTTCTAGGCCAACAATCGGAGCATACTAAGTAGCCCTGTTTCCTTTGTGAATGGGGCATTAGAGCTAAATCAGAGCATTGGATTAGAAAAAAACGACCACAAAACGAAGTAATTTAGTTCCTGGAGAAAAAATATGAAGCATGAACCCTTGATTTCTCCTTCTAATGTCCTTCCACTACTCCACATTAAATTAGGCCTGATTTGTTACTGCTCTTAATAAGGATAATGATTGTTTCAACTTTGTTACAAGTTCCCACAGAAAACTGAAGCTAAAATAGTAGCAGGTATTTTCGATAAACCTCCGAATTCATGACCACACCACCTTATCTCAGTCGATCCTGGTGGTGTAGTGGTAACCACACTTAACTTCTAAACCCAAGATCGTAGATTTAAACCCGGCTAAGATCGATGGATTTTTTTCGGGCGTAAAAATCATAAATATGTCTTCGTACATTTGCGGCACTATAAAGAACCTCAAGCCTAAATGAAGAGGCCTCTGAGCAAAGTTTCACACCCTGAATTGAATGGGACGCTGATGACCTGAGATGTTAAAGAGCGTCCGTAAATAAACCAAATCAACAACAATCAGTCAATGTCAGCATTGTTGGCATACAAAAAAGTGACGGAAAACTTTCTTGACAACGAGAAATCTGAGAATTTTAAAAAAAGTTGTGGAGGAAATGTTACATATTTTAGAAATCTACGGTGTAAAATGAGTGTTAAAGCACATTTTCTCAACATTCATATTGATTACTTTCAAAAGGATTTCATTGCAATGAGTGAACAACAAGGTGAGCGGTTTCACAAAAACATTAAAACAATGGAAGCTTGCTATCAAGGCCAGTGAGATGTGTCAATGATGGCTGATTATTGTTGCTATTTGAAATGAGAAACTGGGAAAGGAGCTATCAGAGCTTCGAAAGAAATTCAAGTTTTCTTATTTCTAACAATGAAAAAGTTGAAAATTTTATAACTATTAACACATAGTTCTCTTTTTTTTTCAATATATTCATTAAAATTTAAGTTAAAATGAACCCTATAAACACAATTTTGCCTTGGCTATATGTCTAAAAATTTATAATATTTCATTACAAATACAAATACATTTGATGTGCGTTTGTTTAAAAGCGTAGTCCAATAGATTAAAACAGAAGAAAACAGATTTGAATTCAGGGCATGCATATTACTTTTTTTTAATGTGGGCCAGTGATAATTTAGAAGCTAAAGAACAGGATATGAAAATGCAACTGAGTCCCGGTTGCAAGATGTAACAAATTAATGTACTATCACAAGAGGATCTGAGAAAGCTCGTGCCCTCCAGTGATATTTATTAGAACTATTTCATGAATAAAATAAGAATTTAAATATAATTCCTCCAAACTTGGCTTACAAAATTATAATAATTATACATTTGTATTATGAATACTTAACCTTAAGCTATCTTGCAACAGACGAATGTCGATTTTCAGTAATACCAATAGAGAAGAATCAAATACGGGTTTGGGACAATTTCATGAATAGAATAAGAATAAAAGTTATATATATTTGAAATTCGCGCATTCTGGTTTCTACAATAACATGAAATGAATGAAGACACCAGAATGCATTTGTTAATTTAAAACATCAGAAATTGGGTCCAATTAAGCTGTTAGGTGCTTTATACAGAAAAGTAAAAGTGCTACCTTGCTTAGGGACGAATATAAACCATAGAACCCTTGAACTTTTGCAAAAATTATTTTTCATAGCTAGAGTATATCAAAAGGCTAGAGAGCAGCGTTTTAAAAAAAATTAGAGAAGGAACAGAATATGTAGCTGGAAGATTTTAAGGTACCATTTAATTGAAAACTTAAGCGGTCATCTGTTTTTTTATTTTCTTAACATGGGTGCGCTTATCTCATAAACTATCCCAAATAGACACTCCAAATTTTTCTTAAATGCTCTATATATTAAAGCAATATTGTTAATTGTAATAAAATATACTACCCGAAAGTTTTATTTTAAAAATAGGCTTATAGGTTTAAAAACATTTAAATTTCATGCAAGAGCAAAGGGTTAAATTATATTTAATTTATAGATAAAATAACTCACTGATAAGATTTCAGTGCTTATATCTGAAATGGCTTTTAGATTGACTGTTATTACAACCAAGTGGGGTGGCTCAATCGGTAACGTAAGAGGGCGGTCTGGACCGCCCTTCCTGGCTGAGGTTTTTTCCGAGATTTTCCTCAGTCCTCATAAATGCCAAATGCTGGGGTGGTGCCCAAAATATTAGGCCTGGAACATTTCCTTCCTTAAAAAAATATCCTTTTCCAATTTATCATTTCATTTCATGTATCACCAGTGTCTACCGCCTGTGATGCCTCAGTAATAAATACGGGCGTTAAACACTAATAAAAAAAAAAAAAAAAAAAGCAATCGGTAACTGTGATACTCACTTAAAGAAAATAAAATCTTAATTAAGTTTCAAAAGTAAATTTTAACACCCTTTAAATATTAACAATTTCTAAAGTAATGAACTTTTGTTAATATCTTTGGATAATATTGTGCCAGCATCCGCGGTTATACAGTAGATTTAAATGAATAAATTTAGTTGAATGCTTTTGGGAAATTCCCGGTTTACAGCTGCTCATTCTACCCTGGATTTTTTTTTTTTTTTTTTTTTTCCCTGGTTTTCCTTTGTTGATGTAGTGAATACACAGGTTGGTCATTCCTTTCCACGAATTTTCCCCTTTCCATTTCACATCATTTCATTTCATTGGTTATGTTATAGGGTCGAGAGTGCCAGAGCGAGGTGGGCTGGTGCGGTATTACGGTGGCTTGCGCTTTGGAAATGTTTCTTCCCCGGCCTCTGGTATGGAAGTGACTTCTGAGACTCGAACTTCTTGGGTTGGAGCGCTCTATCTGGAAACAATTTTAGAGATTCGTCTACGTCCATGTCTAAACGCCCGGTATCTGCCTCACCTTATCACTTCTTACTTTCTTTCCTTCCCACTGTGGGCACAGGCACAAATGGCCAGCCGTTGAATAAGCTCCGAAATATCCTCCTCCGTCCCTAGCAATCCAATCCAATTCAATGCTCTTATTTTATATTTTCCTCTGCTGCCCTGTCAGTCCTGATGGTGTAGTGGTAACCATACTCGTCTCGTAAACCGCATATCGCGGGTTCGATCCCGGCCAGGACCGATGGATTTTTTTCAGGAGTTAAAAGTCTAGGTATGACTTCCTTCGGAAGGAAAGTAAAGCCGTGGATCCCATGTCGTACATTTACGGCAGGA